>CAMTZB010000017.1:19380000-19787500 GCA_947086495.1 Morpho achilles | reverse complement strand
CTAACCTAACCTAACCTAACCTAACCTAACCTAACCTAACCTAACCTAACCTAACCTAACCTAACCTAACCTAACCTAACCTAACCTAACCTAACCTAACCTAACCTAACCTAACCTAACCTAACCTAACCTAACCTAACCTAACCTAACCTAACCTAACCTAACCTAACCTAACCTAACCTAACCTAACCTAACCTAACCTAACCTAACCTAACCTAACCTAACCTAACCTAACCTAACCTAACCTAACCTAACCTAACCTAACCTAACCTAACCTAACCTAACCTAACCTAACCTAACCTAACCTAACCTAACCTAACCTAACCTAACCTAACCTAACCTAACCTAACCTAACCTAACCTAACCTAACCTAACCTAACCTAACCTAACCTAACCTAACCTAACCTAACCTAACCTAACCTAACCTAACCTAACCTAACCTAACCTAACCTAACCTAACCTAACCTAACCTAACCTAACCTAACCTAACCTAACCTAACCTAACCTAACCTAACCTAACCTAACCTAACCTAACCTAACCTAACCTAACCTAACCTAACCTAACCTAACCTAACCTAACCTAACCTAACCTAACCTAACCTAACCTAACCTAACCTAACCTAACCTAACCTAACCTAACCTAACCTAACCTAACCTAACCTAACCTAACCTAACCTAACCTAACCTAACCTAACCTAACCTAACCTAACCTAACCTAACCTAACCTAACCTAACCTAACCTAACCTAACCTAACCTAACCTAACCTAACCTAACCTAACCTAACCTAACCTAACCTAACCTAACCTAACCTAACCTAACCTAACCTAACCTAACCTAACCTAACCTAACCTAACCTAACCTAACCTAACCTAACCTAACCTAACCTAACCTAACCTAACCTAACCTAACCTAACCTAACCTAACCTAACCTAACCTAACCTAACCTAACCTAACCTAACCTAACCTAACCTAACCTAACCTAACCTAACCTAACCTAACCTAACCTAACCTAACCTAACCTAACCTAACCTAACCTAACCTAACCTAACCTAACCTAACCTAACCTAACCTAACCTAACCTAACCTAACCTAACCTAACCTAACCTAACCTAACCTAACCTAACCTAACCTAACCTAACCTAACCTAACCTAACCTAACCTAACCTAACCTAACCTAACCTAACCTAACCTAACCTAACCTAACCTAACCTAACCTAACCTAACCTAACCTAACCTAACCTAACCTAACCTAACCTAACCTAACCTAACCTAACCTAACCTAACCTAACCTAACCTAACCTAACCTAACCTAACCTAACCTAACCTAACCTAACCTAACCTAACCTAACCTAACCTAACCTAACCTAACCTAACCTAACCTAACCTAACCTAACCTAACCTAACCTAACCTAACCTAACCTAACCTAACCTAACCTAACCTAACCTAACCTAACCTAACCTAACCTAACCTAACCTAACCTAACCTAACCTAACCTAACCTAACCTAACCTAACCTAACCTAACCTAACCTAACCTAACCTAACCTAACCTAACCTAACCTAACCTAACCTAACCTAACCTAACCTAACCTAACCTAACCTAACCTAACCTAACCTAACCTAACCTAACCTAACCTAACCTAACCTAACCTAACCTAACCTAACCTAACCTAACCTAACCTAACCTAACCTAACCTAACCTAACCTAACCTAACCTAACCTAACCTAACCTAACCTAACCTAACCTAACCTAACCTAACCTAACCTAACCTAACCTAACCTAACCTAACCTAACCTAACCTAACCTAACCTAACCTAACCTAACCTAACCTAACCTAACCTAACCTAACCTAACCTAACCTAACCTAACCTAACCTAACCTAACCTAACCTAACCTAACCTAACCTAACCTAACCTAACCTAACCTAACCTAACCTAACCTAACCTAACCTAACCTAACCTAACCTAACCTAACCTAACCTAACCTAACCTAACCTAACCTAACCTAACCTAACCTAACCTAACCTAACCTAACCTAACCTAACCTAACCTAACCTAACCTAACCTAACCTAACCTAACCTAACCTAACCTAACCTAACCTAACCTAACCTAACCTAACCTAACCTAACCTAACCTAACCTAACCTAACCTAACCTAACCTAACCTAACCTAACCTAACCTAACCTAACCTAACCTAACCTAACCTAACCTAACCTAACCTAACCTAACCTAACCTAACCTAACCTAACCTAACCTAACCTAACCTAACCTAACCTAACCTAACCTAACCTAACCTAACCTAACCTAACCTAACCTAACCTAACCTAACCTAACCTAACCTAACCTAACCTAACCTAACCTAACCTAACCTAACCTAACCTAACCTAACCTAACCTAACCTAACCTAACCTAACCTAACCTAACCTAACCTAACCTAACCTAACCTAACCTAACCTAACCTAACCTAACCTAACCTAACCTAACCTAACCTAACCTAACCTAACCTAACCTAACCTAACCTAACCTAACCTAACCTAACCTAACCTAACCTAACCTAACCTAACCTAACCTAACCTAACCTAACCTAACCTAACCTAACCTAACCTAACCTAACCTAACCTAACCTAACCTAACCTAACCTAACCTAACCTAACCTAACCTAACCTAACCTAACCTAACCTAACCTAACCTAACCTAACCTAACCTAACCTAACCTAACCTAACCTAACCTAACCTAACCTAACCTAACCTAACCTAACCTAACCTAACCTAACCTAACCTAACCTAACCTAACCTAACCTAACCTAACCTAACCTAACCTAACCTAACCTAACCTAACCTAACCTAACCTAACCTAACCTAACCTAACCTAACCTAACCTAACCTAACCTAACCTAACCTAACCTAACCTAACCTAACCTAACCTAACCTAACCTAACCTAACCTAACCTAACCTAACCTAACCTAACCTAACCTAACCTAACCTAACCTAACCTAACCTAACCTAACCTAACCTAACCTAACCTAACCTAACCTAACCTAACCTAACCTAACCTAACCTAACCTAACCTAACCTAACCTAACCTAACCTAACCTAACCTAACCTAACCTAACCTAACCTAACCTAACCTAACCTAACCTAACCTAACCTAACCTAACCTAACCTAACCTAACCTAACCTAACCTAACCTAACCTAACCTAACCTAACCTAACCTAACCTAACCTAACCTAACCTAACCTAACCTAACCTAACCTAACCTAACCTAACCTAACCTAACCTAACCTAACCTAACCTAACCTAACCTAACCTAACCTAACCTAACCTAACCTAACCTAACCTAACCTAACCTAACCTAACCTAACCTAACCTAACCTAACCTAACCTAACCTAACCTAACCTAACCTAACCTAACCTAACCTAACCTAACCTAACCTAACCTAACCTAACCTAACCTAACCTAACCTAACCTAACCTAACCTAACCTAACCTAACCTAACCTAACCTAACCTAACCTAACCTAACCTAACCTAACCTAACCTAACCTAACCTAACCTAACCTAACCTAACCTAACCTAACCTAACCTAACCTAACCTAACCTAACCTAACCTAACCTAACCTAACCTAACCTAACCTAACCTAACCTAACCTAACCTAACCTAACCTAACCTAACCTAACCTAACCTAACCTAACCTAACCTAACCTAACCTAACCTAACCTAACCTAACCTAACCTAACCTAACCTAACCTAACCTAACCTAACCTAACCTAACCTAACCTAACCTAACCTAACCTAACCTAACCTAACCTAACCTAACCTAACCTAACCTAACCTAACCTAACCTAACCTAACCTAACCTAACCTAACCTAACCTAACCTAACCTAACCTAACCTAACCTAACCTAACCTAACCTAACCTAACCTAACCTAACCTAACCTAACCTAACCTAACCTAACCTAACCTAACCTAACCTAACCTAACCTAACCTAACCTAACCTAACCTAACCTAACCTAACCTAACCTAACCTAACCTAACCTAACCTAACCTAACCTAACCTAACCTAACCTAACCTAACCTAACCTAACCTAACCTAACCTAACCTAACCTAACCTAACCTAACCTAACCTAACCTAACCTAACCTAACCTAACCTAACCTAACCTAACCTAACCTAACCTAACCTAACCTAACCTAACCTAACCTAACCTAACCTAACCTAACCTAACCTAACCTAACCTAACCTAACCTAACCTAACCTAACCTAACCTAACCTAACCTAACCTAACCTAACCTAACCTAACCTAACCTAACCTAACCTAACCTAACCTAACCTAACCTAACCTAACCTAACCTAACCTAACCTAACCTAACCTAACCTAACCTAACCTAACCTAACCTAACCTAACCTAACCTAACCTAACCTAACCTAACCTAACCTAACCTAACCTAACCTAACCTAACCTAACCTAACCTAACCTAACCTAACCTAACCTAACCTAACCTAACCTAACCTAACCTAACCTAACCTAACCTAACCTAACCTAACCTAACCTAACCTAACCTAACCTAACCTAACCTAACCTAACCTAACCTAACCTAACCTAACCTAACCTAACCTAACCTAACCTAACCTAACCTAACCTAACCTAACCTAACCTAACCTAACCTAACCTAACCTAACCTAACCTAACCTAACCTAACCTAACCTAACCTAACCTAACCTAACCTAACCTAACCTAACCTAACCTAACCTAACCTAACCTAACCTAACCTAACCTAACCTAACCTAACCTAACCTAACCTAACCTAACCTAACCTAACCTAACCTAACCTAACCTAACCTAACCTAACCTAACCTAACCTAACCTAACCTAACCTAACCTAACCTAACCTAACCTAACCTAACCTAACCTAACCTAACCTAACCTAACCTAACCTAACCTAACCTAACCTAACCTAACCTAACCTAACCTAACCTAACCTAACCTAACCTAACCTAACCTAACCTAACCTAACCTAACCTAACCTAACCTAACCTAACCTAACCTAACCTAACCTAACCTAACCTAACCTAACCTAACCTAACCTAACCTAACCTAACCTAACCTAACCTAACCTAACCTAACCTAACCTAACCTAACCTAACCTAACCTAACCTAACCTAACCTAACCTAACCTAACCTAACCTAACCTAACCTAACCTAACCTAACCTAACCTAACCTAACCTAACCTAACCTAACCTAACCTAACCTAACCTAACCTAACCTAACCTAACCTAACCTAACCTAACCTAACCTAACCTAACCTAACCTAACCTAACCTAACCTAACCTAACCTAACCTAACCTAACCTAACCTAACCTAACCTAACCTAACCTAACCTAACCTAACCTAACCTAACCTAACCTAACCTAACCTAACCTAACCTAACCTAACCTAACCTAACCTAACCTAACCTAACCTAACCTAACCTAACCTAACCTAACCTAACCTAACCTAACCTAACCTAACCTAACCTAACCTAACCTAACCTAACCTAACCTAACCTAACCTAACCTAACCTAACCTAACCTAACCTAACCTAACCTAACCTAACCTAACCTAACCTAACCTAACCTAACCTAACCTAACCTAACCTAACCTAACCTAACCTAACCTAACCTAACCTAACCTAACCTAACCTAACCTAACCTAACCTAACCTAACCTAACCTAACCTAACCTAACCTAACCTAACCTAACCTAACCTAACCTAACCTAACCTAACCTAACCTAACCTAACCTAACCTAACCTAACCTAACCTAACCTAACCTAACCTAACCTAACCTAACCTAACCTAACCTAACCTAACCTAACCTAACCTAACCTAACCTAACCTAACCTAACCTAACCTAACCTAACCTAACCTAACCTAACCTAACCTAACCTAACCTAACCTAACCTAACCTAACCTAACCTAACCTAACCTAACCTAACCTAACCTAACCTAACCTAACCTAACCTAACCTAACCTAACCTAACCTAACCTAACCTAACCTAACCTAACCTAACCTAACCTAACCTAACCTAACCTAACCTAACCTAACCTAACCTAACCTAACCTAACCTAACCTAACCTAACCTAACCTAACCTAACCTAACCTAACCTAACCTAACCTAACCTAACCTAACCTAACCTAACCTAACCTAACCTAACCTAACCTAACCTAACCTAACCTAACCTAACCTAACCTAACCTAACCTAACCTAACCTAACCTAACCTAACCTAACCTAACCTAACCTAACCTAACCTAACCTAACCTAACCTAACCTAACCTAACCTAACCTAACCTAACCTAACCTAACCTAACCTAACCTAACCTAACCTAACCTAACCTAACCTAACCTAACCTAACCTAACCTAACCTAACCTAACCTAACCTAACCTAACCTAACCTAACCTAACCTAACCTAACCTAACCTAACCTAACCTAACCTAACCTAACCTAACCTAACCTAACCTAACCTAACCTAACCTAACCTAACCTAACCTAACCTAACCTAACCTAACCTAACCTAACCTAACCTAACCTAACCTAACCTAACCTAACCTAACCTAACCTAACCTAACCTAACCTAACCTAACCTAACCTAACCTAACCTAACCTAACCTAACCTAACCTAACCTAACCTAACCTAACCTAACCTAACCTAACCTAACCTAACCTAACCTAACCTAACCTAACCTAACCTAACCTAACCTAACCTAACCTAACCTAACCTAACCTAACCTAACCTAACCTAACCTAACCTAACCTAACCTAACCTAACCTAACCTAACCTAACCTAACCTAACCTAACCTAACCTAACCTAACCTAACCTAACCTAACCTAACCTAACCTAACCTAACCTAACCTAACCTAACCTAACCTAACCTAACCGTCGCGCGCCAAGCCTCGTGCCGAGCGGTCACGTTTTAGGTCGCTCCGCACTTAAAAAATACGGAAGATAGGACTTATAGTGAAAAGTGGTTCAAATTTGTTATCAAAAGTTGCGTCTTGTCACCAGCTACCGAACGACACGTCGCGCGTGGAAATCCGTCGAAAATTGGAAAAGTTACGGAACTTTTTGGTTATTTTCACTCCGGTTCGTCGGACAAACCCGCGTGCGGCGCAATATTTTCAGTGACAAATTGTGTTTCGGGAACTGCAGCATTGTTGCCAGTGAAATAGTGCATCTTTTGGTGTTTTTCCGGGATTTTTACCTCTAAAAATAACGATTTTACAGACAGTTCTTTATTAACTTTCCTCCCATAAGTGTAATTTTCGTGAATCAACATAGCAAACAACATTTTATTTTGCCAAAACTAAACTTCAAATGGCGCCAGTTCATATAATATGCACTGGATTAAGTGATGGCGAGGAGATGATGCTGGGCTAAAACCATGGGGTAAGTGCAGTGCTGTATGGAGGTGCCTCGAACCAGTTTAATCCCTCCCCCCCTCAAGATGTAGTCTATAATTATGTCTATTTAGTAATATTTTATCTCTATATGTAATTACTTCATATTTTATATTATCTACACCTTGCAGTTAACTTTTAACCTTAATCATGCTCCCCAACAGTAATATAGGCAGATGTAGTTCGCGACAACATCCTACAATTAAACCTTTATACTCTCACTCTTCCATAACTACGCCACCTGACTCAGGAAAGTCATCTTATATATACTTCATTATTTTAACAGATATTTATTTATATCTTTATTTTATTTCATTATATCGTTATTGAACCGATCTGCATGCGGTGTGATTCCGGCTGACATGGAAATAAACAGGAATAAGCTAATTTTACATTGTATTATATATGTGATATATTAACAATAGACATCAATAGCCATAATGTAGTTCGATACCAGGCTAATGTGGTGGGTGCGATCAAGCGCTGTGCAAGCGTTTATACTTGCATAGCGTTTGATCGGATTTATTTAAGCAACACCACTCACAATACATGGGCAAATCTCATTTATATATGTTACTTATATTTTATATGTTACAGAGTAGTGCAATTAAATTATTACCCTCCCTATTTTCCGGCTAGCTGTTGAGCGGGAGGGCTGGGGGTAGCTGGTGGTTGGTACTCGGCCGCGGGGCACGATGTCCAGAACCCTGGACATACGGAGGCCATATAGGAGGCACAGCGCGAGGCATGAGATATAGATGCGCAGATAAATATACGAAAGTAGAAGTAGCGCCAATGTATCAGCCATAAGATTAAATACATTGCAATATGTCAACATGTATATATTATCATAATACACAACTTAAAAATTCCTTATCAAACAATAATAAATAATTCAAATTATACATAGCTTATTTAAAATTAAGATATTTCGCGACACGAGTGATGACCAGGGGGGCTGATTGCGGTTGCGGGTCGCTTCGCGCGGCACATGTGGAGCTCCGGGTAGCAGGTTCATAGATACTAAGCTTAGTTTAGCCAAATTCACGGAATATAACACACTATAATTATTATAATTACCGGACATAGTATATTTATGCTACACTTACTACTTCTACCAGAATAATTATATATAAAATTAATACGTTAATATAGCTAGGATTCATGCGAAACATGTAGCGAAGCGAGCGGAGGCGAGGGGGACCGCCTGCGGCTGCGGGTTTTGCGTGCGACGGATGTTGAGCTCTAGGTCATAGATTCAAAGTTCTAAGATTCAAAGTCCATATAATAGATAAATCCACAGAATACAACATACTACTATTATTATTATATACCAGACACATCATATATGACACCCATTAATATGCTACATAAAATTAATAGGATTAATATAGCTAGTATTCACGCGAGACACGTAGCGACGCGGGCAGCGGCGAGGGGGGGCCGCTTGCGGCCGGAGGTAGCTTCGCGCGGCACAGGCGGAGCTCGGGGTCGTAGGTTCATAGATTCGGAATGTATTTTGTAATCACCAGATATATTATATATTATCTATCAGATAACAATTCGAATTTGTTACATAGTTACCAGGTATATCACATTTATTATATATAAGATATATACATCCATTAATATTTATTAGAAAATAACTCGAACTTGTTATATAGATATTATACGCAGTATATTTTGCCTTTATCAGATAACAATTCAAATTCTTTAATATAGCTACATTAAAGGTCAATAACTTGAGAGATATGTAGTGACGCGAGCGGAGGCGAGGGGAGCCGCTTGCGGCCACGGGAGGCAGAGCGCTGCGCAAGTAGGGCTTGAGGTAGTGGATTCAAACATAAATTATATAGTTAAAAGAATACAAAATGCATCAGTCATTAGAAAAATATATTGTAACATATAATAGGTATTATTTATATATACAAAATAATTACGGGGCGTACTACATATATGGCATTTTATTCTTTATTAATAAGACAGTGTAAAATAGTAACATAAGAAATTATTAACATCGATGTATCTAGGATTAACGCGAGACATATAGCGACGCGAGCGGCGGCGAGGGGAGCCGCTCGCGGCCACGGGTCGCTGCGCGTAGCGCATGTGGAGCTCCTAGTCGTAGGTCCATAGATACAAAGCTCACAGTAGACAAATTCATAGAATATAATACATCGTTATCATTATTATTATTATTATTATAATTACGGAACACATCATAGACATATATTATTTCTCAGAATATATTTTACATAAAAAATTTATAAAATTAATATATATATTACAGCCATTACCCTTATCAAATAATAATTCGAATTCGTTAATATTGTCTGCTTTAAAAGATTAATAATATTGACACAGCTGGGATTCACGCGAGACAGGTAGCGATGTGCGCGGCGGCGAGGGGGGCCGCTTGCGGCCGTGGGCTGCCGCGCACGGCACAGGTCGAAATCATTATCTAGTAATATAACAAAAATACGCGATTAGATAATTACATAGCTAAAGATGTATATACTGGCATATTTCATTTTATATATTACATAAGAACCAGGTCATATCTTAGTCACGTGGGTGGCGTGGACGTGTCGCGCGGCGCGAGCGGAGGCGAGGGGTGCTCGCGGTCACGAGGTGCGCGTCGCGCGGCGCGCGCGGCACCTGGGGGTAGCGGGTTCACACGCATGGGGTAAATTTGCCCCATACGTACGTTCTATACAGTTGCATGTGTTTACGTGCACATATCTATGTGTATAATTGTAGGTGTATGTATGTGTGTATGTATATGAATGTATATGTATGTGTATATATATATATATATATATATATATATATATATATATATATATATATATATATATATATATATATATATATATGTATATATATGTATGTGTATATGTATATGCATGTGCGGGTGCATATGTGCACTTGTATATATGTGTGGGTGTATATGTGTGTATATATGCATATATAGCAGACATAAAAGTTTGCGCATATATAAATATAATAGGTAAATTTTATATATACGATATAAATTATATATTCAATATTATATAAAATATAGCTTCTATTAACCGATAAATATAGTTGTATAGAATCTTTACACAAATTATATTATATACAATACTACAAAGTCAATAAAATCAACTCCCCCCAGATACAAGTAAATAGAAATAAAATGTCATAATGTCTTAATAATCAATAAAATGCCAATACCATAAGGGGTAGTGATAAACCAAATCAAAAGATACAAAATTAAATCAGTATTAAAGTGGTAACATGCGCACATCCCCCTTTTAAAAATAACACCAAGCGCACGAGCAAAGTAGCAATACAAATCAGGAAAAATTTAAAACAATTAACCGCATTCCAATGCTTCAAAGTCGCAACACGGGGCGCGGCCGCCAGATACGAGGGGCCTTTTACGGGTTGCGAACGAAACCAAGCGCGCGGACTGGCAACGCCGCCTAGTCGGCGCTGAACGTTGAGCGCGCAGTACTAGCCTTTCTTATCCAGTCTTTGCAAGAAGACCCCCCTCTTCTCTTTTCTTTAAGTTAAGTAATAAACTAGCATCAGCGCCATCTTTAAAAAAGGTTGACTGTTCGGAACTAGGTAGAGAACCGAACGAACGAGAAAGTACCCGTAAAGCACCGTTCCTACCATAGGATGAGGGGGGTCATCTCGCATACCCTTGGGGTAGGCGGGGTACGGGCCTCGAGGCGAACCTCTTTGCCCGGGCCGGTCCTCGCAGGCTTTAATGGCCTGGACTATGTTTGGGCCGTAGGCCCAGGTCACCTGGGTGACCTAAGGGTTGTCGGGTTCGGTGGGGAGGCCTAGGAGTGGTAGCTCCCAGACCGCGATGTCCAAATCGGGGGTGTCTCGTCCGGTGGTAGTGGTGTTTCGTTCGGGTGGTTGTGTCGTATCCGGTGGTGTCGCCCTCTCGCCCGTCGCGTCGTCTTCGTCGTCGCCGTCGTCGTCCGCTTCGGGCCGCGGTGACGGTGATCGCAGGAGCTCGCGAGGCAGGGAACGTCCCTCGGGTGGTCGTGTGTGGAGTGGCGCGATGCCGTGAAGGTGAACGTGCGCGCTGTTGTCCGCTCGCGCAAACATTCGGCGCGCAAGGCGACGAACGAACTCCTCCACGGTCGGCATTTGGGTGTCTCTGTGCACGACGTCGTTCCGCACATACCTCGGGGCTCCTACGATCATTCGCAGGCAGCGATTCTGCTGGACTTGAAGTCTTCGCCTCTGGTACGCTGAACATAGCGCGTACCAGGCGGGTGCCGCATACGTCAAGCGCGAGCGGACGTAGGCACCGTAGACCCGCAGTTTGGTGGTGACAGGTAGATGGGATGTGAACAGCGTGTGGAGCTGGGACCTGGCAGCAGCAGCTTGGCCCACGGCACGGTTCACCATGGGGACCATGCGCAGGCTGCGGTCCAACTCACACCCCAAAAACCTCACTGTGGTCTTCCACTCTACGTCCTGGCCTCGCAGAGTGAGTTGACGTAGCGGCTTGGAGCGGCTGGTCAGCAGAGCGGACGTCTTCCCGACGTTGACGGCCATCCTCCACTTGTCCAGCCATTCCGGCAATAAGTCCAGCAGACGCTGCATGCGGTTGGTGGCGACGATCTGGTGATAAGACGACGCGAAATACGCGCTGTCGTCAGCAAAGAGCGACAACAGCACGTCCTCCTCCCCTTCCCGCAGATGGTGGCGCAGGGTGGGGATGTCATCCGTATACGCCGCGTATAAGCGCGGCGATATACAACTGCCCTGGGGTACTCCGGCTTGAATGGTGCGTGGTTGGGATTCGGCACCATCCACTGCCACGTAAAAGCTACGGCCGCTAAGAAATGACGCCAGCACTCGCACATAAGCAGGCGGCATGGTGGTATCCAAGATCTTGACCAGGAGCCCGGCGTGCCACACGCGATCGAAAGCCTTCTCGATGTCGAGAAAGACCCCCACGGTGTAGCGCCCGTTGTTCCGCTCACTGGTCAGGTGGTTAATGACCCTCGCCAGCTGGAGCGTCGTCGAGTGGCCGCTGCGGAATCCAAACTGCTCCTCGCGCAGGGGCAGGTGAGGCGTGACTCGACGCAGCAGCAGACGCTCAAACAGCTTGGCTATGTGCGAGAGCAGGGTGATCGGCCGGTAGCTTCCAGGCAGGCGGCGGTCCTTCCCCGGCTTGGGAAGAACTATGATCTTCCCGGTCTTCCACGCCTCTGGGAAGTGACCGGTGCGGAGTACTCCGTTGAATAGGCTCGTGAGCGCTACGAGACCCGTTCGGGGCAGCAGCATCAGCGCGGCGTTGGTGATTCCGTCGGGGCCTGGTGCTTTTCGCTTGTCGAGGCGAGCAGCAACCGACCGCAGCTCTGACAGGGAGATGAAGTCCTCTCCCCGGAGCGGCGGTATAGGGGCCGACAGGAACCTCTCCAGCTTGCTCTGGACAGCCGCGTGATGACGGATGACGTGGAGGTTGGAGGTGTTGGGGGCGTTGGGCGTAAATGTCTCTTCCAGGTGGGCCGCCAGGATCTCAGCACGATCCCTGGCGGCGTAGTTACGTCTACCCGTTGCATCAAGCAACGGGTAGATGGGGGTGTCATGTCCGGTAAGTTTCTTGCAGAGAGAGTACAGCGCTGTGTCGTGCTCTGTCGCTCGATCGACGGTATACTCCCACCGCGCCTCGTCGAGAGCAACTATGGCACGTGCGATCTTCTCTGCAAGCCGGTTTAGGTCAGCCTTCACCCTGGGGCAACGAGTGCGAGCCCATAGGCGGCGTAGGGTGCGCTTCCGTCTGAGCATGCAGCGGAGCGAGCTTGGCAGGTCCTTCCTTCGGTTGGTGTGTGGTGAAGTCGATGTGGTGGTGGTCGCTGCTGCCTTGGCGGCGATGATCGCCTCGGTGACGAGTGCAGCAGCATCGTCGACTTCCGAAGGGGTGGTGATCGGGCCTGCTAGCTCAAGCCCGGCGAGCTCGGCGGTGTAGCGCTCCCAGTTAGTCCGCATGCGCGGCGGGCGGGGCACTAGGAAGCCTCCCTGGGTGGCTAGGGTGACCAAAACCGGTAGGTGTTGGGTGTCGAGATCGTAGAGGACCTCGACATCAAACGGGTGGTCGAGTCTGTGGTGCAACACGATGTCGATGACGTCCGGCTGGGCGCGCGGGTCGGTGGGTATGTGGGTCGGCGCTCCTGGACCCACCACACCGTACCCGCTCCTCACGCTATCTTCGTGCAGGCGCCTCCCGTCCGCGGTGATAATTCGCGATCCCCACGCGTGATGTTTCGCGTTGAGATCGCCCATGATCACTGCGGGTCCCTGCTGTGCGAAGATGGTCCCGACATCCGTGTTGCAAAAGGTCAGTCCGGGTGGTTTGTAGGCGGCATAGATACGGAGCTCTTCGTTCCCTACGTTGACTCGCACTCCTTGTGTGCGAGTGCTGGTGAACGGGATGTGCTCCAACTCCTCGTGTATGATATCCCTCCGCACCAGAGCGGCCGTACCTCTGTACGGGTGGCCCCGGGGAGAGATCTCATCGCGTCGATACACTAAGTAGTTGGGCACGCGGAGCTCGACGCTGTCCGTGAGCTTAGTCTCGCCCAGGAGGATCACATGGACGTCCTGCGACTGGGCGAGTAATGTGAGCTCACGGATATGTCCTCTTATGCCGCCCGGATTCCAGTACATAAGTCTTAGAGCGGTCATTGGTACGACCGCCCGAATTGGGTAATGGCCGCCGTAATGGCGCCGACGACGTCCCTGGTAGCCAGGTAGGTAGTGAGCGCCGCCATAAGCGCTTCTATCAGGCCCCGGACAATATTATTAATGCCCGAGTCCTGTGCGGAGGGTGGCGGGTGGAAATACGGATATTGCGGCGCTCGTGGCTCCGCCTCTTCTTCTTGCGTGGCTACTTCGTGGCCGCGGCTTCTCGGCGCCTCGGCAGTTTGTGGTTGGGGCGCCAACGATGCTACTGTTGGCGGCCGGGGGTGCGGTGTGGACGCGGCGGCGGGCTCGACATTGGCGGGCCTCGGTTGCCTGCGCCTGCGTCGGTTCCTCTTTTTGTTTTTCCCGGCCAGCGGTTCCCCTCTGGCTGTCGGGACGTTCGCCGGCGGCTGTAGCGTCGTTGGCGGCGGTATCGTCGACACTCCGCGCTTGCCCTCCGGACGTTCGACATTGATTTGTGCGTCGGCCTCGGCCATAAAAACGGCGGGCGTTGCATGGGCGGTACGGGGTGCGGTGGGTGCGGAGGTGGCACGTACGGCTAGTGCGTGACGTGCGACGGTACGTGCGACGGGGACGGCGGTTGTTGGGGTGGCTACGGATGTCGGGCCGGCGAGTGCGGTGGTTGGGGGGGCGACTTGCCCGCTCCCCCCTGCCCTCTTCTTCACCGGCTCGTTCGGACGCGGCGGTGCGATGTCAATTCCGCGCCTTCGCGCCTCTCTCCGGAAGACAGGGCACTTCCGGTCGCGCGCCACGTGCGCCTTTCCACAGTTGGCACACTTAGGGGCTTCTTCTGGGGCCCTGTCACAGTCTTGTGAGATGTGTCCGCCAGCACATCGGACACATTTTGGCGGCCGGTGACAATTGGCCGATGAGTGGCCAAACTGCTGGCAGCGGTGACACTGAGGTGGCCCGCGTCCACCCTTCCAGGCCTCGATGATGAGGCCAGGCATCGACAGCAACTCGGTCTCACGGTATAAGTGACCGAGCTCTTCGTGTGATAAATGTTCGAGCTGCACGAAGAACGTGCAGCCGAGTCGCCCTCTGACCGCCGGAATGGCCCTCGCTCGGTCCGCCGGGTAACCGAGGGTACGCAACGCCACGACGACTTCTTCTGGCGGGGTGTCCTGAGGTAGCCCCCTGATGGCTACCTTAGTGGGCAGGGTCGACGCCGGGCTATAACAGAACCACGATATGGCGGGGTCCTGTTTGGCGGCGTCGATGAGGTATCTTTGGAGGACCCGGAATTCCTCCGCAGACTTCGGTAGAAAACGCACTCCTTTCCCCATCGGGCGAGCGTTGGGTGCGTGTCCGAGTTGGCCCCGAATGACGCTGAAGTGCTTCGTCCAATTTGGGAAGCACTCCACCGTGATCGGGGGATATTCAGACCGTGCCGTCTTTAGTCCTGCTGCTGTTGGTTGTTGCTGGCGCTGCTGTTCGGCCTGGCGCTGTTCCAGCGCTCGAGGCGACGGCGGCGCGGCGGCGGCGGCGGCGTAGCCGGAGGGTCCGGCCTGGGGTGAGGGGGGGCGGCTAGTCACCATTGAGGATAGTGACGCCAGACCAGCATAGCTGGTGGAGTCTCGAGGCCAGCTGCCTGACTCCTGCGTCTCACCAGCAATGTGAGACTGCCCTCCTGTTATTTCCTGTGGCGCGGGAGGCAGGGGTTTCGATTGCCGGGCATAGGTTCTTAGGCCAGCAGGTTCTACAGGTGGTGGTGGTGGTGTTGGCGTTGGTGAGGGCGTCGGTGATCGATCAGTCTTCGGACGCTTATCTTCACCCTCTTGAGATCCGGGTGATGAGTCGTCAGCACGTGGTCGCTTCGGCGCATCGACGCCCGATGTATACTCAGATACATCGGCCGTGATTAAAGAAGTGGCAGGCTCCGACGACTGTCGCTCGCCGGTTATCGACCGGAAGCGAGGACGAGGTGCTGGTTGCGCCGGTGCTGGCGCTGTCGGCACGAACGGAACGACATTCCGTAACTCGCGCCTTACGACGGCGTGTGGGAAAGCGGGACGCTCCCCCCTGATGCGTTGGTCCTTAGGGGGGGGCTCCCCCCTTCCGGACATGGTACACGATTATTCGTGCGTGCTTTACAGTGCCTACTTCTTTGCGAGTATGGCTCCGAACTCCCTCAGCGCGTGCAACCCAGCCGGGTGAGACCCCTAGGGGAGGCCCAGCTAAGCGCCCGCGAGCGGGAACGGAAACCACACACGCGTGGGAAGGAAGGACGGCGGTGTCACAGTGGGCACGTCTACAATCACCTTTTCCAATGAAAAGCGGTGTAGATCGCTGTGTCCGGACAGCTTCGGCGAAGCAGGTGCACGCGATGCGCTGCCGACCGCTTCCTCAAGCCGCGACGCGGATCGCGGCGAGTACAACTGACGCCGGGGGCAGGGGTGCAGGGGCGATAACCGAAACTGGCGAACTTAGCGTCTCACACGATACGCGCAGCGATAACGTTCACAATACGCGTCCGTTCACTGCGCGCGTACGCACGAGACTATATTCCTACCATATTAGGTTCCTCTGGCTAGTTCCGGACTGTCTCGCTAGATGGGGGTGGCGTTAAATGTTTGAACTGCGGTGGCACTTAGATTATTAAAATATATTAGAAACTATATCGGCATATACCTCTGCATCTTATATTTAATTTAATAAATATTCTCTTCAAATTTAAACGCGCTAACAGTATCTATCCATTTCCTTAGTTGTTAGCCTTTAGTTAACAACAATGAAATAAATTAGTATCAGCGCCATCTGTAAAAGATGAGTGAACTAGTAAGTGAACAAGTCGGAACCCAAAGTGCCGTTCGCTAACTAGTTCAGGACCCTCTCGCTAGATGGAGGGGGCATAAAAGGTACACTTAACTAGTATATATTGGGACTTTACCGCTATATACTGAATGCTCGTGCGTACGCGCGCAGTGAACGGACGCGTATTGTTTATATGAACGTTATCGCTGCGCGTATCGTGTGAGACGCAAAGTTCGCCAGTTTCGGTTAACGCCCCTGCACCCCTGCCCCCGGCGACAGTTGTACTCGCCGCGACCCGTGTCGCGGCTTGAGGAAGCGGTCGGCAGCGCATCGCGTGCACCTGCTTCGCCGAAGCTGTCCGGACACAGCGATCTGCACCGCCTTTCGTTGGAAAAGGTGACTGTAGACGTGCCCACGGTAATACCACCGTCCTTCCTTCCCACGCGTGTGTGGTTTCCGTTCCCGCTCGCGGGCGCTTAGCTGGGCCTCCCCTAGGGGTCTCACCTGGCTGGGTTGCACGCGCCGAGGGAGTGCGGTGCTACACTCGCTAAGAAGTAGGTTGAGTAAAGTACAACTGCTCGCACGAGTAATCGTGCATCATGTCCGGCAGGGGGAAGCCCCCCCCTAAGGACCAACGTATCAGGGGAGAGCGTCCCGCTTTCACCCACGCTGTCGTAAGACGCGGGTTACGGGATAGCACTATCCCGTTCGTGCCAACAGCGCCACTACCGGCGCCACCAACACTCCGTCCCCGCTTCCGGGCAATAACCGGCGAGCGACAGTCGCCGGAGTCCGCCGCTTCTTTAATCACGGCCGAGGTATCTGAGAATACATCGGGCGTCGATGCCCCGAAGCGGCCCCGTGCAGACGACTCATCACCCGGATCACAGGAGGGTGAAGATAAACGGCCCAAGACAGACCGATCACCGACGCCACCACCAACACCACCACCACCACCAACTGTGGAACCTGCGGGCCTACGTACATATGCCCGGCAATCAAAACCACTGCCTCCCCCGCCACAGGACGTAACAGGAGGGCAGTCTTACAGCGCTGGTGAGACTCAGGAGTCAGGCAGCTTGCTTCGAGACTCCACCAGCTACGCTGGTCTGGCATCATTGTCCCCAATGGTGACGTCCCGCCCCCTCTCACCCCAGGCCGGTCCCTCCGGCTACGCTGCAGCCGCCGCCGCACCGCCGTCGCCTCGAGCGCTCGAGCAGCGCCAGGCCGAACAGCAACGCCAGCAGCAATCAATTGCAGCAGGACTGAAGACGGCACGGTCCGAGTATCCACCCATCACGGTGGAGTGCTTCCCCAATTGGACGAAGCACTTCAGCGCTATTAGGGGCCAACTTGGACATGCACCCAACGCCCGCCCCATGGGGAAAGGGGTGCGTTTCCTACCAAGATCAGCGGAGGAATTCCGGGTCCTCCAAAGATACCTCATTGACGCCGCTAAGCTGGACCCCGCCATATCGTGGTTCTGCTACAGCCCGGCGTCAACCCTGCCCACTAAGGTAGCCATCAGGGGGCTACCACAAGATACCCCGCCGGAAGAAGTCGTCGCGGCGCTGCGCACCCTCGGGTACCCGGCGAACCGAGCGAGAGCCATCCCGGCGGTCAGAGGGCGGCACGGCTGCACGTTCTTCGTGGAGTTAGAGCACCTGACACACGAAGAACTCGGTCACCTATACCGCGAGACCGAGTTGCTCTCGATGCCCGGCCTCATCATTGAAGCCTGGAAGGGGGGGCGTGGGCCACCGCAGTGTCACCGCTGCCAGCAGTTTGGCCACGCATCCGCCAACTGCCACCGGCCTCCAAAATGTGTCCGCTGCGCAGGCGGGCACATCAGCCAGGATTGCGACAGGGCCCCTGAAGAGGCCCCCAAGTGCGCCAACTGTGGGAGGGCGCACGTGGCGCGAGACCGAAAGTGCCCTGTCTTTCGGAGAGAGGCGCGAAAACGCGGCATTGACATCGCGCCACCGCGTCCGAACGAGCCGGTGAAAAAGAGGGCAGGGGGGAGCGGGCGAGGTCCCCCCCCAACCACTACACCCGCCGGCCCGATACCCGTCGCCGCCGTCATAACGACCGCCGTACCCCCCCCACGTCCTGCACTCGCTGTACGTGCCACTTCAGTCCCCACCGCACCCCGTACCGCCCCTCCAACGCCCGTCGTTCCTACGGCCGAGACGGGCGCGCCGCCAACGACGCTACAGCCGCCAGCGAACGTCCCGACAGCCAGGGGGGAGCCGCTGGCCGGGAAAAGCAAGAAGAGGAACCGACGTAGGCGCAGGCAGCCGAGGCCCGCTAACGTCGAGCCCGCCGCCGCGTCCACACCGCATCCCCGGCCGCCATCAGAAACAGCAATGGCGCCTCAACCACCAATTGCCGAGGCGCCGAGAAGCCGCGGCCACCAAGTAGCTATGCGAGAGGCGGAGCCACAAGCGCCGCAATACCCATCGTACCCCCCGCCACCCCCTACACAGGACTCGGGCATAAACAACATTGTCCGGGTCCTGATTGAGGCGCTTATGGCGGCGCTTACGACCTATCTGGCCACCAGGGACGTCGTCGGCGCTATCACAGCGGCTATCACCCAATTCGGACGGTCTTATCAATGACCCTCCGAATTTTATACTGGAATCCGGGCGGCATAAGAGGTCATGTCCGTGAGCTAAGTCTACTCGCCCAGTCGCAGGACGTCCACGTTATCCTCCTGGGCGAAACCAAACTTACGGACAGCGTCGAGCTCCGCGTGCCCAACTACTTCGTGTATCGCCGCGACGAAGTCTCTCCCCGGGGCCACCCGTACAGAGGTACGGCCGCTCTGGTGCGGAGGGACATCATACACGAGGAGTTGGAGCACACCCCATTCACCAGCACTCGCACACAGGGAGTGCGAGTCAGCGTGGGGAAGGAAGAGCTCCGCATCTATGCCGCCTACAAACCACCCGGACTGACCTTTTGCAACACTGATGTCGGGACCATCTTCGCACAGCAGGGACCCGCAGTGATCGTGGGCGATCTCAACGCGAAACATCACGCGTGGGGATCGCGAATCATCACTGCGGTCGGGAGGCACCTGCACGAAGATAGCGTGAGGAGCGGGTACGGTGTGGTGGGGCCGGGAGCGCCGACCCACATACCCACTGACCCCCGCGCCCAGCCGGACGTCCTAGACATAGTGTTGCACCACGGACTCGACCACCCATTTGATGTTGAGGTCCTCTACGATCTCGACACGCAACACCTACCGGTTCTGGTCACCCTTGCCACCCAGGGAGGCTTCCTAGTGCCCCGCCCGCCGCGGACGCGGACGAACTGGGAGCGCTTCACCGCCGAGCTTGCCGGGCTTGAGCTAGCAGGCCCGATTACCACCCCTTCGGAAGTCGACGATGCTGCTGCGCTCGTCACGGAGGCGATTATTGCCGCCAAAGCAGCAGCTACCACCACCACGTCGACTCCATCTGACACCAACCGAAGGAAGGACCTGCCGAGCTCGCTCCGCTGCATGCTCAGACGGAAGCGCACCCTGCGCCGCCTATGGGCCCGCACTCGTTGCCCCAGGGTGAAAGCCGACCTGAACCGGCTTGCAGAGAAGATCGCGCGTGCCATAGTCGCTCTCGACGAGGCACGGTGGAAGTATACCGTCGATCGAGCGACGGAACATGACACAGCGCTGTACTCTCTCTGCAAGCAACTTACCGGACGTGACACCCCCGTTTACCCCTTGCTCGATGCATCGGGTAAACGCACCTATGCCGCCAAAGATCGTGCTGAGATCCTGGCGGCTCACCTGGAGAAGACCTTTACGCCCAACGCCCCCAACACCTCCAACCTCCACGTCATCCGTCATCACGCGGCGGTCCAGGACAAACTGGAGAGGTTCCTGTCGGCCCCTACACCGCCGCTCCGGGGAGACGACTTCATCTCCCTGTCAGAGCTGCGGTCGGTCGCTGCTCGCCTTGATAAGCGAAAAGCGCCAGGACCCGACGGAATCACCAACGCCACGCTGATGCTGCTGCCCCGAACGGGTCTCGTAGCGCTCACGAGCCTGTTCAACGGAGTACTCCGCACCGGTCACTTCCCAGAGGCGTGGAAGACCGGGAAGATCATCGTTCTTCCCAAGCCGGGGAAGGACCGCCGCCTGCCTGGAAGCTACCGGCCGATCACCCTGCTCTCGCATATAGCCAAGCTGTTCGAGCGTCTGCTGCTGCGTCGAGTCACGCCCCATCTGCCCCTGCGCGAGGAGCAGTTTGGATTCCGCAGCGGCCACTCTACGACGCTCCAGCTGGCGAGGGTCATTAACCAGCTGACCAGTGAGCTGAACAACGGGTGTTACACCGTCGGGGTTTTCCTCGATATCGAGAAGGCCTTCGATCGTGTGTGGCACGCCGGGCTCCTGGCCAAGATCCTGGATACCACCATGCCGCCTGCTTATGTGCGAGTGCTGGCGTCATTCCTCAGCGGCCGTAGCTTTTACGTGGCAGTGGATGGTGCCGAATCCCAACCACGCACTATCCAAGCCGGAGTACCCCAGGGCAGCTGTATATCGCCGCGCTTATACGCGGCGTATACGGATGACATCCCCACCCTGCGCCACCATCTGCGGGAAGGGGAGGAGGACGTGCTGTTGTCGCTATTCGCTGACGACAGCGCGTATTTCGCGTCGTCCTACCACCAGATCGTCGCCACAAACCGCATGCAGCGTCTGCTGGACTTGTTGCCGGAATGGCTGGACAAGTGGAGGATGGCCGTCAATGTCGGGAAGACGGCCGCTCTGCTCACCAGCCGCTCCAGGCCGCTACGCCAACTCACTCTGCGAGGCCAGGACGTAGAGTGGAAGACCACAGTGAGGTTTTTGGGGTGTGAGTTGGACCGCAGCCTGCGCATGGTCCCCATGGTCAATCGTGCCGTGGGCCAAGCTGCTGCTGCCAGGTCCCAGCTCCACACGCTGTTCACATCCCATTTACCTGTCAACACCAAACTGCGAGTCTACGGTGCCTACGTCCGCTCGCGCTTGACGTACGCGGCACCCGCCTGGTACGCGCTATGTTCGGCGTACCAGAGGCGAAGGCTTCAAGTCCAGCAGAACCGCTGCCTGCGACTGATCGTAGGAGCCCCGAGGTATGTGCGGAACGACGTCGTGCACAGAGATACCAAGATGCCGACCGTGGAGGAGTTCGTTCGTCGCCTTGCGCGCCGACTGTTCGCGCGAGCGGACAACAGCGCGCACGTTCACCTGCACGGCATCGCGCCACTCCACGCACGACCACCCGAGGGACGTTCCCTGCCTCGCGAGCTCCTGCGATCACCGTCACCGCGGCCCGACGCGGACGACGACGGTGACGAAGAGGACGACGCGACGGGCGAGAGGGCGATACCACCGGACATGACACACCCACCCGATCAAGACACCACCGGACGAGACACCACCGAAACTGACTCCGAGGTCTGGGAACTACCATCCCCCGACCTCCCTACCGAACACCAAATCCCGTAGGTCACCTAGGTGACCTGGGCCTACGGCCCAAACACAGTCCAGGCCACAAAGCCTGCGAGGACCAGCCCGGGCAAAGAGGTTCGCCTCGAGGCCCGTACCCCGCCTACCCCTCAAGGGTATGCGAGAAGACCCTCTGCTGCGCTATATACCTTTACATCTTATATTATGCTTAATAAATACGTTTTAATTTCAAATAAAGCGATAATAATATTCATCTATCTCCTCAAGTTGTTAGTTCGTCGTCAACAAAATTAAATAAACAAATCAAATAAATAAGTATCAGCGCCATCTGTGTAGAATTGAGGGAACTAGAAAGAACCCAAATTGTCGCTCTTATTAATTGTTCGCCAGTTTCGGTTATCGCCCCTGCACCTCTGCCCCCGACGCCAGTTGTACTCGCCGCGACCCGTGCCGCGGCTTGAGGAAGCGGTCGGCAGTGCATCGCGTGCACCTGCTTCGCCGTAGCTGTCCGGACAGCGATCTACACCGCCTTTCATTGGAAAAGGTGTCTGTAGACGTCTACACGTCTACACGTGAGCACGTGCTCACTGCGATACCACCGTCCTTCTTTTCCCACGCGTGTATGGTCTCCGTCCCCGCTCGCGGGCGCTTAGCTGGGCCTCCCCCAGGGGTCTCACCCGGCTGGGTAGCACGCGCCGAGGGCGTGCGGAGCCACACTCGCCGAGAAGTAGGCATAGATTAGTACACTGCTCGCACAAGTAAATCGTACAAGATGTCCGGTAGGGGGGAGCCCCCCCCTAAGGACCAACGCATCCGGGGGGAGCGCCCCGCTTTTCCCCGCGCAGTCGTAAGACGCGATTTGCGGGATAACGCTGTCATCCCATTCGCGCCGATAGCATCGCCACCGGCACCACTAGTACTCCGCCCCCGCTTCCGGCCTATAGCCGGTGAGCAAAAGTCCGCCGCTTCTTTATTCGCCGCCGATGTATGTGAGTATACATCGGGCGTAGATGCGACGAAGCGACCGCGCTCCGAAGAATCATCACCCGGGTCTCAGGAGGGTGAAGACAAGCGTCCGAAGACGGACCAGTCACCAGCGCTCTCACCATCAACATTTTCATCGCCCGCTGAACCTGCTGCCGCGGTTCTGAGAACCTATGCCCGGCACCCGCAACCACCGGCCCCCCCACCGCAGGAAGAGGAAGGTGGCCAGACGCACGTGGCTAGTGCGATGGAGGAGTCCGTTAGTTGGCCGCGGGACTCCACTAGCTATGCTGGCCTGGCGTCACCACCCCCTGTGGCGACGTCTCGCCCCCCCTCACCCCAGGCAGGGCCATCTGGCTATGCTGCAGCTGCCGCTGCACCACCGTCGCCCCGAGCATACGAGCAGCGCCGGGCGGAACAGCTTCGCCAACAACAACAGCAACAACTCCAAGCAGGACCTAAAGCTCCGAGGTCAGAATACCCCCCAATAACGGTGGAGTGCTTCCCCAATTGGACGAAGCACTTCAGCGACATCAGGGCGAAGCTTGGTCATGCACCCAACGCTCGACCTATGGGTAAAGGGGTACGATTCATTCCAAAATCAGAGGAAGAGTTCCGGATAGTGCAACGTCACCTAACGGAAGCAGCTAAGCAGGACCCCAATATAGCGTGGTTCTGCTACAGTCCTGCGTCTTCGCTTCCCTCAAAGGTGGCCATAAGAGGGCTACCTCAAGATACCCCTCCAGAGGAGTTAACCGCCGCACTGCGGGCCCTAGGATATCCCGCGGTGCGAGCGAGGGCCATCCCACCAGTAAAAGGACGACATGGTTGCACGTTTTTCGTGGAACTGGATCACCTGACCCACGAAGAACTCGGTCACCTCTATCAAGAGACCGAGTTGTTATCTATGCCGGGACTCATTGTGGAGGCTTGGAGGGGTGGCCGTGGCCCCCCCCAATGCCACCGCTGCCAAGCATTTGGTCACTCATCGGCCAATTGCCACCGGCCGCCCAAGTGTGTTCGCTGTGCAGGCGAACACATATCAAAGGACTGCGACAGGGCGAGGGAGGACGCACCGAAGTGCGCCAACTGCGGAAAGGCGCATACGGCGCGTGACCGAAAATGTGCCGTCTTCCGTAAGGAGGCGCGGAGGAGGGGCATAGATATCGCACCCCCGCGCCCGACAAAGCCTTGACAAGTTCAGAAAGCAGTGGGGAAAGTACAAGCTCCCCCAATCGCTCCAGTCACGATCACCCACGCAGCACCCGCAACCTCCGCAGCGCAAATACATGAAGCGTACGCCCCTACCACGTCGCTCGCAGGCCCTACCGCACCCCCCGTGTTTACTACTGGCTCAAATGCGCAGCCTTATAAGTTTAATACGCACCCGGCTACGGTAGCTGCACCGCCAACCACTCTACAACCACCAGCAAATCCCCCTACTGCTAGAGGCGAACCGCCTACTAAAAAGAAGAGGAGAAACAGGAAACGCAGAGAGGCAAGGCCCGCTCACGCCGAGCCAGCGGCCTCATCCACACCGCAGCCCCGACCGCCAGTGCAAGCGTCGTTGGCGGTACCGCCAAAAACTGCCGAGGCGCCGAGAAGCCACGGCCTCATAGGAACCTTTAGTGAGCAATTACCGGCTCCAGGAGCGACTACTGCCCCGCTTCCCCTCCCGTACGACTCTGATACAAACAGTTTTATACGAGTCATCATAGAAGCCTTGATGGCAGCGCTGACGACCTATCTACACAGCAAGGACGTCGTCATCGCTATCTCAGCCGCAATTAACCGCATTGGCCAACTCTATCAATGATCAGAATAATTTACTGGAACCCAGGCGGCATAAGGGGCCACGTCCGCGAACTCACATTGCTCGCCCAAACGCAGGACGCACATGTCATCCTCTTGGGCGAAACAAAGCTCACGAACAACATCGAGCTGCGCGTGCCAAACTACCTTGTGTATCGACGGGATGAGATCTCTCCCCGGGGCTATCCCTTCAGGGGTACGGCCGCTCTGGTGAGGAGGGACGTCATACACGAGGAGTTGGAGCATGCACCTTTCGTGAGCACTCGCACGCAGGGTGTGCGGATCAATGTGGGACAAGAGGAACTATGCTTATATGCCGCCTACAAACCACCCGGACTAACTTTCTGTAGCGCTGATGTCGGGTCAATCTTTGAGCAGCAAGGTCCCACACTTATCGTGGGGGACTTCAATGCGAAGCACCACACGTGGGGCTCACGCGTCATTTCCCCGGCCGGAAGACTGCTGTTCGAGGATAGCGTGAGAGTCGGTTATGGAGTGGTGGGTCCCGGAGCGCCGACCCACATCCCATCAGATCACCGACTCCAGCCGGACGTACTCGACATAGTGCTACATCATGGAATAGACTTTCCTTTTGATGTCGAGGTACTTTACGACTTAGATACGCAACACCTGCCTGTTCTCATCACTCTCGCCACTCGAGGAGGATTTCTGGTGCCCCGTCCCCCCCATACCCGGGTGGATTGGAAGCGCTTCAGCGTCGCACTCGCTGGGCTTGAGTTTGTCGGTCCCTTGTCGACCGCAGCTGAAGTCGAGGAGGCAGCCGCAACTTTTACCCAGGTGATACAATGTGCCCACACATCAGCCACCACCACCAGTGACAGGACACAAGCTGCCACCAGAAGAAACATACCAAGCTCGCTCCGTAGTATGTTGCGGAGAAAACGCACCTTACGCCGCCTGTGGGCCCGAACCCGCTGTCCCAGGGTGAAGAGTGATTTAAACAGGACAGCAGAGAAGATAGCGAGTGCACTCGTGGCTCTCGATGAGGTGCGCTGGGAGCACACCATCGATCGAGCATCCGAGTATGACACTACTCTTTATGCCCTCTGCCGTAAACTCACCGGAAATGACACCCCCATTTACCCCTTGCTGGACTCAACGGGTAAGAGGATTTATTCGGCCAAGGATCGGGCCGAGATCCACGCTGATCATCTAGAAAATACTTTCGTCCCGAACCCGACAAATACTAGCAACGCCCAAGTCGTCCGTCATCATGCAGAAGTCCAAAGTAAACTGGAAGGATTCCTGTCGGCCCCAACACCGCCGCTCCGGGATGAGGACCTTATCTCCCCGTTTGAGCTGCGGTCGGCTGTCTCTCGTCTAAATAAACGAAAGGCACCAGGGCCCGACGGCATCTCCAATGCCGCACTGATGCAACTGCCTAAAGAGGGTCTCTCTGCGCTCAAGAAACTCTTCAATGGTGTACTCCGGACCGGCCACTTCCCCGATGTGTGGAAGATCGGAAAGATCGTCGTGCTTCCAAAACCAGGAAAAGACCGCCGCTACCCTTCGAGCTACCGTCCCATCACGCTGCTCTCGCACATCGCCAAGTTGTTTGAGCGTTTCTACTGCGAAGACTCACACCTCACCTGCCCCTGCGCGAGGAGCAATTCGGGTTTCGCAGCAGTCATTCTACAACGCTCCAGCTGGCGAGAGTTATCAACTTCTTGGCCAGTGAGAGAAACAGAGGGCACTACACCGTCGGGGTATTTCTTGATATGGAGAAAGCCTTCGACAGAGTGTGGCACGCCGGACTCCTGGCCAAACTACTGGATACAACCACACCGGCACCGCTCGTGCGAGTGCTGGCGTCCTTTGTCGACGGTCGGAGCTTCTTCGTGTCGGTTGAAGGAGCAGATTCCATGCCACGCCCCATTAGAGCCGTAGTACCCCAGGGCAGCTGTCTTTCGCCTCGCCTGTACGCGGCGTATACAGACGACATCCCGACCCTTCGCGATCATTTGCGCGAAGGGGAGGAAGACGTGTTGTTGTCCCTTTACGCGGATGACAGCGCGTATTTCGCGTCGTCCCATCATCAGATCATCTCCACCAACCGGATGCAGCGTCTGCTGGATCTGTTGCCAGAGTGGCTGGATAAATGGAGGATGGCGGTAAATATCGGGAAAACAGCCGCTCTCTTGACCAGTCGCTCCAAGCCGCTTCGTCAACTCACCCTACGAGGCCAGAACGTAGAGTGGAAGACCTCAGTTCGGTTCTTGGGGTGTGAAATCGACCGCAGCTTGCAAATGGTACCCACGGTGAACCGTGTGGAGGGCCAGGCCGCCGCTGCTAGGTCGAAGTTACATGCCCTATTCACATCCCGCCTGCCTACGAAGACCAAACTGAGAGTCTACGGTGCCTACGTTCGCTCGCGTTTGACGTATGCGGCACCCGCCTGGTACGCGCTGTGCTCTGCGTACCAGAGGCGAAGGCTCCAGATCCAACAGAATCGCTGCCTGCGCCTGATCGTAGGAGCTCCGAGATATGTGCGGAATGACGTTCTGCACCGGGACACCAGGACACCGACCGTGGAGGAGTTCGTCCGCATGCTTGCACGCAGGATGTTTGCGCGAGCGGACTGCAGCGTGCATGTCCACCTCCACGGCATAGCCCCATTGCATGCTCGTCCACCGGAGGGCCGTCCCCTACCTCGCGAGCTCCTACGGTCACCCTCACCGCTAGCGGCGGAACAGGATGACGATCAGGACGACGCGAACCCGGACATGACACCCCCCCCTGGACTTGACAATATCACGGATTGACTCTTCATGAAATCGACACCCCACCGCTCAGAAGATACCACGTGAAGAGAAAACCATTTCTCCCCGGATTATACCCGGGTTTTCAATGACCTGCAGAGGTCCCCCTCATACACAGAGATATCCCCTAGGCTCAAGCCAACAGGCGAGAGCCCTGGCCATAAGGCCACAACAATATCCAGGCGCAAGCCTGCGAGGACCAGCCCGGGTAAGGAGGTTCGCCTCGAGGCCCGTACCCCAATTGCCTTCGGGCATTGAGAAGACCCTTCGTCGTCGTCGTCGTCGCTCTTATGCGGAGTCTCGTGCGTACGCGCGCAGTGAACGGACGCGTATTGTTTATGTGAACGTTATCGCTGCGCGTATCGTGTGAGACGCAAAGTTCGCCAGTTTTGGTTAACACCCCTGCACCCCTGCCCCCGGCGACAGTTGTACTCGCCGCGACCCGTGTCGCGGCTTGAGGAAGCGGTCGGCAGCGCATCGCGTGCACCTGCTTCGCCAAAGCTGTCCGGACACAGCGATCTGCACCGCCTTTCGTTGGAAAAGGTGACTGTAGACGTGCCCACGGTAATACCGCCGTCCTTCCTTCCCACGCGTGTGTGGTTTCCGTTCCCGCTCGCGGGCGCTTAGCTGGGCCTCCCCTAGGGGTCTCACCTGGCTGGGTTGCACGCGCCGAGGGAGTACGGAGCTACACTCGCTAAGAAGTAGGTTAAGTAAGCAAAGCACACTGCTCGCACGAGTAATCGAGTATTATGTCCGGCAGGGGGGAGCCCCCCCCTAAGGACCAACGTATCAGGGGGGAGCGTCCCGCTTTCACCCACGCTGTCGTACGACGCGAATTACGGGATAGCACTGTCGTTCCGTTCGTGCCGACAGCGCCACCACCGGCGCCACCAACACTCCGTCCCCGCTTTCGGACAATAACCGGCGAGCGACAGTCGCCGGTGCCCGCCACTTCTTTAGTCACGGCCGAGGTATCTGAGAATACATCGGGCGTTGATGCCCCGAAGCGGCCCCGCGCTGACGACTCTTCACCCGGATCACAGGAGGGTGAAGATAAGCGTCCGAAGACGGACCACTCACCGACGCCCTCACCACCATCACTACCACCACATGTGGACCCTACGGGTTTGAGAACCTATACAAGGCCATTAAAACCACTGTTCCACCCGCCACAGGACGTAACAGGAGGTCAGATTCACATAGCTAGCGAAACGCAGGAGTCTGATAGCTGGCCTCGTGACTCCACGAGCTACGCAGGGCTGGCCTCGCTGTCTCCAATGATGACATCCCGCCCCCCTTCACCCCAGGCAGGGCCGTCCGGGTACGCCGCAGCTGCCGCCGCACCGCCGTCGCCTCGAGCGATCGAACAGTGCCAGGCAGAAAAGCAGCGCCAGTATCCACCACCAGAAACAAGACCCAAGACGGCGAGGTCCGAGTATCCGCCGATCACCGTGGAGTGCTTCCCTAACTGGACGAAGCACTTCAGTGCTATCAGGGAGAAGCTCGGCCACGCTCCCAACGCCCGCCCAATGGGCAAGGGGGTGCGTTTCCTCCCAAAGTCCGCGGAGGAGTTTAGAATCCTCCAACGATACCTGATAGATGCCGCCAAGCAGGATCCCAATATAGCGTGGTTCTGCTATAGCCCGGCTTCGACACTGCCCACTAAGGTAGCCATCAGAGGGCTACCTCAAGAAACTCCGCCTGAAGAGGTTGTTGCGGCGCTGCGCACCCTCGGATACCCAGCAGACCGAGCGAGGGCCATTCCTCCGGTCAAAGGTCGGCACGGTTGCACGTTTTTCGTCCAATTAGAGCACCTGACGCATGAAGAGCTCGGTCACTTGTACCGGAGACTGAGCTCCTGTCAATGCCCGGGCTTATTATTGAGGCCTGGAAGGGTGGACGCGGACCACCACAGTGTCACCGGTGCCAGCAGTTCGGCCACTCATCGGCAAACTGCCACCGGCCGCCTAAATGTGTCCGCTGCGCTGGCAGCCATATATCCCAGGATTGTGACAGGGCTCAAGAGGACGCCCCGACGTGCGCTAATTGCGGGAAAGCGCACACGGCGCGCGATCGTAAATGCGCTGTCTTCCGCAGGGAGGCGCGAAGGCGAGGAATCGACATAGCGCCCCCGCGCCCACAAGAGCTAGGTAAGAAGAGGGCAGGTGGGAGAGGGCAAGCTCCCCCCCAAACCGCCGCACCCGCAGCCTCAATACCGGCCGTCACCACAGCGACTGCAGCCCCCATCGCACGTGCCGCACCCGCCGTACGAGCCGCATTCGCCCCCACCGCACCGAGCACTGCCCCTTTAACACAGGCAGTTCTTTCTACCGGAGCAAGTACGCAGACTATTTCTGCGCGCCCGGTGGAAGCGCGCGAGCAACCGACGGAGCCACTGCCGACCACTTTACAACCGCCGGCAAACGTCCCGACAGCAAGGGGGGATCCGCTGTCGAAGACGGGAAAAAGGAACCGACGCAGGCGCAGGCAACCGAGGCCCGGTAATGTCGAGCCCACCGCTGCGTCCACCCCACATCCTAGGCAGCTAACAGCGACATCGTTGGCACCTCAGCTAACAACTGCCGCGGCGCCGAGAAGCCACGGCCTCATAGAAACCCCACTGGAGCCAATTCTGGCACCAGGAGCAAACATCGCTCCACTTGCCGCCTCACATGACTCGGATACAAATAATATAATCCGAGCTATAACAGAAGCCCTGATGGCAGCGTTGACGACATATCTGCGCACCAAGGACTTCGTCAGCGCCATATCAGCAGCAATTAGCCGGATTGGTCAAACTTACCAATGACGACTATTAAGATTATGTATTGGAATCCAGGCGGCATAAGAGGCCGTGTCCGCGAACTCACGCTGCTCGCCCAGTCGCAGGATATTCATGTCATCCTCCTGGGCGAGACGAAACTCACAGACAGCGTGGAATTACGTGTGCCCAACTTCTTCGTGTACCGGCGGGACGAGATCTCTCCCCAGGGATACCCTTACAGGGGTACGGCCGCCCTGGTGAGGAGAGACGTCATACATGAAGAGTTGGTACACACACCGTTCGTGAGTACGCGTACGCAAGGAGTGCGGGTCAGCGTGGGGCGGGACGAGCTTCACCTGTATGCCGCCTACAAGCCACCTGGATCAACTTTCTGCGGCACCGATGTTGAGTCAATCTTCGAGCAGCACAGTCCTACACTGATCGTCGGGGACTTTAACGCGAAGCACCACGCCTGGGGCTCGCGTGTTATATCTCCGGTCGGAAGACAGCTGCTTGACGATAGCGTGCGAGTCGGGTACGGAGTAGTGGGTCCCGGAGCGCCGACCCACATCCCGACAGATCACCGACTCCAGCCGGATGTACTCGACATAGTGCTGCATCATGGACTGGACTTTCCCTTCGATGTAGAAGTTTGTTATGACATGGACACACAGCACCTGCCTATTCTGATCACTCTCGCCACACAAGGAGGATTTCTGGTGCCTCGCCCCCCTCGCAACCGGTTAAACTGGGAGCGATACACCGCCGCACTTGCTGGGCTAGAGCTAGTGGGTCCCCTATCGACTTCAGCTGAAGTCGAGGAGGCAGCCGCGACCATCACCCAAAGGATACAGCAAGCCCACACGTCAGCTACCACCACCAGTGACAGAACCCAAGCTGCCATCAAACGTGACCTACCGAGCTCGCTCCGATGCATGTTGCGGCGAAAACGTGTCCTGCGTCGCCTGTGGGCCCGTACTTGCTGCCCCAGAGTGAAGAGAGAGTTGAACAGGATAGCAGAGAAGACGGCGAGTGCGCTCGTGGCTCTCGATGAGGTGCGATGGGAGCACACCATCGATCGAGCATCTGAGCATGACACCACACTCTACACTCTCTGCCGTAAACTAACTGGAAGTGCCACCCCCCTTTACCCGTTGCTGGACCCAACGGGTAAAAGGATTTATGCGGCGAAGGATCGGGCCGAGATCCACGCCGACTACCTGGAAAAGACTTTCATCCCGAACGAGACGAATATCAACAATAACAATGTCGTTCGTCATCATGCGGCTATCCAGGCGAGACTGGAAGCATTCCTGACGGCCCCAACACCGCCCCTCCGGGTCGAGAACTTTATCTCCCCGTTCGAGCTGCGGACGGCTGTCTCCCGTCTTGACAGACGGAAGGCACCAGGGCCAGACGGCATCACTAACGCCGCACTGATGCAGCTGCCACAAGAGGGTCTCGCAGCGCTCACGAGGCTCTTCAATGGAGTACTCCGGACCGGCCACTTCCCCGAGGTGTGGAAGATCGGGAAGATTATTGTGCTCCCCAAGCCGGGTAAAGATCGACGGCACCCAGCAAGCTACCGACCCATCACCCTGCTCTCGCACATCGCCAAGTTGTTTGAGCGCCTACTGCTGCGAAGACTCACGCCTCACCTGCCCCTCAGAGAGGAGCAGTTCGGGTTTCGCAGCAGCCACTCCACGACGCTCCAGCTGGCGAGAGTCATCAACTACTTGGCCAGTGAGAGGAACAGAGGGCACTACACCGTCGGGGTCTTTCTCGATATGGAGAAGGCCTTCGATAGAGTGTGGCACGCCGGACTCCTGGCCAAGCTTCTGGAAACTACCATACCGCCCGCGCTTGTGCGAGTGCTGGCGTCCTTCTTAGAAGATCGGAGTTTCTTCGTATCGATCGAGGGAGCAAATTCCAGGACACGACCCATCCGAGCCGGAGTACCACAGGGCAGCTGTATATCGCCGCGCTTATACGCGGCGTACACGAACGACATCCCTACCCTCCGCGACCGCTTGCGTGAGGGGGAGGAAGACGTACTGCTGTCCCTGTATGCTGACGACAGTGCGTATTTCGCGTCGTCCTATCATCAAATCGTCGCAACCAACCGTATGCAGCGTCTGCTGGATCTGTTGCCAGAGTGGCTGGACATGTGGAGGATGGCCGTCAACGTGGGAAAGACTGCCGCCTTGCTGACCAGTCGCTCCAAGCCACTACGTCAACTCACTCTACGAGGTCAGAACGTAGAGTGGAAGACCTCAGTTCGGTTCTTGGGGTGTGACATCGACCGCAGCCTGCGAATGGTCTCCACGGTTAACCGTGTGGTAGGCCAAGCCGCGGCTGCCAGGTCGAAGCTGCACACCTTATTCACATCCCGCATGTCAACGAAGACCAAGCTGAGAGTCTACGGTGCCTACGTTCGCTCGCGTTTGACGTATGCGGCACCCGCCTGGTACGCGCTGTGTTCAGCGTACCAGAGGCGAAGACTCCAGATCCAGCAGAATCGATGCCTACGATTGATACTAGGAGCTCCGAGGTACGTGCGGAATGACGTTCTGCACCGGGACACCAGGACGCCAACCGTGGAGGAATTTGTCCGAACGCTTGCGCGCCGAATGTTCGCGCGAGCGGATCACAGCGCGCATGTACACCTCCACGGTATAGCCCCGCTGCACGCCCGTCCACCTGAGGGACGTCCATTACCTCGCGAGCTTCTGCGGTCTCCCGCACCGCTAGACGCGGAACTGAGCGACGAGCAGGACGACGCGAACCCGGACTAGACCCCCTACTGGACTGACACGCCCCCCGAACTTGACAACCCACGGACAATACACCCACGACGAGAATGAAGAGGACAGATCGCTTCCTTCGTTCAAGAATGAAAACGAAATATCCCCCTCAGGCTCAGCCATTGGCCAGAGCCTAGGCCAACAGGCCTAAACAAACAACCAGGCTTTCAGGCCTGCGAGGAATGGCCCGGGTAAGGAGGTACGCCTCGAAGCCCGTACCACACCCGTCTTCGGGCGAGTGAGAAGACCCCTGCGTCGCTCTTATGCACTGGATTCTCTAATTAGTTCGGGACCTTTTCGATAGATGGGGGTGTCATAAAGTTTGTACTGCGGTAGTACTTAGTTATTTGGTATATCTAAAAATTACATCGACACATATCTTTTACATTCCATAACATTTTCTTATATAGAAAATATTGCAATGAATTTAACCAATGGCTTGCGTGAAAACTATCTGGGGAAACCAATGCACTATGTATAAGAATAAATTAGAACACAAATCTATCTGTACCTCATGCATTGCAAAGTATTTCTACTACACACAATCAATGTCACATTAAATACCCATCCTATAATTTCTTCTAACAACTTACAATTAAGAATTATTCAATTTTATCATTTGTATATAATAAATTTTATCTAGCGCTACCTAGATACGAGCGGGCTCACTTCGCGCTTACAGGGAACCATTGACTAATAACAGCTCCGCTACTATGGGGGGCAATTACTGATTCCCCGTCTTCCCGCCTACCACCTAGTCCACAATCGGCCATCATTTATAAGCGAAGCTAATTGCACTGCTCTGGCTATCAGGCGATCGCTTATTCTATTTTAGTTACTCTTTAATATTGCACTCAATGGCCCATCATCACATTTTATATTTAGCAATGTAGCTTTGTAGAACATTTAAATATTTTATTTTCTCTCTATGGGCACCGGAAACACACTAATCGCACATAGGCACAGATATATAGATATATATACACATAAATATACATATATACATAGTATATTATATACTTATTATATTTTATCCTAACCTACATCTCCTTCTATTATCAAAATCACTGACCAACTGACAGACTACGAGGCACCGATATCAGCCTGCACTGCCCTTCGCATTAGCGGAACCTAGCGGTTTAACCCCAAAACCCCATAAAAGACTTTACCAACATTTTACCACACCAACATCTTCGATATGCCACTCGCCCACTCACCGACCAGGCAAACTCGGTGCCTGGTCGGTCGGTCAGCGCTACCTTTGACACTCCAAGCGAAGACATAGCGGAGCACACCACGAATCTGGACAGCGGGGGTCCACAGCACATAGCCGCCAGGACAGAAGAGTTGTGTGCGGATATAGCGGAACTAGTGGGCATAATTGAACTCAAATTGAACGAAGGCAAATCGGTCACGAGGGTCAACAGACTCACGGCGACCCAATTATTACGGGATGTGACCGAAAGATGCCGAAAGTTCCAGGAACAAATAACCGGCCTACTAGAACCCATCACACAATCTTTCAATGAGTCACAAGGGGCGGCAATAACGGCGTCAGTTCAGGCTATCCCGCAAAGAAGAGTCAAAACGGCCGACGCAGGAGGTGACGCGGAGACGCGGACGCGGAGACGCGGAGGTCATGGCTGTTCCTGATCGGGAGAGCAAAAGTACTCTCACGTCAGCATCATCATACAACAGCGAGTCGAACAGGGTACTAACAAACAAAAGACCGACGGGGGACAACATTGCTGCGTCCGACGGCGTCGCCATTAGAGACATCAAAGAGCTCGTCACTAGCGTGCGAGACGAGCTTAGGGGGGTTAAGGCGGACGTTGCTTCCCTCAAAGCGCAGTCTGCTAGGAGTGCGGGACGCACTTACGCACAGGCTGCGTCACATCAGCTTCTTCCCCGCACTGCGGGCCCTCCGGGCCCACAGACGGCGGGATTTCCGGCAGCGGCACAAAAGGTCAGCAAGCCAGCAATCATAGTGGCTACCAAGGCGCCAACAGCAACCAGACAAGAAGCAGTCACCACCTGGAGGGCAGCAATTAGCTTTAAGAACTCTTCATACGCACCTTCCAGGGTTTCACCGATCTCTAGCAATAAGTTGAGGGTGGAATTCGAGACACTCGCACATAGGGACGACGCACTTAGGCGACTAGCGGGGTCCGACAAGGTTAGTGCTGAACTAGCTAGAAAGCAGAAACCGATGTTCATCTTGAGGGGTATATCCAAGGATGTCCCCTCGGAAGAACTAATCGGAATAATTAGAAATCAGAACCCGGGTATCAGGCGGGAAGGAGAAGAGGATGGCCTGGCCATACGATTTCTCAGAAACAACAAAAATTCCAGTTTATATAATGCCGTACTAGTCGCGGAACCCGCCTCCTGGCGCCTAGCAGTAGAAATGGAACGCGTGAACGTGGACCACCAAAAAGTGCGGGTTCACGAGTTCACCCCCTTCATCCAATGCCACTCGTGCCTGCAGTTCGGGCACACTAGTAAGTACTGCACCACTAAAGATAAAATACCATGCCACTACTGCGGAGATACGGAACACAAGGAGGCCGAATGCCCCTCCAAAACTAGGAAAGCCCCCCCAAAATGCGTCAATTGCGCCAACAGAAACATTAGATATAACACCAAAACCAGCGAAGACCATCAGGCTACCTCACGTTCATGTCCCCTACTGCGCTCAATCAGGAAAAGAATAGAACAAAACGTCGATTATGGATATTAAAACCATAATCGACGTAGTTCAGTGCAATTTAGACCGGTCTAAGAGCTGCCTGCAGGAGTTCGTTAACTTCTTCGTAGGCAGCAAACACTCAATCGCGTTAGTATCCGAACCTTACATCGGGGCTGGCCGTGAGGTCAAGTCTATTCCAGGCCTCCAAATCTTCCAATTCCCGGGCACACACAAGACAAAAGCATGCATTCTCGCCAAGACACATGTCACTTCCATTATTGGCCTCTCCCAATTCTCTACGGCCAACCTGTGTGTGGTTCAGCTCTGCTCGGGGGGGCGCAGGACATACTTGGCCTCGGTCTACATAGAGCCGGGGGAGGATGTTCTGGGCACCCTCGACAGAGTTAACTTTTTCATTTCTCAGATCGGGGACACTCGTGTCCTAGTGGGTGGGGACATGAACGGGTGGCACCCTGTATGGGGGAGTGTTAGAATCAATCAACGAGGTAAGGAAGTATATGAGATGGCCTGTGGCCGCGATCTGTTCATCTGTAATGTGGGCACTACCCCCACCTTCGAGACTGTAACGCATGGGAGAAATAGGTCATCGATTATCGATATAACTCTAGCGTCCGCGGATATCGCGGATTGGGTCGTCGGATGGGGGGTCAATCTAGACATATGTCCTTTGTCCCAGCACAATGGCATAGAATTTTCTATTCACTTAGCACATCCCATTGGCGGACGGACAGGCGACTCTTCTACATTTAAATACAATAGTGAAAAAGCCCAGTGGGTAGATTTCAAAACCTCACTACTCACACAAATGACACAAACCGATATACTAGATCTGGACATTTCTACTATGGACACCACACAATTAGACTCAGTCATTGAACATTTCACCAGTATCATACAAACGGCGTGCGAGGCTTCTATGCCCGTCAAGACCCCTGGGGCGCGCCATAAACCTCCTTGGTGGAGTGATGCGCTAGAGTCCCGAAAAAGGGAGGTCATTGAGGCGCATAGAAGACTGCATGCCGCAAACACACAAAACAACATTACACAATCATTGGTGGACAGACTGGCTTCTTTGAGGGGAATGTACGCCAGGGAAATCAGAGAGGCCTCCTCTAGCAACTTTAAAGCTTTTTGCTCCTTGCAGACGAAGGAGAATGTTTGGTCTCTGACGAACAGACTCCTCAGGGACGCCAACCCAAGAAGGGCACCTGTCACATTGCAATTACAACACGCACACACGTCGGACGGGGAGGAAACGGCTCGGACACTGCTCGACCATTTCTTTCCGGACGATCTCATCACGGACGACATTTATGACAGACATCACGCACTCAGACACAGAGCACATTTACAAACATCCAACACACAGGACGATCTTCCATTTGATCAGGAAGAGGTGCTGGAGGCTCTCGGGCTCATGAGTCATAAGAAAGCCCCGGGGCTGGATCACCTGACTGCGGACATTTGCCAGCGGTTCGCGGCTGCTTATCCTAAGCTGCTGACGGACGTGCTAAACAGATGTCTCGTATTGCACCACTTTCCTGTCAAATGGAAGACCGCGCTGGTAAAAATCATACCCAAGCCAGGCAAAATCAATTACACTGAACTAGATTCACTCCGCCCTATTGGGCTTATTCCGGTGTTCGGAAAGCTTCTAGAGAAACTTTTCATCAGGAGAGTTACTTTCGCACTAGGCAAGTCAGGATTTAATAATCCGGCGCAGTTCGGTTTTAGGGAACAGACGAGCACCGTTATGGCTATCGACTCGGCGCTCGCCAGAGTCCGGCAAGCCAAGGCTGACGGGCAGCTTGTGGTCGCCGTGTCGCTGGACATAAAGGCTGCTTTTAACAACGCGTGGTGGCCCGCCCTCCTCGAACGATTGAGGATAACCAACTGCCCTCGGAATATATTTGGACTCATACAGAGCTACCTTAGGGATAGAACAGTTATTATAGATCACGCTTCTGCTAGAGTCAGTAAGACTATGACTAAGGGCTGCGTACAGGGATCTGCGTGCGGCCCTGTGTTGTGGAATATTATACTAGATGAGCTGCTCGGCACACAACTACCTGATGGTTGCTGTATTCAAGCGTTTGCCGATGATGTGCTTCTTATCGCACGCCACAGACACATTAATGGCCTCCAAGAAATTACCAACACGGCGTTACAAACAATATTTGATTGGGGGAAGAGCGTTAAACTCACCTTTGGTCCGGCCAAGACTAAACTAATGGCTTTCACTAAGAAGGCCGAAGCCGCTCATATTTCCATGGACGGTCACAGGCTGCCCTTCGTACGGGAATTTAAATTCTTGGGGGTCATTATCGACGCAAAACTCAATTTCAACAGTCACGTCGCACATATCATCAGCAAGGCCTCGCGCATCTTCAATAAACTCTGCCTCTACTGCAGACCAACCTGGGGGGTCCATCCAGAAAATATACAGGCCATATATCTCCGAGTCATTGAGCCTATCGTCACTTACGCGGCGGGCATATGGGGACAGGCAGCTCTTAAGAAAGGAGTAAAGAGGAGGCTATTGAGCTTGCAGCGAGGCTTTGCTATAAGGGCCATCAAAGGATTTCGCACTGTTTCCACACCAGCGGCGATAGCCATCGCTCAATTCACTCCTCTGGATTTAAAAATTCGGGAGGTACACGAGATCGAACTCATTAAACTCACACAACACACTGAGTTCCTTCCGCACGACATTCCTCTTGAGCGGGCAGCAGGTCCTTATGACCTGCTTCACCCTGCTCAGAGGATCACTGTTTCACACACCACACCATCTAACACAGAGCTCGAGGCTCTGCATTCTACTCCACAGCACATACAGTTATACACAGATGGCAGCAAGCAGGAAAACGGAGCGACTGGAGCTGCTTTTGTGGCCTTTGAGGGCATCCGGATGGTTACTTGTAAAAAGTATAAGTTGCACGACAGCTGCTCCGTCTTTCAGGCCGAGCTGCTTGCCATACACAACGCCTGCCTTTGGGCAGAAAAACTCATACACACAGATAAACATAAACATTACAAATTCACGGTGCTTTCTGACTCCTTGTCTGCTCTAGCGGCCTTGGGGAACAGAAGCAACATACACCCTTTGGTGGCGGACATTCATCACACTTTACATTCACACCCTTCAGTTATCAAATTCGCCTGGGTAAGGGCACACGTCGGCATCGCCGGGAATGAAGCAGCAGACGCGGCAGCTAAGGATGGAACGGCGTTACACAAGAAACCAGCATACGCGTACTTCCCAATCAGTTTTGCTAAACGGCGGATTAGGTACGAGGTACATCGCATCTGGCAGGCCAGATACACCAGCTCGGCCCAAGGCGCGCGCACGCGAACGCTTCTTCCCCGGTTAGAGGACATAAAAATTTTATTCCGTAACACAAAACACTCATTCTTACTAACACAGCTGCTCACTGGACACGCGTTCAACAAAGAGTATCTACACAGATTCAAGATCTCCAGTGATGACAAATGTTCTTGCGACAGCTCCACTATCCAATCGTTGGATCACCTTATGCAGGAGTGCCCAGTGTTTGTACGCGCGCGATCGGATCACGAGGCGCTTTGTAGGTATTTCGGGGTGTCTCCTTATAATATTCCTGATTTATGCTCGAAAGTTCCAGCGTTGGAATCATACATAAAACTCTCGAATTCCATCCTCGGTGTATTGAAATCCTTCAACCAATAGAATAAGCTTGACATACAGTATAGTAAAATGAATGATGTTATATTACCTATAAGATAAATGTTAAAATAATATAGAATTTGTAAATTAGGACATAGATTATATTAAGTTTTATTGTCTTTCTTTAGGATAAGCTAAATATGCTATATTGTTTTCTCTATGCATGTTCCTTTTCTTTCGTTAATAATGTAAACTGAATCTGATTTAACATTAAGTAGGAAAACTCTTTGATTTTTGTTATTTTTATGATCATTAATATTTTTTTTTTACTCTTACTTCCATACATTGTATTCTCTAATCTAAATAAAAAACAAAAATTTTGTTTGTATCATACCGCGACTACGGAGATAAGACAAATGGCTCTGGACGAACGTATCAAATAGCGGGCGTCCTAAGTCAAACATGTCTCGATTCAAAATGTAAATAGTACTTAAGCGCAATAATAAAACAAACAAGTTGTGGCTAACTTAGATTAAGAAAAAAAAAAAAAAAAAAAAAAAAAAAAAAAAAAAAAAAAAAAAAAAAAAAAAAAAAAAAAAAAAAAAAAAAAAAACCTAACCTAACCTAACCTAACCTAACCTAACCTAACCTAACCTAACCTAACCTAACCTAACCTAACCTAACCTAACCTAACCTAACCTAACCTAACCTAACCTAACCTAACCTCTTTTTTTTTTTTTTTTTATACAGGAAAAAACCCCTTATGGGTACCACCGACCGACGGGGACGATCGGTGGTTATGTCGGACTCGCACCGACTAAAACAACCTGTATGCTCCACCACGCTGCTGGTGGCGGATATAGGGTACCCATGAAGACATGCCCCCCATCCCCGCCAGCAGCAACTCTGTACCCCAGAGTGCGCCACCTCTGGGTCGGGGCCTCTCTAAAAGTGGCCCCTCCCTCCGCTGGACGATGCATCGGGAGCACCAGATGCATCGAACGCCTCGGGGACCTTATAAGGAGGGCGTCCGATTAACCCCGTTCGGAACGCCCAGAAGGTCCCCGTTAGGGTGGCATGCGATGGTCTTGGACGAGTCGCCTGCGCCCGGCTCGCCTGCGGCGGATCGGATCCAAGGACTCGACTTCCCGGATCCGCTCCGCCGCCTCCTTCTGCGAGATGACGTGCTCGCAGAAGGAGGCCATCGCTGCCCACGATCGCTCCCTGTCCACCATGGCACGAACCACAGTGGGCAGGGAGAGGTCGTGCCCCACCTGTGCCACGAGTTCCGCCCGCTGAACCGCCCAAGCTGGACAGTCCGCGAGCGTGTGCAGCGCCGTGTCAGAATCGGCGCCGCACTCGTGGCACTCACCGGACGCTTCGCGCCCGGCCACCCGCCACAGATACCTCCCGAAGCAACCATGTCCGGAAAGCATCTGTGTCAGGCGGAAGGTGAGGACCCCATGCCTCCTGGCGACCCAGCCCTGGAGAATGGGCTGGATGGCCGAAATCGTCCAGGCTCCTGCACTGGGCGATTCCAGCCGCCGCCTCCACTGGCGAAGGAGCTCCTCCTGAGCTGCCCTCCGCCAGTCCACCTCTACCGCCGCTGAGTCTCCCCCCGGTGAACGGGCTTCAACTCTGCGGCGGTAGGCCTGAGCTAGCACCTTGGCCTCTAGGTCCCATGGAGGGGACCCGGCCAAGGCGCAGGCCGCCTCGCCGGAGATGGTCCGGTAGCCCCGCACAAGTCTGACCGCCATGACCCTCTGCGCCCTGCGCAGCAGGGGCACGGATCTGGCGGTCAGCCGCTCCGCCCATACGGGAGCGCCGTACAGGGCCATCGACCTAACCACCCCGGCGTATAGGCGCCGGCAGCCTGCATTAGGCCCTCCCAAATTCGGGAGGAGCCTGCTCAGGGCTCCGGCGGTCGCCGTTAGCTTGGGGGCGAGCCGCCGGAAGTGGGCCTCGAACGTCCATCGGCTGTCGAGGAGCAATCCCAGGTACTGTAGTGTACCCGAGATTTCAATGGACGTCCCGCCCACCACCAACCGGGAGCCCACTGGGGGCGCCATCCGAGGCCTGTGGAAGCAAATGGCCTCGGATTTCTCCAAGGCCACCCCCAGTCCCAACCGGCGAATCCGGGCCACAACGTGAGCCGTGGCTGCGGTCGCCAGCACTCGGGCTTCCCGGTGGGTGCTCGCGCGGGCAGTCACGAGGGTGTCGTCTGCGTAACAGAACAGACGCACCCCCGGAAGCATTTGCCCACGCAGCACCCAGTCGTAACCGATGTTCCACAGGAGGGGACCAAGAACCGACCCCTGTGGAACACCGCACGACATTCTCCGCTCCTTCCACGCACCCCCAGCCGTCGGGTACCTGACAGCGCGGTCAGACAGATAGTCGCCGACCACACGCTGCAGGTACATGGGGATGCGGTGGAACCGTAGGGCCTCCTTTATCACTCCCCAGGGCAAGGTGTTAAATGCGTTAGCGATGTCCAACGACACCGCCAACACCACCTCGCGCCGGGTTGTCGCCTCCTCCGCCAGAAGTCTCACACCCTCGATACAGTCGAGGGTGGACTTGCCCTGGCGGAATCCGCACTGGAGACGACTGAGGTCAGGCCCCACCTCCCGGAGGTGCTGGACTATGCGGGAAGCTATGACGCGTTCAAGCAGCTTCCCCGCTTCGTCCAGCAAGACAATGGGCCGATACGCGGAGGGTGTATCGGCCGGTCTTCCCTCCTTCCTGAGCAGGACTAGTCTCCCCGTCTTCCACCTACGGGGAAAGAGGCCCTGCTCGAGGCAGGCACTGAAGGTCGCCCTGAGTCCAGACTCCAACGGACCCAGGGCAAGAGACCAGGCGCGCCCAGGGATGCCGTCGGGGCCAGGGGCGGTATTTTTCGCTTTCATGCGACTCACCGCCCCGGCCAACTCCCACTCCGACACCCCCGGCGCACCTGACCCAGTGCCATTCTCCTCCTCGAGAGGCGCCATACGAGGCGGCTCCACCTCGGCTCTCTGCGGGAACAGGGCTTCCACCACGGATTCAAGGAAATCCGGCCGAAGGCTCTCGGTGAGGGGGGGGGCGCGGGCACGAAGTTTCCTCCGCGCCGCTTTGTACGGCCGCCCCCACGGATCCCGACTGAGCTCTTCGGCCATCTCCCTGTGGGCCCTGTCCTTAGCTTCGGCGATCGCCGTCCGCAAGGAGGCGCGGACAGCCCGATAAGCCTCGTAACGGCGCCTCTCCTCTTCGACGTCGCGTCGTCTACGACGCCTGTACCGAGTGTACTGGCGGCGCACGGCCACGCACTGATCGCGCAGCCGCGCCAGCTCCTCCGACCACCAGTACACCCCGCGTGCCGGCCCTGTGCTTCGCACCCTCGGCATGCTGGCGTCGCAGATGAGCGACATCCGCCGCTGGAGGTCCTCGACCTCCGCGGCAACCTCCCCACCCGTGGACCCAGCGGCCCACGCCTGGACGATTGCGGCCTCGACGAGGAACTCGGGATCCATTTTCCTGACGGACCACCGAGGGCCATCATCTCTTCCCGACCGAGGGGAAATGGGAGCATGGCGTGCGGCCACCTCGAACCATATATATCGATGGTCCGAGAGTGACTCCGCACCCACAATTACCTCCCAATTTCTGACACATGGTGACATGGCGGCGTCGACAAAGGTAACGTCGACTTTGGAGCCGCCATTCCATCGCACACATGTGTCAGCCGTCCCTCGGTTCATGACGGCCATCCCAGTCGAGGCCAAACCTAACCTAACCTAACCTAACCTAACCTAACCTAACCTAACCTAACCTAACCTAACCTAACCTAACCTAACCTTTTTTTTTTTATTATACAGGAAAAAACCCCTTATGGGTACCGCCGCCCGACGGAGACAGGCGGCGGTTATGTCGGACTCGCACCGACTAAAACAACCTGTGTGCTCCACCACGCTGCCAATGGCAAGGACAGGGTATCATTGTACATTTTGCCCCCATCCCGCCGACAGCTCTGATCCCAGAGAATAAACACCTCCAGGTAGGGGCCCCTCGAAAGAGAAACCCCCCTCCGCTAACCGGTGCATCGGGAGCACCAGATGCACCGACCGCCTCGGGGACCTGTAAGCCAGGTGTCCGATGTACCCCGTTCGGAACACCCGAAGGTCCCCAGTTAGGGCGGCAGACGATGGGCTTGGGCGAGTGACGAACACCTGGACTCACCAGCAGCAGATTGGATCCAGAACAACAGTTCGTGGAACCGCTCCGCCGCCTCCCTCCGCCCCCCTCCGCAGAGCTAAAGGAGGCCATCGCTGCCCACGATCGCTCCCTGCCCACCGTGTTTGCTATGTCACGGTCGACAGGGAGAGATCGCGCCCCAAGTAGGGGCCCCAACGCCTTGGTGGGCGTTTCCGCCCCCACCGGGTAATTTTTTATAGAGGTTTTCTTCCTCGCAACCCGAAGGTCCCCGTTCCCATTGCTGGGCTTCCGGGTTTCGCCGACGGTGGCCGTAACCATGTCCAGCCAGACTTAGAGTAAGCCCAACTGGACCCGTCGCTCATTAGGGACTTCACCCCAACCCCCCGAAGTCCCCGGCCCGTCCAGATTGCCCTCTGCTAATCAGAGGGACAACTGGATTGGCCACCCCTCAGTGGTCCGTTCGCCAAGACTAAGCTTGCCCAGGGTGCGCCACGAGGAGGCCGACCACTTTGGCACCCTAACCTAACCTAACCTAACCTAACCTAACCTAACCTAACCTAACCTAACCTAACCTAACCTAACCTAACCTAACCTAACCTAACCTAACCTAACCTAACCTTACCTTTACCCCAATACTAAATAAGACTTAGATAGCATAGAAATAGAAGGGCATCCCACCCTTAAAAAGTTGCGAAAGATGAGGAATAAATGAAAGAATAAGTATGTAGAATGGAAGATCGAAAACAAGCGAGAACTGGAATGATTGACTTCGACAAAAACAGTCTGTAAATTAACATAATTACAGGAATTTATAGGTATTTAGTTATAAAAAAAAAATAAAACCTAACCTAACCTTACCTAACCTAACCTTTTTTTTTTTTTATGCAGGAAAAAACCCCTTATGGGTACCACCGACCGACGGGGACGATCGGTGGTTATGTCGGACTCGCACCGACTAAAACAACCTGTATGCTCCACCACGCTGCTGGTGGAGGGTATAGGGTACCCATGAAGACATGCCCCCCATCCCCGCCAGCAGCAACTCTGTACCCCAGAGTGCGCCACCTCTGGGTCGGGGCCTCTCTAAAAGTGGCCCCTCCCTCCGCTGGACGATGCATCGGGAGCACCAGATGCATCGAACGCCTCGGGGACCTTATAAGGAGGGCGTCCGATTAACCCCGTTCGGAACGCCCAGAAGGTCCCCGTTAGGGCGGCATGCGATGGTCTTGGACGAGTCACCTGCGCCCGGCTCGCCTGCGGCGGATCGGATCCAAGGACTCGACTTCCCGGATCCGCTCCGCCGCCTCCTTCCGCGAGATGACGTGCTCGCAGAAGGAGGCCATCGCTGCCCACGATCGCTCCCTGTCCACCATGGCACGAACCACAGTGGGCAGGGAGAGGTCGTGCCCCACCTGTGCCACGAGTTCCGCCCGCTGAACCGCCCAAGCTGGACAGTCCGCGAGCGTGTGCTGCGCCGTGTCAGAATCGGCGCCGCACTCGTGGCACTCACCGGACGCTTCGCGCCCGGCCACCCGCTGCAGATACCTCCCGAAGCAACCATGTCCGGAAAGCATCTGTGTCAGGCGGAAGGTGAGGACCCCATGCCTCCTGGCGACCCAGCCCTGGAGAATGGGCTGGATGGCCGAAATCGTCCAGGCTTCTGCACTGGGCGATTCCAGCCGCCGCCTCCACTGGCGAAGGAGCTCCTCCTGAGCTGCCCTCCGCCAGTCCACCTCTACCGCCGCTGAGTCTTCCCCCGGTGAACGGGCTTCAACTCTGCGGCGGTAGGCCTGAGCTAGCACCTTGGCCTCTAGGTCCCACGGAGGGGACCCGGCCAAGGCGCAGGCCGCCTCGCCGGATATGGTCCGGAACCTTACCTAACCTAACCTTTTTTTTTTTTTTTATACAGGAAAAAACCCCTTATGGGTACCACCGACCGACGGGGACGATCGGTGGTTATGTCGGACTCGCACCGACTAAAACAACCTGTATGCTCCACCACGCTGCTGGTGGTGGGTATAGGGTACCCATGAAGACATGCCCCCCATCCCCGCCAGCAGCAACTCTGTACCCCAGAGTGCGCCACCTCTGGGTCGGGGCCTCTCTAAAAGTGGCCCCTCCCTCCGCTGGACGATGCATCGAGAGCACCAGATGCATCGAACGCCTCGGGGACCTTATAAGGAGGGCGTCCGATTAACCCCGTTCGGAACGCCCAGAAGGTCCCCGTTAGGGCGGCATGCGATGGTCTTGGACGAGTCGACTGCGCCCGGCTTGCCTGCGGCGGATCGGATCCAAGGACTCGACTTCCCGGATCCGCTCCGCCGCCTCCTTCCGCGAGATGACGTGCTCGCAGAAGGAGGCCATCGCTGCCCACGATCGCTCCCTGTCCACCATGGCACGAACCACAGTGGGCAGGGAGAGGTCGTGCCCCACCTGTGCCACGAGTTCCGCCTGCTGAACCGCCCAAGCTGGACAGTCCGCGAGCGTGTGCAGCGCCGTGTCAGAATCGGCGCCGCACTCGTGGCACTCACCGGACGCTTCGCGCCCGGCCAACCGCCACAGATACCTCCCGAAGCAACCATGTCCGGAAAGCATCTGTGTCAGGCGGAAGGTGAGGACCCCATGCCTCCTGGCGACCCAGCCCTGGAGAATGGGCTGGATGGCCGAAATCGTCCAGGCTCCTGCACTGGGCGATTCCAGCCGCCGCCTCCACTGGCGAAGGAGCTCCTCCTGAGCTGCCCTCCGCCAGTCCACCTCTACCGCCGCTGAATCTCCCCCCGGTGAACGGGCTTCAACTCTGCGGCGGTAGGCCTGAGCCTGAGCACCTTGGCCTCTAGGTCCCACGGAGGGGACCCGGCCAAGGCGCAGGCCGCCTCGCCGGAGATGGTCCGGTAGCCCAGCACAACTCTAACCGCCATGACCCTCTGCGCCCTGCGCAGCAGGGGCACGGATCTGGCGGTCAGCCGCTCCGCCCATACGGGAGCGCCGTACAGGGCCATCGACCTAACCACCCCGGCGTATAGGCGCCGGCAGCCTGCATTAGGCCCTCCCAAATTCGGGAGGAGCCTGCTCAGGGCTCCGGCGGTCGCCGTTAACTTGGGGGCGAGCCGCCGGAAGTGGGCCTCGAACGTCCATCGGCTGTCGAGGAGCAATCCCAGGTACTGTAGTGTACCCGAGATTTCGATGGACGTCCCGCCCACCACCAACCGGGAGCCCACTGGGGGCGCCATCCGAGGCCTGTGGAAGCAAATGGCCTCGGATTTCTCCAAGGCCATCCCCAGTCCCAACCGGCGAATCCGGGCCACAACGTGAGCCGTGGCCGCGGTCGCCAGCACTCGGGCTTCCCGGTGGGTGCTCGCGCGGGCAGTCACGAGGGTGTCGTCTGCGTAACAGAACAGACGCACCCCCGGAAGCATTTGCCCACGCAGAACCCAGTCGTAACCGATGTTCCACAGGAGGGGACCAAGAACCGACCCCTGTGGAACACCGCACGACATCCTCCGCTCCTTCCACGCACCCCCAGCCGTCGGGTACCTGACAGCGCGGTCAGACAGATAGTCGCCGACCACACGCTGCAGGTACATGGGGATGCGGTGGAACCGTAGGGCCTCCTTTATCACTCCCCAGGGCAAGGTGTTAAATGCGTTAGCGATGTCCAACGACACCGCCAACACCACCTCGCGCCGGGTTGTCGCCTCCTCCGCCAGAAGTCTCACACCCTCGATACAGTCGAGGGTGGACTTGCCCTGGCGGAATCCGCACTGGAGACGACTGAGGTCAGGCCCCACCTCCCGGAGGTGCTGGACTATGCGGGAAGCTATGACGCGTTCAAGCAGCTTCCCCGCTTCGTCCAGCAAGACAATGGGCCGATACGCGGAGGGTGTATCGGCCGGTCTTCCCTCCTTCCTGAGCAGGACTAGTCTCCCCGTCTTCCACCTACGGGGAAAGAGGCCCTGCTCGAGGCAGGCACTGAAGGTCGCCCTGAGTCCAGACTCCAACGGACCCAGGGCAAGAGACCAGGCGCGCCCAGGGATGCCGTCGGGGCCAGGGGCGGTATTTTTCGCTTTCATGCGACTCACCGCCCCGGCCAACTCCCACTCCGACACCCCCGGCGCACCTGACCCAGTGCCACCCTCCTCCTCGAGAGGCGCCATACGAGGCGGCTCCACCTCGGCTCCCTGCGGGAACAGGGCTTCCACCACGGATTCAAGGAAATCCGGCCGAAGGCTCTCGGTGAGGGGGGGGGCGCGGGCACGAAATTTCCTCCGCGCCGCTTTGTACGGCCTCCCCCACGGATCCCGACTGAGCTCTTCGGCCATCTCCCTGTGGGCCCTGTCCTTAGCTTCGGCGATCGCCGTCCGCAAGGAGGCGCGGACAGCCCGATAAGCCTTGTAACGGCGCCTCTCCTCTTCGACGTCGCGTCGTCTACGACGCCTGTACTGAGTGTACTGGCGGCGCACGGCCACGCACTGATCGCGCAGCCGCGCCAGCTCCTCCGACCACCAGTACACCCCGCGTGCCGGCCCTGTGCTTCGCACCCTCGGCATGCTGGCATCGCAGATGAGCGACATCCACCGCTGTAGGTCCTCGACCTCCGCGGCAACCTCCCCACCCGTGGACCCAGCGGCCCACGCCTGGACGATTGCGGCCTCGACGAGGAACTCGGGATCCATTTTCCTGACGGACCACCGAGGGCCATCATCTCTTCCCGACCGAGGGGAAATGGGAGCAAGGCGTGTGGCCACCTCGAACCATATATATCGATGGTCCGAGAGTGACTCCGCACCCACAATTACCTCCCAATTTCTGACACATGGTGACATGGCGGCGTCGACAAACGTAACGTCGACTTTGGAGCCGCCATTCCATCGCACACATGTGTCAGCCGTCCCTAGGTTCATGACGGCCATCCCAGTCGAGGCCAACCAACCGTCCAGAAACCTCCCTCTCACGTCCGTGACCGGAGACCCCCACGCGGTGGATTTGGCGTTGAGGTCACCGGCCAGGACCACCTTGCCGGGGCGTAACCTATTCACCAAGTCTCCGACTTCAGCCATAAAAAGCTCGAAGTCGGAAAACGGTCTATTCGGTGAAAAGTACGCCCCGATAACGGATACGTCTCCAATCTTAGCGGAGACGTACCCGCGCCCCCTCACCACGCGGTCCAGAGCCGGGGAACCAACTGCGGCTCTGGACGCGATGGCTACATCCCCCGCACGGTCTCCGACCCACTCCTCGCCCGACGGGACGAAAAGGGGCTCGGAGATCACAGCCACGTGCACCATACGCTCCGCCAGGGTCTGGAAGATTAGGTCCTGGGCCCTGCCGGAGCGCATGATGTTCGCCTGGAGGAATCTGATGGAGGCCATTAATTAGCGACCTCCATTGGATCCTCCCTAACCCGGCTCGTTGTGGGCTGAGCCGGGCCGGCGGTAGGTGGCGAGGGGACCCTCGGGCCATCACCCCCCCTATTCCTCCTCTTTGGAGCGGACGGTGCCTTACACTGTCCGCTCCCCGCCCGATGGTCGGCCTTTAATCCAACTCGTTCGCAGCTCCCACAATGCGGAGCTGCCGAGCAGGATCGGGCCTTGTGACCGTTTTGACCGCAGCGATAACATTCGCCGCTGCGGTCAATAGCCGAAGAGCACTCGGCTCTTAAGTGCCCCTTCTCAAGGCACTTATAGCAGCGCTGCGGGCGGGCTTCGAGCAACTGGACCCGAGCCGAGACCCAGCCCACCAGCAGCCTGCCAGCCGCCACCATCTTCTTAGCCACCGCGACAGGGACCCTAAGCCACAAAGAGCCCAAAGCCTTCCCTGTCCTACGAATCACCCCGGTCTGTACGTCGTGAGTGGAACACTCACCGACCCGGGTGACGGCGATGACTACGTCCTCTTCGGTGGCGGCATCGTCCAAGCCCACGATGCGAATTTCTTCAGTTTTCGTGGGCGTGGACACACGTACTGCCGGCTCGTCAGAGAAAAACTCTCTGAGCCGGCCGGCCAGGGCACTCGCCTTTTCTGCCTTTTGGGGCCCGAATATTTCGTACATCCGAGCCCCCGTCGCCGCTTTCTTCAGTCGCATGCCGACATCCAGACCCAGGTCATCGATTTTCACACCTCGAGTGGCCCGGGTCAATATGTCGGCATATGTTAGGCCTTTTTCGGCGCCGAACAGCGTCACGGGCCTCCTGAAGACCCATTTGAGAGCCCCACACATGGGTCCTGGTATCCGCCTTTTTGGCGTCCAGGTCACGCGTTTCGGTGGAACTCTCGCATTCAGCCCACAGCCGTTTCTTAGATCGGGTACGATTTTTCATACCGTCTAAGCTTTCCGCTGATACACATCTTGAAATATCCGCGGAGTTGTCTGATCCTGCACTAGCACTTCGTGTGCTGATAGTCCTGTCCTTAATCTTGCGTGTCGTATCACGCCTCGTCTCTACTCGATCCGCAGAAACACCAGCATAGCCGGTCTCAATTTCGCAGATCTCTACTCCTCCATCTCCGCAAGCACTGGTTGCCCCCCCAGATACGATGGGGCGACCGAGGCTAGTATTGCACGGCACCCGCAAAATTAAATTCGCGGAATGCGATGAAACACTGGTCTCGGTGAGGGATTCCCCGGATGATCCGGGACCCTCCTGGGTAGTTATTACTTTTCGTTTGTCCAATGCTCATTAGTGTTTTATGTTGGTTACCCTAACGACCGAACTCCCATCGGCCATTCATCTTGTCGGCAGGTATGACCTTAAGATTGGGTGAGGCCCTCGCGACTGGATTCCCCCCCAGCCACTCATCCCCTCGGCGAGCCCCAAAACCTTGGGATTAGGGGTAATTTTTTAGAGAGGTTTTCTTCCTCGCGACCCGAAGGTCCCCGCTCCCATCGCTGGGTTTACGGGTTTGGCTGACGGAGGCCGAAGCCGTGTCCAGCAAGACTAACTAGCCAAAACCGAACGCGCCAACCAGTTGAAGACTCATTCCCCCCAGAGCCCCCAGCCTATCAGAATTGCCCTCTGCTAACAGAGGGACAATCAGAATCAGCAACCCTACCCCCCCTACCCCACGGTCCGTTCGCCAGGTCCAGGGAATACATATTTCATTATTCCGTAGACCCACCCAGGGTGCGCCACGAGGAGGCCAACCGCTAAAGCACCCCACCTAACCTAACCTAACCTTTTTTTTTTTTTTTAAACAGGAAAAAACCCCTTATGGGTACCGCCACCCGACGGGGACAGGCGAACTCTGAACCCCAGAGTGCGCCACCTCTGGGTCGGGGCCTCTCTAAAAGTGGCCCCTCCCTCCGCTGGACGATGCATCGGGAGCACCAGATGCATCGACCGCCTCGGGGACCTTATAAGGAGGGCGTCCGATTCAACCCCGTTCGGAACGCCCAGAAGGTCCCCGTTAGGGCGGCATGCGATGGTCTTGGACGAACCGCCTAAGCCCGGCTCGCCTGCGGCGGATCGGATCCCGAGACTCGACTTCCCGGACCCGCTCCGCCGCCTCCTTCTGCGAAATGACGTGCTCGCAGAAGGAGGCCATCGCTGCCCACGACCTCTCCCTGTCCACCATGGCACGAACCACAGTGGGCAAGGAGAGATCGCGCCCCACCTGTGCCACGAGCTCCGCCCGCTGAACCGCCCAAGCTGGACAGTCCGCGAGCGTGTGCGACGCCGTGTCGGAATCGGCGCCGCACTCGTGGCACTCACCGGACGCTTCGCGCCCGGCCACCCGCCACAGATACCTCCCGAAGCAACCATGTCCGGAAAGCATCTGTGTCAGGCGGAAGGTGAGGACCCCATGCCTCCTGGCGACCCAGCCCTGGAGAATGGGCTGGATGGCCGAAATCGTCCAGCCTCCTGCACTGGGCGATTCCAGCCGCCGCCTCCATTGGCGGAGGAGCTCTTCCTGAGCTTCCCTCCGCCAATCCACCTCTACCACCGCCGAGTCTCCCCCCGATGAACGGGCTTCAACTCTGCGGCGGTAGGCCTGAGCGAGCACCTTGGCCTCCAGGTCCCAGGGAGGGGACCCAGCCAAGGCGCAGGCCGCCTCGCCGGAAATGGTCCGGTAGCCCCGCACGAGTCTGACCGCCATGATTCTCTGCACTCCCCGCAGCAGAGGCAGGGACACCGCAGTCAGCCGCTCCGCCCACACGGGAGCGCCGTACAGGGCCATAGAGCGGACCACCCCGGCATAAAGGCGCCGGCAGCCTGCATTAGGCCCCCCCAGATTCGGGAGGAGCCTGCTCAGGGCTCCGGCGGTCGCCGTTAGCTTGGGGGCGAGCCGCCGGAAGTGGGCCTCGAACGTCCATCGGCTGTCGAGGAGCAATCCCAGGTACCGTAGAGTACCCGAGATTTCGATGGACGTCCCGCCCACCACCAACCGGGAGCCCACTGGGGGCGCCATCCGAGGCCTGTGGAAGCAAATGGCCTCGGATTTCTCCAAGGCCACCCCCAGTCCCAACCGGCGAATCCGGGCCACAACGTGAGCCGTGGCCGCGGTCGCCAGCACTCGGGCCTCCCGGTGGGTGCTCGCGCGGGCAGTCACGAGGGTGTCGTCTGCGTAACAGAACAGACGCACCCCCGGAAGCATTTGCCCACGCAGCACCCAGTCGTATCCGATGTTCCACAGGAGGGGGCCAAGAACCGACCCCTGTGGAACACCGCACGACATCCTCCGCTCCTTCCACGCACCCCCAGCCGTCGGGTACCTGACAGCGCGATCAGCCAGATAGTCGCCGACCACACGCTGCAGGTACATGGGGATGCGGTGGAAGCGTAGGGCCTCCTTAATCACCCCCCAGGGCAAGGTGTTGAATGCGTTAGCGATGTCCAACGACACCGCCAACACCACCTCGCGCCGGGTTGTCGCCTCCTCCGCCAGAAGTCTCACACCCTCGATACAGTCGAGGGTGGACTTGCCCTAACGACCGAACTCCCATCGGCCATTCATCTTGTCGGCAGGTATGACCTTAAGATTGGGTGAGGCCCTCGCGACTGGATTCCCCCCCAGCCACTCATCCCCTCGGCGAGCCCCAAAACCTTGGGATTAGGGGTAATTTTTTAGAGAGGTTTTCTTCCTCGCGACCCGAAGGTCCCCGCTCCCATCGCTGGGTTTACGGGTTTGGCTGACGGAGGCCGAAGCCGTGTCCAGCAAGACTTGAACTAGCCAAAACCGAACGCGCCAGAGTCAAATGCAACCGACTCATCATAGATGAAGCACTCATGAACCACTTCGGAGCAATCGTAATGGCATCAAAACTAGCGGGTGCCAGCAAAATTCTCATGATCGGAGACATAAACCAGCTCCCTTACATTGACAGAAATAACCTATTCACAATGAGTTATTATCGGCCAACCTCTATCACCAACATAAATCTACAACTACTCTGTACGCATAGAAACCCTTTGGACGTAGCCTATGCCATTAGTGAGATATATGATGGCATATACTCCTCCAAAGCTCAGGTGCGCTCGCTGGAAATCGAGAGGTACGCAGGTGCTTCAATACCGAACACGGAAAACACACTGTATCTCACTCACACCCAGAGCGAAAAGGAATCCCTGAAGGCCAAAGGCTATGGGAACAACAAGGGTTCCAGACTAAACACCATACACGAAGCACAAGGAGCTACGTTTGAGACAGTAGTGATCGTGCGTACAGTAAGCAAAACAACCAAACTTCACAACAGCATCCCTCATGCCGTAGTAGCGGTAACGCGTCACACAGGCAAGTGTATTTATTACACAGATATCAATGATGATGCAATTGCTTACTTCATCTTAAAAGCAAAGAAAGCATCATCCACAGATATAAGGGAACACAACATCAAGATGGCAATGAAAGATAGAAACATGGAAATTGTAGAAAAAATTATTAACAAGGTATAATCCCAAAGTAATAGTTCAGTATAAGAGTAAATAGAAATTTCAAAAAAAAAAAAAATTAAAAAAAAAAATTAAAATAAAATAAATTAAAAAAAAAAAAAAAAAAAAAATTAAAAAAAAAAAAAAAAAACAAAAAAATAAAATTAAAAAAAAAATGTTTTTGATGCATTAGAGTAAGTTCGTTTTAAGTACAATAAGAAAACAACAGATTCAATAAACAAAGGAACTAAACAAAGGCACGGACAAAAAGTCTGTGGTATGTAAAGTAACATATATAAAAAAAAAAAAAAAAAACCTAACCTAACCTAACCAGTACGCACCCAGATACGGTCGCGAACAGCCACAAAACCGCACGCTCTTGGTTTGAAAATTCATTATCTCCGGAAGTACGGATCCGATCTCTTTGAAATAAGTGTCAAAATGTGCGCATTAGTGCTTTCTTTTAAGTGACATATCACAACAGTATCGGAAGACAGTGATTAAAAAGTGAGAGGTGAAAAACATACCTTTTTTAAGGTTAATTTCGTAAAATTAGGCAGTTTATCTGTGCTAGTGCAGAGAATAGTGTAGTGTGCGTGAAACATCAAACGCCATCAGATAGAGCCGGGTTGGCTCTATTACCGAGATATTTTTCCGCGGTGGAAAACAATAGTTTTCTCGCGAAAAATAAGGTTTTTCACAAACGAGCACGTGCTTTTTTCACCACGTGCTCACTGAAGGAGAAGAGAGAAAAATCTGAAATTCACGGACAAGAAAGGTACTATCTTCACAAAGCTTTTGGCATCAAGAAAGAAATTTTTGGACATTTAGTTTTTGAAAAAAGTAAAATTAAATGAAAAAACTTTAAACATTCATAACTTTTAAAATAGATCTTTGATCTATAGTTTTTAAATTGTTAATTGTTGCGCGTTTAGACCGTCTGAGTGTATACAAAATTTAAAAAATTTTTATTGACGAAATTTGGAGATATAAGAAAAAAGTGCAAAAATCGGTCCCCACAGTCTCCTGAAAAATTTTTCTATGAAAATAAATTGTTTTATTATTTCTATAGATAATCCTCTATTTAAGGTATATTTTGGTGCTTTAAGAATAATTTTAAGTTTAACGGTTCCGAAGATATTGAATTTTATGTAAATTTATTAAAATTAATTAAAAATCATAGGAAAAATAAATTTCGAAGTATACCATTAGTTTCCAAATAGTGTTTTGAGTCCCTTAGACCCAAAACAAAATTAAGATTGCTCTTAAATTAAGGAATTTCTCTTTTTCCGAAATTTTTAGATTTTTTGCGGAAAACTTCAAATCGTAATAACTTCAGAACCGTACAGCGTACAAGGATCGGATTTTCACTGTAGTGGTTGAAAAAATTATTTTGTTACATTAAGTAAAAAATTTTGGTGAAATTTGCACTTTAAAATTTTCGATAAAATTACCATAAAAGGAGTAAACTTTAGGTGAAGCCACACAGCCTGCAAAAAGTCCGAGACTTCTACGACAAAGGGTTGCGGAGATATAGTCTTTTTAAAATTGACTTTGACATTACGGCGGCCATATTAGCAAATTTTGGTAGGTTATAACTTCTAAACGGTTTGACTTAGAGACTTGGGGTTTTCGGTTTTGGGCAACTCAAGTAATAAACTTTCTATCTTACAAGTTTTGGCTCAATTGGAGGCCATCTTTTTTGGGGGCCCCAAAAAGGGCGTCATCGCATAGAGGCAAAAAAGCTGAGCCCAAAAAACCCAAACACCGAGACTCTACGACCCATAGGTTCCGAGTTGTAGGCTTTTGAAAATTGGGTCTGACAACTCCGACGCCATCTTGGAAAACTTAGAACGCTTGTAACTTTGGACCCTTTGGTCGTGGAGCATCGGGGTTTTCACTAGTGACGTTAGCTAGCAACGAGCCATCCGATAGTTTCCCTTCCAGTGGCTTTTGACACTTTACGAAAATCGAAGGTCAAAGACTTACTCATCGGATAGATCTCGCCGAGCTCAATTCGGGAAGCCAAAACTCGAGAAATTTGGCGCAGTAGTTACTGAGAAACGGCAAATTCCGCAAATTTGAAACGCCATCTTGGAAAAACGGAATTTGTCGTAGCTCCTGAACCCGGGGACGTAGAACACTGAGATTGGTATCATTGAAAAGGGCTCGGGGAGACCAATTCGACTATCTTATTAGACCGACTCTACATAGAGTCAGAAAAAATTTTCGACTCTACTTTTTTGGTAGTTGTACTTAGAAGGCTATTTTAGTCTGACAGCTAACTGTTGACATAGCTCTACCTATATTTAGGAGAGTTATTAGAACTTAAGAAGATTTTAAGGAAACTTAATTACAATATATAAAAACAAGGAAACACTATAGTCACTGCCCGGTTTCATTCGTCAAGCGAAGTATTAGAATGGCGACGATTGACGAATGGAACCAAAGATATACTACAGGTGATGCAGCAGCGGTAACAAAGCTCTTTTTCCCGGATGCGCGAGCTGCGTACAGAATTATAGGCAAAATTAAAATCGATCGTTACATAGCTCAAGTGATGACAGGGCATGGTGGATTCTCCGAATACTTGGCTCGTTTCAAGTGCAAGGAGAACCCATCATGCATCTGTGACCCAGATATACCAGAAACGGTGGTACACATATTGTGCGAGTGCCCAACAAATGATGTCGAGCGTTTCAACCTTGAACAAAAGCTAGAGATAAAATTAGAAGCTAGCAACTTGTGCAAAGTGATAGCCAGTAAACAAAAAATGATTTTCTTGGACTATTGTGTAAAAATAGCCCAAACCGTAAACCTTCGAAATAAAACTTAAATATAGAAAAGCAATTTATACTAAGATTAATATCTAAGTATATTATGTATATTAGTATAACAGTAGCCATGTGTAATAATAAAATAGTCCTTAAAATTAAATTGTATACATATATCTATAGATTAATTAAATAATATATACATATATAGTTATAAGTAAAAATGTAAACCAGTAAATTAGTTATAATATCGCTATTACCTTGTCAATTTGTCATCTTTAGATTGTAAGAATCATGTAAATTAGATAACATAAGAATCCATTGTGAAGTTCAATAAAATAAGTTGTAAATACGTTATTACCCGATAGAACTAAGTAAATAGGATAGAGTAGCTATAGGCGGGAGTCCCACCCGCAGGAACAAAAGTGATGAATGATAGAAAGAATAAGAATGCTGTATGAAAGTATGAACAAATGCGAGAACTAGTATGACTGAGTTAAGAAAAAAAAACCTATATAAAAACCTAATAGGCTCCGATTACGTTGGAGGTAGAAGTATAAAAAAAAAAAAAAAAAAAACCTAACCAAACCTAACCTAACCTAACCTAACCCTAACCTAACCTAACCTAACCTAACCTAACCTTTTTTTTATATTTTTTATTATACAGGAAAAAACCCCTTATGGGTACCGCCGCCCGACGGGGACAGGTGGCGGTTATGTCGGACTCGCACCGACTAAAACGACCTGTGTGCTCCACCACGCTGCCAATGGCAAGGACAGGGTATCATTGTACATTTTGCCCCCATCCCGCCAACAGCTCTGATCCCAGAGAATAAACACCTCCAGGTAGGGGCCCCTCGAAAGAGAAACCCCCCTCCGCTAACCGGTGCATCGGGAGCACCAGATGCACCGACCGCCTCGGGGGCCTGTAAGCCAGGTGTCCGATGTACCCCGTTCGGAACACCCGAAGGTCCCCAGTTAGGGCGGCAGACGATGGGCTTGGGCGAGTCACTAACACCTGGACTCACCAGCAGCAGATTGGATCCAGAACAACAGTTCGTGGAACCGCTCCGCCGCCTCCCTCCGCCCCCCTCCGCAGAGCTAAAGGAGGCCATCGCTGCCCACGATCGCTCCCTGCCCACCGTGTTTGCTATGTCACGGTCGACAGGGAGAGATCGCGCCCCAAGTAGGGGCCCCAACGCCTTGGTGGGCGTTTCCGCCCCCACCGGGTAATTTTTTATAGAGGTTTTCTTCCTCGCAACCCGAAGGTCCCCGTTCCCATTGCTGGGCTTCCGGGTTTCGCCGATGGTGGCCGTAACCATGTCCAGCCAGACTTAGAGTAAGCCCAGCTGGACCCGTCGCTCATTAGGGACTTCACCCCAACCCCCCCGAAGTCCCCGGCCCGTTCAGATTGCCCTCTGCTAATCAGAGGGACAACTGGATTGGCCACCCCTCAGTGGTCCGTTCGCCAAGACTAAGCTTGCCCAGGGTGCGCCACGAGGAGGCCGACCACTTTGGCACCCCAACCTAACCTAACCTAACCTAACCTAACCTAACCTAACCTAACCTATCCTAACCTAACCTTACCTCCTAAGAGCGTATCAAATCACGCTCTTCCAATAAAATACTATTAAGGAAAAATTGTGACATAATGATTAATATTATTATAAGTAATAAATCGGATACAGTGTGGCCAAACTAGATTAAGAAAAAAAAAAAAAAACCTAACCTCCTTATCTAATGAAATCATCGATGAAGTTCGATCATGACAAAGATTTATTATATATTTTGATTTTGTGCTTTTAACTTTTACTTTTAACTTTTTACTTTCTTTAATGATATATACTACAATAGACAAATATATTTAATACAGCGCCACTTAGCGGCGAGTACATACTGGCACTACCAAGATTATTCATTGTATCGCAATATCAACGCATTCTTAGTGTTGCCTGTCTTTTTTCTTCTGTGCTCTCTTATATATTTCAAATACTGTCTTATTAAATTTTTGCACAATTGGCTACGTTATAAAACCACCATATAAATTTACCATATCACCTAGTGATTAATAATTTCAGCAACAACATTTGTAAAGGCGCCGCGCGCCTATTGATGCAGGGCTTATAACGCGACTTGTCTTTTTCTTATCTTTAAATTTTTATATTTTCTTAATTGCTTATTTTAGAATTCATGATGGCGGAAATAGGGGACTCCCTCAGGGAAGAGGGGCCTCCTAGGACCCCCCAGCGCGACGATGAAATCTCGCGAAGAAATCGCGATGAAATCGCGAGTCTGCGAGGAGATTGGGGGGCTTCGGGACGATCTGACCCGGGCCCTTAGGTCTCTTCACGGAGCACACGGTGGATCGGATAAAGAGGAGACTGCTACGACCTACTCCTCATCCCCCCTACAGGGACACCCTACGGCCGCCCAGGCCTCTACGTTATGCAAAATGGCGCCCGAAACAGTGGAGCAGCTCACACAGGCCCTAACGGACTGCGTCAGGGGAGAGATGGGCAAGGAGATGGGCGAGATTAAAAAGACCATATCGGCAGAGATCTCTCTCCTGTCGGTGCCTCGCCCATCGTATGCAGAGATATCTGCTCGAAAAAGCTCGAGAGCGGACGCGACCATCCCCCCCCTACCGCAGTTCGCGGGGGACCGGGGGCCCTCACTGGCAACAATAAACGAGCTGCCGGTGGGGCCTCCGGCCAGACCGGCATGAATAGTCGAGCTGCAGGAGCCAAGTAGATCGCGAGGCGATCTAATGGCAGAGTTCAAGCGATCCTGCAGTTTCAGGGAGCGCCCATACGGGCCCAAGGGCTTCAAACTCATCTCAAACAACAAGTTGAGAGTTGAGTTTGCGACCGTCGGGCAGCGCGACGACACCCTTGAAATTGCAAATCGCTCGGGCAAATTCAGGGCCCAAGCGGCATTCAAACGGCGCCCAATGATAATTTTAAAAGGAGTCTCAAAAGATATCCCATACGACAAGCTAGCGGGCGTCATTTTGCGCCAGAACCCTGAACTCAGAGTCGGGGACAGAGGGGGGGACTCACCGCTTAAGTTAAAATTCCTCCGAAACAACAGGAATCCCGTCCTGTATAACGCCATATTTGAGGCCAAGCCGGGCTTCTGGAGGGCCGCGATGGAGCGCGAGTGCCTCAGCGTGGACCACCAGAAGGTTCGGGTCCACCACTTTACCCCCTTTATGCAGTGCCACTCCTGCCTCCAATTTGGACACACCCAGCGGCACTGCAAAAGCGACGCAAACGATAGACCTTGTTCGTATTGCGCTCGCACCGAACATAAGCTCGCGGATTGCCCAGATCGGGCCAGGAGGGCTAGCCCGCGCTGCTTCAACTGTGCGAGCAAAGTGAGCCGGTCCGGGACCGGCCTTGATATAAACCACGCTGCCAATTCTAACCACTGTCCAACACTGCGAGCCATGAGAAAACGTATTGAAGAACGCACCGATTATGGGTACTAAGCACGAAATAAGGGTACTTCAGTGCAACTTAGATCGCGCTCAGGACCGATGGTCGGAGTTCTTACGATTTTTCATGGCTGGCAGCCACGACATTGCGTTGATAGCTGAACCCTATGTTGGGGCCGGGAAAGAGGTAAAGCCAGTCTACGGACTCAATATTTACCAATTTCCCGGGCCCAACAGGGTTAAAGCTTGCGTGATTACCAAGGCCGGCTCCGTGTCGGCGGTCGGGCTCACTCAGTTCTCCACCAGCAACCTGAGTGTTGTGCAGGTGGGGGTGGGAGCGTGGAAGCTGTACCTGGCCTCGGTCTATATCGAGCCGGGTGAGGACACCTTAAGCACACTCGCTGGAGTGGAGAGTTTCGTGAGCCAGATTGGGGACAGGGGCATCATTGTGGGAGGGGACTTCAATGGATGGCACACCGACTGGGGGAGTGTCAGGCTAAATGGACGGGGCGCGGCCGTGCGCGATATGGCTTACGGTAGGGGCCTTGAAATTTGCAACATTGGCAATACCCCCACGTTTGAGACAGTCACGCACGGAATGCGCCGCACCTCCATCGTCGACCTAACCCTGGCGTCGTCCGATGTGGCAGACTGGGTGGCGGATTGGCATGTCAACCTAAACGTTTGCCCGACTAGCCAGCATAACGCCATCGAGTTTGCCATTAGGACGCCAGCCGGGCTGTACAAACCCACAGCCGGTATCCACCTTTTTATACCATAGTGAGAGGGCACAATGGGCGCAGTTTAAAAGCTCGCTCGCACTACACATGCACAATTCACACATTCTTGAAACAGACACACAAAACATGGGAATTGCGGAGTTGGACACACACCTCAGCGACATCACCAAAATTATACACTTAGCATGCCGTGACTCCATGCCGACCAGATCACAGGGCAAGTGTCGCCAAGCCCCTTGGTGGACAGAAGCTCTGGAATCCCGTAAAAGGGAGGTCATTGGTCTGCATAGAGAACTGCATGCAGCAAGCAAACACAACACCCTCGCAGATACACTCATAGACAGACATAGAGAATTGAAAACACTTTACACTCACGAGATTCGAACTGCCTCCTCGGCGCATTTTAAGAGTTTTTGCACCCAGCAGAATAAGAAGAACGTCTTGTCTCTGACCAACCGACTCCTTAAGGACTCGAACCCGAGGAGGCCACCGGTCACACTGCGAGTCAACAACACACACACGTCAGATGGGGAGGAGACGGCCCGGGCTATGCTTGACCACTTCTTCCCGGACGACAGCGCTAACAACGACACTTTACCTATACACACCGCCCTAAGAAGCGACATGCACAACACACCCGACACGGAGGACGATCTTCCATTCTCCCAGGAAGAACTCCTGGAGGTTCTTGGGCTTATGAACCCTAAGAAGGCTCCGGGACTAGAAAGCCTGACGTCGGACATTATTCATAAAACGCATCACATATACACTAGACAAAAATGGGAAAAACAACACTGCACAATTTGGTTTCAAAGAACAGACCAGCACAGTCATGGCGATCGACGCGGCCCTACGACACATCAGGCGCGTTAAAAACAATAAGAATATGGTAATAGCGGTGTCACTTGACATAAAATCTGCGTTTAATAACGCTTGGTGGCCTGCTCTCCTACACCGACTCCGCGCATCAGGTTGCCCCCGCAATATATACCGCCGACTTTGCCGACTTCGCTGACGACGTGCTCCTGATCATGCACGCGCGTCGCCTCTCCGATCTCCAGAGCCTGACCTCTGACGCGCTACGCGCCGTTGTCGAGTGGGGTAAGGGGGTCAAACTCACGTTTGGACCTTCAAAGACCAAGATGGTCACCTTCACTGATCGGGTGCGAACGGCGCTGATCGAAATGGATGGGCAACCACTCCACTTTGTTCGCGAGTTCAGGTATCTGGGGGTCGTAATAGACGACAAACTGCTGTTTAATAGCCACATCAGATATGTTATTGGCAGGGCCGCGCGCATATTCGGCAGACTCTGTCTGTTTTGCCGACCCACGTGGGGGGTCCACGCGGATAATGTCCAAACCATATACCGGCAGGTCATCGAACCAACGGTGACCTACGCCGCCTCCTTCCGCGAGATGACGTGCTCGCAGAAGGAGGCCATCGCTGCCCACGATCGCTCCCTGTCCACCATGGCACGAACCACAGTGGGCAGGGAGAGATCGTGCCCCACCTGTGCCACGAGTTCCGCCCGCTGAACCGCCCAGGCTGGACAGTCCGCGAGCGTGTGCAGCGCCGTATCGGAATCGGCACCGCACTCGTGGCACTCACCGGACGCTTCGCGCCGGGCCACCCGCCACAGATACCTCCCGAAGCAACCATGTCCGGAAAGCATCTGTGTCAGGCGGAAGGTGAGGACCCCATGCCTCCTGGCGAACCAGCCCTGGAGAATGGGCTGGATGGCCGAAATCGTCCAGGCTCCTGCACTGGGTGATTCCAGCCCCCGCCTCCATTGGCGGAGGAGCTCCTCCTGAGCTTCCCTCCGCCATTCCATCTCTACCACCGCCGAGTCTCCCCGATGAACGGGCTTCAACTCTGTGGCGGTAGGCCTGAGCGAGCACCTTGGCCTCCAGGTCCCAGGGAGGGGACCCAGCCAAGGCGCAGGCCGCCTCGCCGGAGATGGTCCGGTAGCCCCGCACAAGTCTGACCGCCATGACCCTCTGCGCCCTGCGCAGCAGGGGCAAGGATCTGGCGGTCAGCCGCTCCGCCCATACGGGAGCGCCGTACAGGGCCATCGACCTAACCACCCCGGCGTATAGGCGCCGGCAGCCTGGTACTAGGCCCTCCCAGATTCGGGAGGAGCCTGCTCAGGGCTCCGGCGGTCGCCGTTAGCTTGGGGGCGAGCCGCCGGAAGTGGGCCTCGAACGTCCATCGGCTGTCGAGAAGCAATCCCAGGTACTGTAGTGTACCCGAGATTTCGATGGACGTCCCGCCCACCACCAACCGGGAGCACACTGGGGGCGCCATCCGAGGCCTGTGGAAGCAAATGGCCTCGGATTTCTCCAAAGCCACCCCCAGCCATTTTTTGCGGCTATGCCACCCATGGGCAAACTGCCTGAGGCGATTGAAATTGGCCTCTGTAGCCACGAGATCCCGGAAGTAGACCGGACCTACTTCGGCGCAGACGATACCCTCCAACATTCGCTGCCTAAGGTCCTCATACTGCTCGCATTCCCACAAGACGTGATGTTTTGTTTCTTCCACTCCGCATTCACACATACTATCATCACACAAACGCATTTCACGCAAACGCGCCCTAAAGCAGCCATGACCCGTCAAAATCTGCGACGTTTCATAGTCCGGAGACACCCATTGCTCCATGAGTCTCACGGCCACGTCCGGGAAGAATTGACTGAGGTCCCTTCCTTTTTCTTCAACGGCCCAACGTTCTTGCCAAAGATCAATGATCGACCTGTGAATTTTGCGCTTCCATCCACTATTTCCCTCATCGACCATTTTTGGTCGCGCCTCCTCAATCCTTGCAGCACGGAGCATCTCCAGGTCAGCGGGAAAGACACCCGCAAGCACCGCCAGCGCGGCCGAACTGGTAGACCGATACGCTTTTGTTAGCAGAATTAAGGAGGGCCTCTGTGCTCTAATCAGGTTCGACCTAACTACATGTAGCCTAACACGTTCCATCCAGCATACTGCAGCATATGTTACAATTGGCACAAAGGTTCCATAGTATATGGTCCGTAATACCGTGCCGGATACCGGACGCCACCAGTTGAGTTCGAGACGCGTGACATCTTGCCAAAACTACTCGACCCCCGCTCAGCAATGATCCTCGCATGCTTCGCAAAGGATAGGCACGGGTCAATTACGACGCCTAACACTGTGGCGTCCGACACCGTCCTGATCGAGACACCATCAATTTTGACTACCGGTGGTCGGCCCAGCAGTTTCCCTTTTAAGGTCATCATTCGCGATTTATTGGGAGCAAATTTTAGTCTGTTGCGATGGCCCCATTCTTCAATGAGCCTTATAGAAGTCTCTGCGTTGGACTCTATGGCGCGACGCGAGTTTGCCTCGATCAGAACGGTGACGTCGTCCGCATAGGCTATTAGTTTTACCCCTCCAGGGAGCGGCAGACGAAACACGTCATCCAGCAAAACATTCCACAATGTGGGCCCCAGCTCTGAGCCCTGGGGACATCCCACTGTCAATGTCTTCCTGGACGTGTGGTTCCCTACGTAAAGGCCGGCACTCCGATTGACGAAATAATCGGATAGCATCCTGTAGATATTGCTCGGACAGCCTCCCCTCTTGGCTTTCAATAGGATCATAGGCCACCAGGCATTATCAAAGGCACCAGAAATGTCTAAGAAAATCCCCTGAACGTATTTAAATTCCGAGCTCCTGCACGTACTCAAGATTGCCTGCAAAGCAGTGGCCGTCGATTTCCCCGAAGTGAACCCATGCTGCGAGGAAGAGTTACCCCTAGCTATTGCCGGTGCGCACAGAAGGATAATGCGCTCCAAAATTTTGCCAAAGACGGATAGTAGGGTAATCGGCCTGTAGGCCCCCGGATCTGTAAGTGGTTTATCATTTCCCTTTGGCAAGACAATGAGCCGTCCTTCCTTCCAGATTGACGGAAACACACCCTGCAACACGCACTCCGCGTACACTCTGTGAAATTCCACAGAGGCCACGGACCACACCTTACGCACCATACGCGCAGTGACCCCGTCAATCCCCGGAGCAGTGTTAGGCAATGTCTTAACTATGTTCCACAGACATTCGGGACTGGGTGGAGGCGCGGAGCGACTTGATGGTATAACCGATGCTGCAATCCGGACTTGTTTATGATATTCATTATCCTTAGACAAATGGTCATCAGGACAAAGGGCGCGCAATAAACATTCTGAGGCCTCCTCGACACTTCCTGGAAAACTATTGGCGTAGCACACCCCACTTACTATATTAGCAGGAGGCCGATATCTTCCGACAGAAACTCGATATGCTTGACCCCAAGGGTCAAGGTTCCCAGACTCTGCTCTACGGCGATGAAAGTCAGTCTGCGTCTCCACCATCAGCTGCCTGTAAAGGCGCCGCTTGACGTTAAAAGCTTCCCTAGCGACTTCCTCAGCCATTCCACCAGACCTCCTCTTACGCTGCCAGGCACCCCTGAGGCGACACACCTGTTTCCGCATTGACTCAAGCTCCTGGTTCCACCATTCAAATCCCCTTTTATTCTTATCCCTTCGCCTGCCGAGGTGAGCCTTCGCAGCCTGCACTATGGCACGCGAAAATACGCTCGCCACAATTCCCGCTGAACGGGAAAAGTCCAACGCACCCATACTAAGCGATACCGCTGCACCAAAGCGAGCCCAGTCACCTCCGTTCACCCGAAACTTCATCGGCATTTCCGCTTCTATGCCTCGAAACTTATCACGAAGAGGCAGCGATCTCCTCCAGTGTGTACGTTATGATTCTGTGATCACTGGACGACACTGCCACGTGGACGATCCAATTTTTTAGTGATACACAGCGTGCAGATAGGGTCAGATCTATTTTTGACTCGCCATTGGGGCCGCAAAATGTGGCCGGTTGGTCCGGTTGATTGTGAACAATTAGGTTTTGTGAGTACACAAAGTCCTCCATAGATCGACGCCTATGCTCAACTACGTGGCCACGGCCTATATAGTGTCTTTCGTCACTGAACCACATCGGTGAGTGTGCGTTGGTGTCTACTCCAATAATTAACTTCCTGCCACCACCGAGCCTTGCGATGACACGTTCTAAATTTGCCAAGTGTGTGTCAATGGCGTCAGAGTACTGAAAATACGCAGATGCAAGAACCACCTCAGTGCCTTTTTCTGTGCGCAATGCAGCCACCAAGCAGTGGCTCGTGCACAAGTCGGGCAGAAGCGCCACACTGATCCTGTTATTGGCCACATAAAGGCCAGCCTTAGACAGTGCACCAAACTGTAGAAGCCCCAGCTCAGGTTGTGTCTGAGAGTACTGTTCTTGGACAAGAACAACGTCCAGACACAACTGCCGAGCCAGAGCGGGAAGCTCGTTCGTGGCGACCTCACCCCCGCCGAGGTTCACCTGTCCAACTCGTAGGTCACTAAGACCCATAATTAGTGATTGTAACGGCCCTTTCTACAGCGTAACGACGCGCTGGGCAAGATTTATTAGCCGTTGAGTGCCCAGTTGCCTCTTTGCCCAGTTTGTGACATGTGGCGCAACGCCCCACAGCAGCTGTGCATTCCGTACGCCTGTGCCCTGTCGCACCACATTTGCCGCACGTGATCTCGGCGGCTTTGCAGTACTTTTCCGGGTGACCATATAGTTGGCATTTATTGCAGCAAGTTACGCCGAGGTGGTCACAGCACTCCAGCGATTGCCAACCGATGTAAATGCTTCCCTTGTTGATTAGGCACGCACGTAGAGACGCCGAGCACTCCAAAATGATGGTGGTAGAACCCACGCTTCTCCCTCTCCTTTTAAACACTCGGGCCTGTTTCTTGACTTCGTCTCCCCCCAGGGCAAGGTGTTGAATGCGTTAGCGATGTCCAACGACACCGCCAACACCACCTCGCGCCGGGTTGTCGCCTCCTCCGCCAGAAGTCTCACACCCTCGATACAGTCGAGGGTGGACTTGCCCTGGCGGAATCCGCACTGGAGACGACTGAGGTCGGGCCCTACCTCCTGGAGGTGCTGGACTATGCGGGAAGCTATTATTCGTTCGAGCAGCTTCCCCGCCTCGTCCAGCAAAACGATGGGCCGATACGCGGAGGGTGTATCGGCCGGTCTACCCTCCTTCCTTAGCAGGACCAGTCTCCCCGTTTTCCACCTACGGGGAAAGAGGCCCTGCTCGAGGCAGGCACTGAACGTCGCCCTGAGTCCAGACTCCAACGGACCCAGGGCAAGAGACCAGGCACGCCCAGGGATGCCGTCGGGGCCAGGGGCGGTATTTTTCGCCTTCATGCGACTCACCGCCCCGGCCTACTCCCACTCCGACACCCCCGGCGCACCTGATACAGTGCTGTCCTCCACCTCCGGAGGCGCCATACGAGGCGGAACCACCTCGGCCGCCTGCGGGAACAGGGTCTCCACCACGGATTCGAGGAAATCCGGCCGAAGGCTCTCGGTGAGGGGGGGAGCGCGGGCGCGAAGCTTCTTCCGCGCCACTTTGTACCCCACGGATCCCGATTGAGCTCCTCGGCCATCTCCTTGTGGGCCCTGTCCTTAGCCTCGGCGATGGCCACCCGCAAAGTAGCGCGGGCAGCACTATAGGCCTCATAACGGCGCCTCTCCTCTTCGACGTCGCGTCACCTACGACGCCTGTAGCGGGATAACCGGTAGCGTACAGCTCTGCACTGGTCACGCAGCTGCGCCAGCTCCTCCGACCACCAGTATACCCCGCATGCCGACCCTGTGCATTGCACCCTCGGCATGCTGGCGTCGCAAACGAGCGACATCCGCCGCTGCAGGTCCTCGACCTCCGCAGCTACGTCCCCCCCTTGGGCCCTGCCACCCACGCCTGGACAATTGCAGCCTCGACCAAGAACTCGGGATCCATTTTTTTTATGGACCACCGAGGGCAACCACTTCTATTAGACCGGGAAGAAGTGGGAGTGGGAGTGGGGCGCGTGGAGACCTCGAACCATACGTACCGATGGTCTGAGAGCGACTCCGCGCCCACCATTACCTCCGCCCACCATTACTGACACACGGTGACATGGCGGCGTCGACAAAGGTGACGTCGACTTTGGTGCCGCCATTCCATCGCACACATGTGTCAGCATTCCCCCGGTTCATAACGACGAGCCCGGTCGAGGCAAGTCAACTGTCCTGGAACCTCCCCCGGATACACGTAACTGGAGACCCCCACGCAGCGGATTTTGCATTGAGGTCTCCAGCCAGGATCACCTTCTCAGGGCGCAACCTTGCCACCAAAACGCCGATCTCAGCCATAAAAAGCTCAAAGCTCGAGAACGGCGCATTCAGTGAGAAGTAGACCCCAATCACGAACATGTCTCCGACCCTAGCAGAGACATATCCGTTCCCCCTCACAACGCTCTCCAGGGCTGGGGAGCCAACTGCAGCCCTAGAGGCAATAGCCACATCCCCCAGATGATCTCCGACCCACTCCTCGCCCGACGGGACGAAGAGGGGCTCTGATACCACAACTACATGTACCATGCGCTCTGCCATGGCCTGAAAGAGCAAATCCTGGGCCCTGCCAGAGCGCATGATGTTCGCCTGGAGAAATCTGAAATTTGTAAGGGCCATTACTGAACCACGTCCATATTCTCCATTCCCCGGCTCGTGCTAGCTCGAGCCGGGCTGGTGGCAGGTTGTGAGGGGACCCTCGGGCCATCAACCCCCATTCCTCTCCTCATCGGGACGGACGGTGCCTTGCACTGCCCGCCCCCCGCCCTATGGTCGGCCTTCAGCCCTGCCCGTTGGCAGCTCCCACAATGTGGGGCAGCCGAGCAGGACTGGGCCTTGTGGCCGCTTTTGCCGCAGCGATAGCATTCATCGCTGCGGTCCACTGTCGAACGACATTCCGCCCGCAGGTGCCCCTTCTCTAGGCACCTGAAACAGCGGCGTGGGTGGGCCTCGAGCAAGTGGACGCGGGCCGAGATCCAACCCACCAAGACCCTACCCATCGTCACCACCTTTTTGGCTGCTGCGACCGGAACCCTGAGCCATATGGACCCTAATCCTCCGGCTGCCCAGCGGATCGCCCCTGTGGTAATGTCCTGCTTGGAACATTCCGCTATCCGGGCGATAGCGACAGCCACGTCCTCCTCTGTGGTGGAGTCATCTAGACCCACGAGGCGCAGTTCCGCGCATTTCGTGGGCGTAGTGACCCGCACTGCAGGCTCATCTCTGAAAAGTTCCCGGATCCGGCCAGCGAGAACTCCTGCCTTCTCCTCCTTTGTGGGCCCGGAAATTTCAAACATCCGGGCCCCAGTGGCAGCCTTCTTCACCCTCATGCCACCGTCCAAGCCCAGGTCGTCAATCTTGACATTGTTTCGGGCCCGGGATAAAACCTCCGAGTACGAGAGGCCCCTATCTATTGCCTCCTGATCCACAGTCACCACTACAGCCGCTGAGCGTGGGGTCTGGAGTTTCCTCCCCCCTTTCTTTGGCTGCGACTGAGCGGTGGTGGCGACGGGTTTATCTACCTTGGCAGATTGCTGCTTTGCTTTCGCCTTGGCACCCTTCCGTGCCACAACATTCCAGCCCTCACTCATAGAGGCGGGGGCTGGTGGTAGCGGTCGTGGCTCTGGAAGAGTCCGTTTCGCCTCTGCCAAGGGTTTCTTTTTCTTGTCCTTTTTCCTCTTTCCGGCCGTCGTTCCTGAGGGGTCCGATTCAATTGGAGCAGTATCAACCACCCTGATTTCAGGCCGCTTAGCTCTCAAAGGCCGGCTAGAGACTGCCGCTGCTTCCTTTCTGGGAGCCTCTGTCACATTTTTGGCCACCGCCTCCGCCCTTCTTTTATCCGAGGCCAACGGCGGCCTAAGTCTCTCCTCAGCTGGGAGTCGGCACTCAAAGCTGTCCAACCGCGCTGTTATTATATTCTGGAGTCGAACCATCTCCTCGTCGATGGTAAGACCCCTTGCGGTAATTGTGCTCTTTTTGGGGAGCTGCATCCTCGTCTGACGCCTTTTTGGCACAGGTCATCATCTCTTTTATCGTCGCAATTTCTACGGACAGATTGTTGATGACCTGTACCAACCTTGCGTTTTCTTCTCTGAGGAGTCGAATCTCCTCGGACTCCGACGTCTCGGTTAAGACCTTAGCCGCCTCCTCAATGGTTTGGGCTACCTTGTTCAGAGCTCCTCTACATGAACCATTGAGGTTTTTAGACTTGCTAACAGTCTCCCTCATTTTCGCCGCATTCTCGGCAAGGATGTTGCTAACACGGGACGTGTCAACCTCTGTAAGAGCCAATTGTGGCGAAACTACTTTTGAGGTGACCGACGCCGATCTCGATGAGCGACCACTCATTACTTCACCCGACACGTCCATGACAACATCTTCGCCAGGCTCACCACGCTCTAAGGCGTCACGAGCCTCACGAAGAACGAATTTTGAGCCACTCGCACGGGATCTGGTGTCCGCTTTCTTCGCGTCCAGATCCTCATCCGAATCAGCGGGGCTCCCGCGATCCTTCCGGTCCCTTTTCTTTGAGCGGGCACGTTTAACAGTGCCACTCATGTCCTCCAAGGATATGCATTGAGCTAGGTCCTGCAGAGAAACTGAGCATTCTCTTACGATCGGACTCCGAGACCCACATCCAGCCTTTTTGGAACTGCGCGCAGGATTGCGCTGCGTTCCCACACACGTATCCGCAGAAACACCAGCCAAGCCGGTTTCGATTCCGCCGACACCCCCTCCTGTCTCATCCGAAGCACTGGTTGCCCCCCCAGATACAGTGGGGCGACCGAGGCCAGTATTGCACGGCACCCGCAAAATTATATTCGCGGACTGCGGTGCAACACTGGTCGCGGTGAGGGATTCCCCGGGTGAACCGGGACCCTCCTGGGTAGTCGATACTATTAGTTTGTCCATGCTTCATATTTGTTTGTTGGTTACCCTAACGACCGAACTCCCATCGGCCATTCATCTTGTCGGCAGGTATGACCTTAAGATTGGGTGAGGCCCTCGCGACTGGATTCCCCCCCAGCCACTCATCCCCTCGGCGAGCCCCAAAACCTTGGGATTAGGGGTAATTTTTTAGAGAGGTTTTCTTCCTCGCGACCTGAAGGTCCCCGCTCCCATCGCTGGGTTTACGGGTTTGGCTGACGGAGGCCGAAGCCATGTCCAGCAAGACTAACTAGCCAAAACCGAACGCGCCAACCAGTTGAAGACTCATACCCCCCAGGGCTCTGGGGCTGGCTGAGGGCTCCCAGCCTATCAGAATTGCCCTCTGCTAACAGAGGGACAACCCACCACCTCCCATGGCCCCACCAACCTCGCGGTTATATGGGCCGAATCGTGGGAGACCGCGCTGGTACTTGCTCAAGGCGTGTTCCCGGCGCAGTTTCTTGACTCCCTACAAGTTCTTTAATCTTTTCCTTGTCCCTTACTCGCACTCTCCCCGTTCTGGGGCTGACGTACACAATTACAGCTTGCACTGCTAGCCGGAATCGCTACGAGCGGTCCGATTTTTTGCTAACAGAGGGACAATCAGAATCAGCAGCCCTACCCCCCCTACCCCACGGTCCGTTCGCCAGGTCCAGGGAATACATATTTCATTATTCTGTAGACCCGCCCAGGGTGCGCCACGAGGAAGCCAACCGCTAAAGCACCCCACCCCAACCTAACCTAACCTAACCTAACCTAACCTGTAACAGGAGGAACGCCGCACCGCCGTCGCCTCGAGCGCTCGAACAGCGCCAGGCCGAACAGCAGCGCCAGCAGCAACGATCTGCAGCAGGACTGAAGATGGCGCGGTCCGAATATCCACCCATCACGGTGGAGTGCTTCCCCAATTGGATGGAGCACTTCAGCGCCATTCGGGGCCAACTTGGACATGCACCCAACGCCCACCCAATGGGGAAAGGGGCGCGTTTCCTACCAAAATCAGCAGAGGGATTCCGGGTCCTCCAAAGATACCTCATCGACGCCGTCAAGCTGGACCCCGCCATATCGTGGTTCTGCTACAGCCCGGCGTCAACCCTGCCCACTAAGGTAGCCATCAGGGGGCTACCTCAGAACACCCCGCCAGATGAAGTTGTCGCAGCATTACGCACGCTCGGTTACCCAGCGGACCGGGCAAGGGCCATCCCCTCGGTCAGAGGGCGGTACGGCTGCACTTTTTTGTTAGAGCACCTGTCCTTCGAAGAGCTCGGTCACCTTTACCGTGAGACCGAGCTCCTTTCGATGCCCGGCCCCGTTATCGAGGCCGGGCATCGAAAGCCAACCAAGGACTTGACAATCCGTTCGATGTCGAGGTCCTCTACGACCTCGACACGCAACATCTACCGGTTCTGGTCACCCTAGCCACCCAGGGAGGCTTCTTAGTGCTCCGCCCGCCGTGGACGCGGACGAACTAGGAGCGCTACACCACTGAGCTTGCCGGGCTTGAGCTAGCAGGCCCGATCACCACACCTTCGGAAGTTGACGATGCTGCTGCACTAGTCGTGGAGGTGATCATCGCCGCCAAAGCAGCAGCCACCACCACCACGTCGACTTCACTAGACTCCACCAACCGAAGGAAGGACCTGCCGAGCTCGCTCCGCTGCATGCTCAGACGGAAGCGCACCCTGCGCCGCCTATGGGCCCGCACTCGTTGCCCCAGGGTGAAGGCTGTCCTGAACCGGCTTGCAGAGAAGATCGCGCGTGCCATAGTCGCTCTCGACGAGGCGCGGTGGGAGGATACCGTCGATCGAGCGACGGAACATGACACAGCGCTCTACTCTCTTTGCAAGAAACTCACCGGACATGACACCCCCGTTTACCCGCTGCTTGATGCTGCGGGTAAACGCACCTATGCCGCCAAGGAATGTGCTGTAATCCTGGCGGCCCACCTGGAAGAGACATTTACGCCCAACGCCCCCAACACCTCCAACCTCCACGTCATCCATCATCACGCGGCTGTCCAGAGCAAGCTGGAGAGGTTCCTGTCGGCTCCTATACCGCCGCTCCGGGGAGAGGACTTGTGATGATCTCGACCTTACATGCATATATTGTTAGAGTTATGTACTGAATTGGTAGTATGTTAAGGGAGGTATATAAATAAAAATATTTGTTTGTCATTTAATATGGTTTTCCGTAATGAGTATTTGATAGTCGTTACATATATGTACATTTTTCACTAAAATATTTTTATCAAAATTTTCCCATACATTTTCAATTTTCCACGCTTAGCGCCGAACGTCACGCCGGCAGTCTGACAGAGGTAGTGGGTGACTGGCGGACGTTGCCGGGAGCAGTCGCGGCCTGGTACCGCGAGCCGAAGGCTTACGTTTACATGTACTTGGGGCGATACATGGTGGCGCTATAATCCCAGATCTATTGCTTAAAGCTTCGGCTTGTCTAAACTGTGTGGTGAGAGACTTCGGTCTATTAGCTCACTAATAAAATGTAATTTTATTACATGTGACAAATTATATATTATTCTCGAACACTTTATAGTGTGAAATGGTTAAAGCTTCGGCTTGGCATAACGGTGTGGTGAGAGACTTCGGTCTTGAGGGACTTCGGTCTCCTAGCTCACTAAACAAATAAAATGTAATTTCATTACATGTGACAAATTTATTATTATTCTCGAACGATATAGTGCCTGAGTATAACTTGGTGAGGGTGACTTCGCTGAGTGGTGCTGGGCGCTATACTGAACAGTCTCTGGTGTGTACTGGTGTCGGATCGATGGTTTCAGGCCTGCAATGATTTCGGTTGTTGTAGTGTAGCCTCGCCTCGATCTGCTCCAGGCTGTGAATATCAGGATGGGTTTCCGTCTTGGTACAGAGCAGCCAGAGCTACTTGGTGAGTTTTGGGTGATACGGATTGGATTTTAGGCCGGTATTGATCTTCGATCTTTACTGTGTAGCCTTGTTTGATCTTTGGACGCCTAGGACTCTAAAAGTAAACTGTTCAAAGCTTCGCACGGAGTCTTGCGGGGTAAACCTGCACTAGCTGTTATAGTCCTTCTCAGGACTTCCCCATAGTAATACACGAACGTTGACGACATTATAGCATGTCGTAGGGCCGCTGGTCGGGTCTTTATTAACAAGATTGCGGACTAGCTTTAGGAAGTGTTGCCTGCCCAAAACTCTATCTTACGTAGCTTGCTACGCGTAACAACTATATAAGTAACTAATTCTTATATGCCGATCGTGGAATCAGCCAAAAGGACGCATTGAAGGCGTGCGTTAGTGATGGATACATCACATTATAAACATACATATTTAGCACAATAGTGCTACCACTACGAACATATATTATTGAATTATCAACACATAATGCGAGTGCTTTGCGTTCTTAACTCTTCGGAGTAAACATTTGCCACTACGCGTGGTAAGAAGCAACACAAAATCTGCTATTACGTGATCTCTGCGGAGTCATATGCAAATCTTCGATATCTGCCACTTCGTGTGGTAGCAACGACTACAACTTTACTGTTATGTGATATCCGAGGAGTCATGTACAGTATTAGCTTTATGCTATTATATATTCCACTATATGTGGTTACAACGACGAATGCGGCACGCACCGCTTGAAATGCTTGCTATTGGCAAGATGCGCTGTCTTATTATAAGAATTGGATATTTACATATATCAACAAAACCAGGCTTTGTGCCTCATCGACACAATTATGGCTAACGCCAACTCACCACAGCTACGGCTGAAATGATATTTGGACCTAGGTCCTAGCACTGCGACCGGGCACTTGTGCCTTATCTTGGACTACGGTCCTTACCTGGGACTACGGTCCTTATTTAATTACCCTAAATCTCTTTAAGAGCATTGACGGGTGTTTATAAAACATTATATAAATAACCTGGCTCGAGGGCGCAGGCACACTATAAATTGCATACCCTAACCCTGTGGGGGGGGGGGCTCATATCCTATGGACGGAGCTCACCGTTGGTAGCGGGTGCGGAGCTACTGACTATCCCTCTCCCTTTATATTTTTCCAAATCGGAAGAATGTGATAGACGGGAGAGAGATACCACATCGCTAAACTTCTCTAAGGAGTTGTTTAAGGGCTAGGTATTAAGATCGAGTGAGTGATCTTTCTGTTGGCTATAACATTTCTAAATTACATATTAATATCTTAGAACTTCCCATTCGGGATGATTTAAAGTACGATCTGAAGATCGAGCGATCCTTCTTTTTGGCTTTGAAAGTCTTATTCCGTTTATATTGACATAGTTTTACGTCCCGTATTAATGGCAAACAAATGTTACAGTAAATATAATATACATAAACTAAAACTCTTTCTGATGGCTATATCTATGAAGTAATAACCTAAGAGACATTCAACCTTCTGAATGTCTTGCATTTTTTTTGTATTATTTTTTTTATAATAACCTGTTCGTGTATTGGACATATAGGAATCGTAGATTTTAAACTTTCGCGATTCATACTGATTATTAAATAAACTACCACTATTATGCAAGAGTGGCGCGTGAAGCTGTTGAGATCAAAAAGCATCGCACATTCAACAAAGAAGAGGGCTTCAGATTGTCAACGACTTGGGATCCAGTGATCAATAAATATAACTCGCGAAAAAAATCGTTGCAAGCTATATCGCGTGCGGATAATATCAGTGTGGTGTGCAACAGACTTTATATGGATTGTGCGGTTCAAGTGCGGGTAGATGAACAAAATTATGACTGTAGTACTCGGGAACGAAGACGCCGCGGCGCTCCAGTCAGTTCGTGACCACGGTGGATGCAACTCTGCCGAAACGTAGAACCTTATACAAAGGTAATCGATTATAACGCGATGTGACCCGTATGTTTATTTAATAATATAGGAATCGGTTCGTGCAATGAATATATGTGTTTTGAACATATAGAGTCTGTTCATGTATAGTACATGTAAAATATGTTCTTGTATTGGATAAATATATAATTTGTTTATGTATCGTGCACTTATTATACAACAAATAAATCATATTAATTTAAGCTTGCTTTACGCCTCCGATCTAATGAATCTGTGGTCTCTGACGCTCTAAAAGAATTTGAGTTATTGCATACACAACGTTACATGGGTCCTAACCAACTAGACGAATCACGAGCCAATTATATTTTAAAATGCTAGCGCTCTTGCGCTAGTTTTATGCAGTTTGGTGGTAGAGCGCGAGCGCTCTAGCCCATTCTAAATATTTAATTTATTTAAATATTTAAAAATTTGAGAAGAGGAGATTTGAGTGAGGGGCAATCGTTACAGACTTCATCTCCCTGTCAGAGCTGCGGTCGGTTGCTGCTCGCCTCGATAAGCGAAAAGCACCAGGCCCCGATGGAATCACCAACGCCGCGCTGATGCTGCTGCCCCGAACGGGTCTCGTAGCGCTCACGAGCCTATTCAACGGAGTACTCCGCACCGGTCACTTCCCAGAGGCGTGGAAGACCGGGAAAATCATAGTTCTTCCCAAGCCGGGGAAGGACCGCCGCCTGCCTGGAAGCTACCGGCCGATCACCCTGCTCTCGCACATAGCCAAGCTGTTCGAGCGTCTGCTGCTGCGTCGAGTCACGCCTCACCTGCCCCTGCGCGAGGAGCAGTTTGGATTCCGCAGCGGCCACTCAACGACGCTCCAGCTGGCGAGGGTCATTAACCACCTGACCAGTGAGCGAAACAACGGGCGCTACACTGTGGGGGTCTTTCTCGACATCGAGAAGGCTTTCGATCGCGTGTGGCACGCCGGGCTCCTGGTCAAGATCTTGGATACCACCATGCCGCCTGCTTATGTGCGAGTGCTGGCGTCATTCCTTAGCGGCCGTAGCTTTTACGTGGCAGTGGATGGTGCCGAATCCCAACCACGCACCATCCAAGCCGGAGTACCCGATATACGACTGTATGTCGCCGCGCTTATACGCGGCGTATACGGATGACATCCCCACCCTGCGCCACCATCTGCGGGAAGGGGAGAAGGACGTGCTGTTGTCGCTATTCGCTGACGACAGCGCGTATTTCGTGTCGTCGTATCACCAGATCGTCGCCACCAACCGCATGCAGCGTCTGCTGGACTTATTGCCGGAATGGCTGAATAAGTGGAGGATGGCCGTCAACGTCGGGAAGACGGCCGCTCTGCTGACCAGTCGCTCCAGCTTTTACAATATCTGACACAGAGGTCATGGTCAGCTTTGATGTCGAGTCACTGTTTACCAATGTTCCAGTGGATGTTGTGAGCCAACAGATTACCAACTTTTTGACACAATCTGACCTACACCAGGGATATATAACATTGTGTGAATTTTGTCTGAAAAGTGGCTATTTTGTTTGGCGTGGCGATTATTACCTGCAGGTGGATGGCGTGGCTATGGGTTCTCCAATTGCTCCAGTGGCAGCAAACATCTTCATGGAGTGGTTTGAGAGTGAATTTTTGGATAAGATTCCACTGAAACCGCGATGCTGGTTACGATATGTGGATGACATTTTCGCGATAGTCAACAGAGATAAAGTATTAGACTTGTTACTGTGCCTAAACCAATTATATGATAAGGTGAAGTTCACATTGGAGGAAGAAAAGGATGGAAGACTGCCATTTCTTGACGTCATGGTCATAAGAGGGCCTGGCGGTAAGTTGTCTACAACGGTGTACCGGAAACCCACTCACACCAACAAATACTTACACGCCAGATCGCATCATCACCCCTCGCATCTTTCTTCTCTCCCTAGAACTTTGATAAACAGGGCCTTAAACCTGTGTGACCCGCAATACCTGGGACAGGCATTACATCAAATAAAACTGGCGTTAGAAAGCAACGGCTATAACTGGCGTCAGTGTTATCGTTTAGCACAAAACAGGAAATCGCGAAAATCGGTAGAAGCAGCACGGTCGCCTGCTTATTTAACGTATGTTAAGGGAGTGACGGATAAGATAGGCCACTATCTCCGTCGGAAGTACAATATCAAGACGATATTCCGTCCTCCTGGTCAAATACGTAGCCTGCTGCGTTCACCGAAAGATCCGGATCCACTTAGCGTGCCTGGTGTTTATAGGATTCCTTGCGGCTGTGGGAGGAATTACATATAAAACGATAGGTGATGTGTACAATAGACAAAGCAGGAACCGACATAAGCTTGCGGTTCCTGCTTTGCGCCTTGCAAAAGTGCGTAACTCGTTTGTGGGTTTTGGTATAAGATTTTATAATAAAATTCCGCAATCAATTTCAGCACTGCCATTACAGCAGTTTAAAAGCACTGTTAAAAAGAGGCTGATACAGAAAGCCTACTATACTCTTGAAGATTTTTTAGAAGATAAGAATGTGTGGATATAGCTCTCTTTGAACCTGTACAAGACAGTAAGGACATAATGTAAATAGTATTAAGAATTATATTTTTAAAAGAGCAACCGCCGAGTTTCTTGCTGGCTCTTCTCGGTAGGAACAGCTTTCCGAACCAGCAGTAAAGTTGACGATTCAAAAGCACTTGTTTACAAGTTTATTTGAATAAAGAATATTTTGAATTTTGAATTTTTGGAGAAACTCGTCGTAACATCAGTACGAGGATATCGGAGCACATTCGTAGTGTCAAGAATATGGACACCAATGGATCGGCCATAGCGGAGCATGTCCACGATTCGGGTACTAACCACTACATCAGGTTCGACAAGGCTTCCGTATTATCCAGGAAGAAATTTCTAGTACCTAGAAAAATACGAGAAGCCATTGAAATTGGCCGGTACCCGAATTTTAACAGAGACGGTGGATGGACACTACCTCCGGCGTGGAAACCGATTTTTGACACTACCGGTTCATATAAAGACCGCTTTGAACCCGACACCGTAAGCGTCGCGTGCACAAACTTCATCTGTGCATGCGATGACGAAGACCAGAGCGACAGGGAACACTTGGAAGAGGCGCGGCCCCCGCCGCCACCGTGTCCCCCCGCACCCCCGCCACCCACGAGTCGCGCCCAGCGAGCTGCAGGACGCAGTTCCCGCCGCGATAACGTCGTGTAAAGAGCTCATGAATAAGTGCCCCGGATGGGTTCGAAACTAGTCGGGCTAACCCGATAGAATAAGACGTGAGTATAGACGGTTCTATACAATAACTAGGAATACTACTCACGATAGTTTAAATTAAAAAATTAACAATTCCTGATGATGACTACGAGGTCTGGGAGCTACCATTCCCAGACCTCCCCACCGAACCAGACATCCTTTAGGTCACCTAGGTGACCTGGGCTCACGGCCCGAATACCGACAACCCTTAGGTCACCTAAGTGACCTCGGCCTACGGCCGAAACATGGACCAGGCAGAATGCCTGCGAGGAAATGCCCGGGCAAAGAGGTACGCCTCGAGGCCCGTACCCCGCTAACCCTCCAACCGGGGAGTAAGCGAGATGACCCTGCTGCGGATGTAGTCTATTAGTTTACCAAGAGATTTTAAATAAAATAAATAAAAGCATCGCGCTAAGAAGATTATTTTGTATGTAGGATTTAAAATCTTAAGTTTCCGAATAGTGTGTGAGATGAGTAATGAATGGCAATCTTATAGTGTATTGTCTATGCGAGTGACAAATTGAACTGCCCCTTCCCTTTTGATGTACGACGCTAACACGAACGCGAAGTCTACTCCAAAGATTTCAGTGTACATAATGAAATAGATGGGTGACTCGCTGTCGTTTTTTTGTGATCCGTAATAGCGCCATCTAGAAATCAACTTTTGTACTAAAAAGGTCAAAAGGGTCATATATATATATATATATGTATGTACTATATCTATATATATAAAAGAAAGTCGGTCTAAGTTACACTATTTATAACTCAAGAACGGATGAACTAATTCGGCCGAAAATTGGTGTAGAGGTTGCTTAGAACCAGGAAACGGACATAGGATACCTTTTATCCCGTTCGACCGCATTTATTTTATCCTGTCAAGTCGCTATAAATCGTATACAAGAACGACTATGACATTGAATAACAAAACGCAAATGTCAGTGGAATACAAAACATAGATGACAGTTAACGTAATTTTTCTTAGGTGAAGTATGGTAAAATATTTGACAATTATCAAAATAATAGTGTTACAACATGTTTTTAATACAACCTCCTTCATACAGTTGGTCATTAATATGAAAAAGCATTGTGGTTGTCATCTGTGTCATTAAGTTGTTGAGAAAGAGTAAATGGGTTGATTCTGGGAAAACTGTTTTTATTTATTGAATAAGTATAATAATATAATAAGTACAAAGGAAAAATATCGTCGTTTATTATATTCAGAAGAGGTGTAACCTAAACTCACAAATAGACGGACAAAAGGAATATCTGGAAATGGAGTTTAAAGAAAAGACAAATGACGATCAATATCTTGAGACAACACGGAGAGTGCGAATTTCGTATAATTTGAGAGATAGTTGCGATATGCGATGCTATTGAATAAAAAATGGAGTTTTTATTGGAGAGATTATTATGATGATATTATGATGGTAATTGGTATTCGGTTTATTAACTCTGTAAGATCAACGTGACGATGTGTTATGTGAGGCCATAGACGCGCCCGTGACTATTGTTCAATAGAACTGTCAGCTAGAATGACGATTATTCTCTGGATTTGTTCCAGTTGTATCGATTGTTTTCTAGACTGTGGCCATCTGCAACGACTGTCAGCTAGACTCTGCCTAGATGTGGTAATTGTTCTTTGAGCGTTATCATTTGCGAGTCTGTTTACGTGTGTATCTGCTGAGTTGGTTGCCACTTATTGAGCTATGTTATGCCATGACAGTGATTGAGGGTGAGCTTAAGGTGCGAAATGATTTGATTTTTTTTACAGATTAAAAGAGCAAGTATTGAGTTTTTTGCCGATTCTTCTTAGTACAATCAGCATTCCGAATCGGTGGTAGGTTCATTCCCAGAAGTCAGCTTATGAGATTTGCGGGGTCGCAAATGTTGTCAGGATGGTCGACTGTTACAACATGTTTTTAATACAACCTCCTTCAGAGTTAGTCATTAATATGAAAAAGCATTGTGGCTGTCATATGTGTCATTGAGTAGTTTTTGAGAAAGAGTAAATGAGTTGACTTTGGGAAAATTGTTTTTTATTATTGCATAAGAATAAAGGAGAAATATCGACGTTAGTTATAATAGCTAAACGTCATTAAATAGTATAAAACAAAGTCGCTTTCTCTGTCTGTTCCTATGTCCCTATATCCCTTTGTATGCTTAAATCTTTAAAACTACGCAACATATTTTGATGCGGTTTTTTAATAGATAGAGTGATTGAAGAGAAAGGTTTATATGTATAATCTAACATATTATAAACTTTTATTATAAACATTCAATATGGAGTAAAGAAATACTATCATTTTTGAGGTTTCCAATGTGATGTCGTAAATAATTACATTTATTTTCCGTTTACATTGCAAACGCAGGCCGAACCCTACAATATTTGTCAAAATAATGTAATAAGTATTTGTACACCTCGAAAAGGTCTACAGAAAACTCCGCGATGGTTTACATATTATGTCTATCTCTTATGCATACCCACAATAGCATTTTTTGACATTTTCTTCTTCATTTGTAATTTAAATGAACATTTTCGAAGATATTACAGATTTAAAATGCTGGGTATAGCGATTGCGCGCTTTGTCTTATAGCACTTCGAATTTAGCTGCGATTGGACGGGTTTTTTTTCACATGGCCGACTATATGTCGCTTTATCAAGAGTAACCTCTAAAGAAAACATGTTTGTATTGTGTAATGAAGATTCTTTCTTTAGGACAAAAAAGCTGTGAATGTTGTATATAAAGACATTCTGTAATTAATTGTAAAAATAAAATACTCAGGGAAAATGTAAAAGTAAATAAGTAAAAATGTAGTATATGAATTTAGATATTCCAAAGATAGCAGGGAATCTTCATGGTATAGGGAAAGGGGAATTGTTTTTTTTTATACAGAAAAAAGCTCCTTATAGGTACCGCCGCCCGACAGGGGACAGGCGGCAGTTATTTCGGACTCGCACCGACTAAAACGACCTGTGTGCTCCACCACGCTGCCGATGTCAAGGACAGGGTATCATTGTACATATTGCCCCCATCCCGCCAACAGCTCTGATCCCAGAGAACAAACACCTTCTTCGGGTAGGGGCCCCTCGAAAGAGAAGCACCCCTCCGCTAACCGGTGCATCGATAGCACCAGATGCACCGACCGCCTCGGGGACCTGTAAGCCAGGCGTCCGATATACCCCGTTCGGAACACCCGAAGGTCCCCAGTTAGGGCGGCAGACGATGGGCTTGGGCGAGTCACTAACTCCTGGACTCACCAGCAGCAGATTGGATCCAGAACAACAGTTCGTGGAACCGCTCCGCCGCCCCCCTTCACCCGCCTCTGCAGAACAAAGGGAGGACATCGCTGCCCACGGGCGCTCCCTACCCACCGTGTTTGTTATGTCACGGTCAAAAGGGAGAGACCGCGCCCCAAGTAGGGGCTACAACGCCTTGGTGGACGTTTCCGCCCCCACCGGGTAATTTTTTATAGAGGTTTTCTTTCTCGCAACCCGAAGGTCCCCGTTCCCATTGCTGTGCTTCCGGGTTTCGCCGACGGTGGCCGTAACCATGTCCAGCTAGACTTAGAGTAACCCCAACCGGACCCGTCGCTCATTAGGAACCTCACTCCAGCCCCCCCGGAGTTCCCGGCCTGTCCAGATTGCCCTCTGCTAATCAGAAGGACAACTGGATTGGCCACCCCACAGTGGTCCGTTCGCCAAGACTAAGCTAGCCCAGGGTGTGCCACGAGGAGGCCGACCACTTTGGCACCCCAGGGGAATTGTTTTACTCCAAATTTGACGCGTTGGGCAACGGCCAGTAATGAATAAAACAAAACTGCTGGATAGATTTTAATCATTTTTTTTCATGAGTGACATAGGCTATATATTTTATACCCGTGCGAAGCCGGAGCGGGCCACTAGTATATAATATTTTTGCAGTAGGGTGGGTATAAATACAAAAGAAATGAAAAAACAAAATTATTGAAAATTTATCTATTTTGTATAAATAATACAGTCGTTTTAACAATAGCTCAGATTTGATTTGAACATAACGAAAATTACAATTACTTTAGTATTGCAGGCTTATAAATATATATACGAAAAGCTTAACTTTATAATATAAAGCTAATTATATTATTTATGTACAAAACAAACAAGTAATATACAAATTATACTACAAATTATAAATTTAAGTTATAAATACAAATCAATCCATTATAAATATACATTAATATATGGGGCACTGACACACTCGTCCGTCCCCAATGTGAGTAAACTTAATTTTTATTTAACTTGTGTTATAGTAGACAGACAACTGGTGAATATATACTTTTAAATATAATTTTAAATACAAATATACACCCAGGTTCAAATACCAACAAATTAATTTATAGAAAATATTTGCCCTCTGCGGAAAGTAGAATTGATTTTATGAACAGAAGAGATGAATTAAGAATAGAAGCTAAAAGTCAAATATTAAGAGTCCAAGAAGAGAACAGAAAGAGCTATAACAAAAAACATAAAGAAGTGGAAAAATATAAGCTAGGTGACTTAGTCGCTATACAAAGAAATCAGTTTGGAAATGCTTTAAAATTAAAACAGAAATATTTTGGGCCATATCGAATAATCAAAGAACTAAGAAAAGGTAGATACGAGGTGGAAAAGATAGACAGAGGTAAGGAAGAGCCAATAAAAACAGTTACAGGTTTAGATTGTATGAAAAGGTGGCCTTAAATCAAACTTATTCAAATTACTCCTTGTGTGTAACTAAATTGTATTTGAGAGTAATTTTGTTTATTTCATTAATTTTTAACATTATGATGCTATCTTTTATTACTGAATAACTGTGTTATATTTAACTATTTCTATATGTAATGATGTACATGAGTACATTTATGAGTATTTTTCAATTGTATAGGGTAATCTTACATTGCATTATTACAAGTAGTTTGGAGGGTATTATATGCAAAATTACATAATGTTTTGGATATTTTTATCTTGAAAATAGTAAAGTGTGAATTGTTTAGTTGTGAGAAATAACTAATATTGTTAAAATTTAATTTTATATGATAGATTCAACCTTTTGTTTATGATGTAGAGTAATAAATTATGATACTAGCTTAATGTTGTTAAGGAGTTTGAGGCCAGACTGTTATTAGGAAGGCCGAGTTGTAGGATTTAAAATCTTAAGTTTCAGAACAGTGTGTGAGATGAGTAATGAATGGCAATCTTATAGTGTATTGTCTATGTGAGTGAGTGATTGAACCGCCCCTTCCCTTTTGATGTACGACGCTAACACGAACGCGAGGTCTCTGTATATCCTTACTTCCTTACTAATATTATAAATGGGAAAGTCTGTCTGTCTGTCTGTCGGTTCCGTTTTCACGGCCAATCCGCTGAACCAATATCAATGAAATTTGGCATAAATATTCCTTATATACCGGGTGTTCAAGTTGATTGTTAGTTAAACTAGATGGCGCTAGTAATCGTTTGAATAACGCTATTAAAGTTCTTTTAAGAGAGTATATATTCGGTTGTCAATATCCACATTATGAGGTTTTATGAATAGTTCGAAATAGTCCTGCGTAGTTCTAGGTTGTCGGTCCGTTGAATGTTGAGTATTGTCGTAGGGATAACTGTCGATTAATAAGTTTTTAAACGTTAAGAGTTTGGAAATAGGTTAATTTGGTATTGTAGTGTCTAGGCTACATCTTTTAGTAGTACTTGAGTCCAACAGCGCTGAGGTCAGTCCAAATATCGAACAACTGGTCCTTCGAGCCGGATGGAATAGAATAGTTTCTGTTCCGAGAGTAGATAGGATAGGAGTAAATTTCAAATGTAGCTTTTTGTAACAGGTTTATACAAGTTGTGACTATTGTAAATAAAAATGGCAAACCTGTACGTTTTGCAAGAAAATATTTTCGAAGCTTTAGGAAAGGTGGGAGCTAGCTTTAAAGAATTATCAAAATCTAAATGTACGCTATCCTATGTAACAATTAAACTTCAGACATTAGAATATTATTGGAAATCATTTCAAAACACTCATCTGGAAATTTTAAGGTCAGCGAATAAGGAACAAAAAAGGGTCGATTTTTATTTTACTGAAGATATATTTTTAAAGGGTGAAGAAGAATATGCAATGACAAAATCTGAAATGTTAGAAATCATTAACGTCCTAGAGATAAGAAATAAGTCGGCACAACTATGTACAGCAGATATTAAACTCCCAAAAATTAACATACCAATTTTTAACGGTAATTATAATAATTGGGAATCGTTTAAGGACTTATATACATCTCTCATCCACAACAATATGTCTCTTAATAATGTGCAAAAATTATATTATTTAAAGGGTAGCGTTACAGGTGAAGCAGCATGTTTGATAAAAAATGTACAGATTACAGATGAAAATTATGAGCTTGCCTGGGATACTTTAAGACAGAGATATGATAATAAGCGAGCGATTGTGAATAGTATTTTAAGCAGATTATTTGATCAAAAACAATTACAAACTGCAACAGCTCATGGATTAAAGGATTTAGTCGATACCACTAGGGAATGTCTCAATTCTTTAAAAAATAATGGGGTGAGAACGGAAAATTGGGACCCTCTGATTAACCATCTCATAGTCAATAAATTAGATATTAAATCGCTCGAGCTCTGGGAGGAATATGTCAGTACGTTACCATTAGAACAGTTGCCCAAATTAGAACAATTGTTAGATTATTTTGAAAAAAGATTTAGAATATTAGAAGTTGTAGAGAAAAGAAGTTTTAGTAAAGACCTGAGTTCACGTAATATTAGTGCAAACACATTCCACATTACATCCAACGCCAGAGTTGTAATTTGCGCGTATTGCAACAAGGAGCACTTGCTTTACAAATGCAAGGACTTTGCTGAATTGTCTCCTGAACAAAGACTGTTATTTGTTAAAGAACAGCGTCGTTGTTATAACTGTTTATGGCCTGGGCATGCAGTAAAATATTGTCGCCATAAAACCGTATGTCTTAGGTGCGGCCAAAAACATCATTCACTTTTACATAGCCAAAACCATACCCGAGATACGAACTATCTGTTGGAGTATAGAAGCTTTGAAGATCAAACGAGCAGTTCAAACAATCAATCAGTAGATTCCCAAAGAGTACCACTGTTAGCCACTGCTCTAGTCAACATTCACACTAGCAAAGGAAACAGACCGATTCGAGCTCTGATTGATCCTTGTTCACAGGAGTCGTTTATCAATGAAAATATTGTGCATGAATTAAATCTTGATTATCAGAACGTAAATGGACAGGTGAATGGTATAGCTAAAATGTCAAGTCCGATCAAACACGCGGCGGAGATACAGATTTCTTCCAGGACTGATGACCAATTTAAGATAGACGTTACTACTTACTTCACGAAGCAGATAACTGGACTTACACCATGTATGAAAATACAAGATAATTGCACTCACTTAAAGGGACTAAAACTAGCCGATCCAAGTTATTACGCACCAAGTCAGGTTGATCTTCTGCTAGGAGTTAACGTATTCACGAAAATCATGATGCCGGGAATAGCCCAAGGTGATTCTGTAACACCTATAGCTCAACAGACGCGTTTGGGTTGGATTATATCTGGAGGTATTTCTGCTCAATCAGACCCACGTTGAAGTAGCTATCTTATTGCTAGGATATCATAATATCCTAGGCGGCGGAGTGTTGTTCAAGTTGATTGTTAGTTAAACTAGATGGCGCTAGTAATCGTTTGAATAACGCTATTAAAGTTCTTTTAAGAGAGTATATATTCGGTTGTCAATATCCACATTATGAGGTTTTATGAATAGTTCGAAATAGTCCTGCGTAGTTCTAGGTTGTCGGTCCGTTGAATGTTGAGTATTGTCGTAGGGATAACTGTCGATTAATAAGTTTTTAAACGTTAAGAGTTTGGAAATAGGTTAATTTGGTATTGTAGTGTCTAGGCTACATCTTTTAGTAGTACTTGAGTCCAACAGCGCTGAGGTCAGTCCAAATATCGAACACCGGGGTAACATATAGGCTATATAAATCCTGTTAATTCAACAGGAATTAAATTCAGGAGGAATTAAATATGATGACATTCAAAACGCCATCTATAATAAACCTATGGAACTAATTATTATTTACGATGTGTCAAAATCAAGTCAAATCTGTATTTAATCCTACCAATCCGCATTGGAGCAGCGTGGTATGTCTTAGCTCCAACCCTTCTCTCCAAAAATGGAGAGAGGAGGCCTATGCCCAGCAGTGGGATAGTAACAGGCCGTTACTTACTGTATTTACGAAGTATTTAGATTCCAAGTTTTTCGACTTACGTCGAAAGAGTTATCTTTAAAGAGTATTTATATTTTATTTTATTTTATTCGTTTACTGGACAAATTTAACTGAGAAAATTTAACATTGTAATAACAATGGATTATTGATATAAGTAATACGGGTTATTTAGTAAAATAAATAAATCCTTACTAATATTATAGATAGGAAAGTATGTTTGTAACGTTTTTATGGTCAATTCGCTGAAGCAATATAGATGAAATTTGGCAAAATTAATGTTTATACGGTAACGGTAACGTATAAAAATCATAAAAAAAAGTTATTATTTTTTTTTTTTAATATTTCGGTTTTTGTTTATTTCATAAACCGGAGAAAAATATTGAATAAAAAAGGGACTGCCAGTAGCCATGTAACTTCTTTTGGCCCAGACCAGAGTAATAATTTTGTTGTTAAATAGAAAAATATTTGTTATCTTAGTATCAATTATTATTTTATGTAATATTTATTTATTATAGTTTCAGTTTATGTACATGTACAATTACTAGCTAAATACCATAATAACACATTAAAAAGATAGGATTTGCTGTGAAAATATAACAATTAGCTATAATCATTTAAGTTCAAGTAAAATTTATCATATATAATATTTGTTGTCAAAAACACAGACGTTTCAAGAAAACGCATTCTTAAACGGTCTTAGTTAGTAGTCTATGGCAACAAGTACGAAATAAATGACCAGTGTTGCCAACAGTTCAATAAGCTTCCCACTAGATTCAACTTTCAAAACCACCAGAAAACCACTAACAAACAGAAATTTTATACTCTAAATGACCGCTAACCACTAAATTTTCCACTAAAACAATTCTTGTTTTATGAAAGAAAATAAATATACAAATAATTAGTTTCCTTTATTATTACTTATTAAAAAATTAACAAAATAATATCACAAAATTTACAATTCGCTACTCGACCCGTAGTATTTCAGATACCTACGAACCAAGAATCCCGTTACGTATATTGTGATTTTAGCATAGTGTTAGTCAGGCGTTAATAAATTCGCTCAGTTAATACAAACCAAAATTAATAATTATGAGCCCATGAGCGTTACTGAACGATGAGCCCTTCTAACTTCTAAGTATAAGTATTCAGAAAAAATATGAAGTGAGAAATCCCCGCGTATAAAGTATAAGTTTAGAAAAATATTAGGTGGAAAATCCTCGCGTGTAGAGAAACGTAGACGACTAATTCTTGCCGATCAGTTATGCCTACTCAAGCAAAGTAAATATCTACCAGGTATAAAAGCTAAAATCCGCTTTTTTTTTTCTAAAAAAAACCATTTTTTCATAGGAAGGAAAAAAGATAACTTCATTAAAAATATACATTTTTGTCATCTCTCAAGTAATATATGGATAACATACCAAAAAAATTGTTCGTTTTTCGAGGCAAACCACTTTTCGAGCCAATTTTGGACGTTTCGCGTAAGAATCGAACTGCTGCTCAGCGAGCAAATGGCACACCAACGAAAACAGATGATAGTCGGATGGGGCCAGTTCTGGTGAATAAGCGGTATGGAGTAGCATCTAACAGTTGAGCGTCTCTAAGTAATTTTGAACCTTTTTTAATGTGTGTGACGGAGCGTTGTCATGGAAGAAAATTAGCTTATATTCTGGCCTTTTTTCCTTCATAGCACCTCACAATTTTATTATCTATTGGTGGTAACGGTGCACTACGATAGTTTCAACAGATTTCAGCACTTTATAATAGATAATTATGCCCCGCTGATGGCACCATACGCGCAGCATCGTCCTCCGCCCGAAGTGATTCCGTCTTGGAGTGGATGTTAAAGGTGGGCCGGGATGAAACCACGGTTTTTTGTTTAGGATTCTCATGAATTAATATTGTGTATGAAATGCCAAATAATGTTGACTCAATATTGTTGACCGAGGTTGTACTTATCATATCCGATTCATATGTTCATTGACATTTAACACCAACCATGAGCAAACAGTGGATTAAAGCTTATACACCAATGTATATACGCATATTCAAAAAGGAAAACGAACAGATATATAAAATCGTAAAATGGAAGTAAATCTAACTTTTTAACTGCTAATATATTTTACTAAGACCACCAAAAAAATCCACTAACCACTAAAAGCAATATTTGGCCACTAAATGGGTAGTTAAAACCACCAGTTTTAGTGGAAAATCCACTAAGATGGCAACACTGTAAATGACCATTAATTGACATGTATTGGAAAGTTTTATTTAATTTAATCCCATAGAAATTAAGCCATACTGCTTATGAAAAAATCTTTTATTTCAAAACACCATTTTTAATATTTGAAAAGTCATTACAATTAACAAAATCAAGTTAAATATATTTTCCGATACCTATTTTAAAATATTATGTGGTAAATACCGACCCCTCCCGGTTTGTAAGACCGGGCGATATCACTAAGCTTTAAATATAAGACCTGGGATACCTATACTAATTGGTGGTATTTATTGGCACTTGAACTGATTTGACCTGATCTCACCTTAATACACAAATTAGTTCTACGGACTTATGCTATTTTGTTTGCACACTCGATAGCGTGGGCTAATACGGTACAGCGCCATCTATGTTTGAACTAACACAACTTAAATTAATTAATTGTTCAATCGGTCATGAACATTATGTTAACAAAAACATAATTTAAATTTAATTTTTCGTATTTATAGTAAAAACGTTGGAGTCCAGCGCCGTACGTATAGGTAATAAAAAAAAACAATTTGACAGTTGATTCGTTGCGTATAAATGTTATTATTAAATAAGTTTTCTAATTCGATTCCAAAGCTTATAATATTTATAGAGATATTTAATTCCAGAAAACATAAGTAATTTTTCATGTATATAAAGTTTTTCCACTTTTTTTACTGCGCTATTTTAATATTTATTTCATGTAAGTACGGGTTATTTACTAAAATTATCATATTAAGCTCTTGATCAAACGATAAATCCCTCTGATTCATCCCGGATCGATCTAATTTTTGTGATGGAGATATTTGAAGATTTGGATGGTGACAGAAGCCACTCCTAATTTCAAGACTACAGTCCACGCGAACGAAGTTGCGCGGGTAAAAGCTAGTTTAATTATAAATAAAGTATTAAACAGTTATTTAAAGTAAAAAGTGCTTTCATTCAGACCCACAACCGCAAATATGTATAAAGTTTTTAATATTTTGTATCCAAGTCTACCTCCATCTGGTATAGTCCTTGATTATATCATCCTAGTGAGACGTGCGGAAAGTTATACTCATTTTATAGAAAGAGTATTTTCTCATGAAATGTTTAATTGGCTCGTTTGTTTATTTACCTAGTTTAAAAAATGAATTAGCGATGGAAAACCACTAAGATAAAATCATTTCAATATTTTTAACATTTTATAGTTCATTGTACCCGCAACTTAAGAAAGATTTGTATGCTTCAATTGCACCAAATTTCATCAATAATTCTCTAGCGAATAGTTTAAAAAGCATAATCGACAGACAAACTTTTACGTTCATTACATAAAAATAAGGCTATAGTGAAAATAAGTTGTCTTAGTTTGTCTTTGATAATCCTACGGATTTTTATTCCATAACAATTAGTGGTTCAGAGAAAACGCAAGTAACAAGTTCCTGTCAATAACTTTGGTACCGCGAAGCGAGTCTAGTACTGTTATAAAATTACAAATGTTATAAAGTTACAAATTTACCGTAATTTTGTAAAAATTAAAAAAAAAGAAAAGACTAGTGATATCTGGGACTCGATCCCGGGTACTTTCACATCTTTAATCCACCCGTTCCTGAGCTATTACAACTTTACAAATGACAGCAAAATTAATCTTTGGATTAGCTAGATCGATTTATCGCCCATCGAAACCCCCCTATATACTGAATTTCATATAAATCGTTGGTGCCGTTTTCAAAATTTCGATTAAATATTTTATATATAGACAAGATTAATTTATGTACAAAACCAATGTAAATGTATTTTTATTACAGTTAGTATTGTGTGAACGTCACATCAACTTTGAATAGGATGCTGGCTAGTGGACTGAATGTTTGTAAATGATATGCAGATCTTTGCCTAAATCAGTGAGTATTAAAAACCACACCAACCTTGCTATCCACATTCGTCCCGAATGGACGGAGACAGCTGGAAGTGGACGTGGCGCAGCACTCTTCACTCGTTAGGCACAATAGAACTGTTTGGAAATGCACGCACCTCACAGGGACAACAACGCATCGTCCGTAGAACGTAGTATACTCAGCAAAATGTTGCCAGCGACAACAAGTAAATTTTTTAACAGGAGCAGGTCGGGGGACAATAAAACTGCTGTCTTATTTAAGTCGTAGTTGTACTTTTATTTCATTAGTCGTGTCAAACTTACAACAATAGTTAAATAAATTATCAGTCGCTCGAGAGTCGCCAGCGGGCTCCGGAACGGGAGCGTACAAAAATAGATTCCTTAACGATAACTAACTAGCGGGAGTCTGATATGAGCACCGCGCGGCACGAGCGCACTTCACACACTGAGTCTGCATCTGTCTGCGGTCCCTTAAGTACGACGGCACACGGCACACGGCACGCGGCGCGCGGCACGCGGCACGCGGGGCCCGCGCGCTACAGGCCCCGCGCGGCACGCGGCGCCGGGCGCGGCGGGCCCCTCGCGGGGGCCGCGCGCCGCCGTCACACGGCCGTGTGTCGCGGCGGCGGGCCCCCCTCCTGCCCCTCCTCCCCCTCCGAGTCCTCGATCTCGCAGAGGTTGGCGGAGAGGTCGCTGCACGAGCCCTCCGCGCCCAGCAGCGAGTGGCGCTCCTCTGCAAGCGAGGGGTCGAGTGTGGGTATACTACTCGTTTACGAAGGTAAACTTTCAACTATGAAAATCTATTTATTTATTGTTTGATGAAAAAAAGCCATCACACGGAGCTCTACGTTCAGATGCTACAGTGGTACCGAAAAAAAACTGTGTTGCTATAGAAAAATATATTATTAATGTATTTCCTTTCTGTTTCATTGATTCAATTCATTTCATCGATTATTTTTTTTAAATAAATTTTATATTTTATCTTAATAAGTATAAATAAAAACACTAGCTTGCATAACAAAATATTATTCAGAGTACAAGTTATCGACGGGCGGAATGGTTAAAAACAAAAACTTTAATTGAAATTTTGTAATATAAATTATATATTTTTCAAGGATGTCTTCTCTTAACTTCAGATGGCGCCGGTCTGTATTTTGAGTCAGTTCAAGAAAAATATAAGCCTTTACCTGTTTTACTTTATCTATAGTAATATGTAAAGTTTGTTTGTTCGAACGCGCTAATCGAGAACTACTGGATCGTTTTGAAAAATTCTTCGAGTGTAAGATAGTCTCTTTATCGAGGAAGGCAAATGAAAGCAAAAAAAATATAATCACGCAAAAATAAATAGGAGAGATTACCGTTTACTTAAACGGTAATAGTTATTCAAAAATCATGTATTACAAAATTGCTCCCCTCTAAAAGTTCTAAATAAAAGTCCGCGACGGCATATGTCTAGCTTTTAAGGTTGACCTACTTAACACTTACTTTACTTTAATCTTTCAACGCGCGCGGAATCGCCGGCGATCGATATGAGATTATAAAATCGAGAATAATATACGAAAATCCGGGCCCGGCCGCCGCAAGACTCGCACTCCGGGACGCGGCCTCAGGACTCTAGCACTAATAACGATAGCAACATCGGTCGGCCGTTTGCTGATGATATATTTAATGTCGAGTGTACCCCACGCGCGGCACTCACCCAGCATGGTGATCAGGCTGTGCGCGTCGGCCTCGCGCAGCGCGCGCGCCCGCAGCGGCTCCGCGTCCGCGCAGCACTCGTCCGCGTGCAGCAGGAACGACGACGCTGCGGAACGTGACGCTCGGTACGGGCACGGCCGGTACGGGCACGGCCGGTGACGACACAACCCACAGAGGAGTCGTCAGCTCGGGAGCACGAACGGATGTTTATATTGCCTCCGATAATAGATCGACTCGAACGAGCACTTCTAGAGGACTCAGTAATACCGCGGACTCACCGTCCGTGAGGCGCGCCGGGTCCAGGTCGTCGGGCGCCGAGTCCGTGTCGAGCGCGCGCCGGGGGGAGCGCCGGGGGGAGCGGCGCGGGGAGCGGCGCGTCGACGGCGGCGACGACGAGTCCGGCCGCTCGGAGCCCGCCACCTCGCTGATGCCGGGCAGCGCGCCGCCGCCGCCGCACCAGTCCGAGCAGTCCCAGTGGTAGCCGCCCACCAGCTCGCCGGCGCCCGCCGTGCCGCCCAGCGTGCCGCCGAGCGTGCCGCCCAGCGTGCCGCCCAGCGTGCCGCGCCGCGCCGCCTGGGGCGAGGGCGCGCGGACGCGATTGTTGTTCCCCTTCAGGTCTGTCGTAATATTTTTTTTGAAAATATAATATTACTTATCACTAAATATTATAAAACAAAGTAGCATTCTTTGTTTATATCTCTATATACGCATAAAACTTTAAAACTACGCAACAGATTTTGATGCGGTTTTTTTAATAGATAGAGAGATTCCAGAGGAAGGTTTGTACGTATTATAAAATTCAATACCGAGTAGAGAAATACTGTAATTTTTGAGGTTTCTGTAAATAATTACATTTTTTTCCGCTTACATTGCAAACGCAGGCTAAACCCTACGAGATTTATCAAAATGATGTAGTAATATTTGTACACCTTGAAAAGGTCTACAGAAAAGTCCGCGATGGTATATGTCTATCTCTTATGGATAACCCACTATAGCATTTTTTGTCATTTAATTTTTACGAAAAATAATACCATATTTTTGAAGCAATTTTTATACAATACAGCATTAATCCTTATCCATTTAAGTACCTTAAATAATTTGTTGATTTAATATAGATCAATATGGCCGTTTACAGCATGTAATTTAAGTGAACATTTTCGGAGATATTACAGATTTAAAATGCCGTGAGGACGCCGCGCTTCGCCCTATAACACTTCGACTTTTGCAGCTAAGTCGCTCTTTCAAGAGTTCGTTTAAAGATATTCTGTAATTAATTGTAAAAATAAAATACATAGGGAAAATGTAAAAGTAAATAAGTAAAAATGTACATATGAATTTAGATATTCCAAAGATAGCAGGAAAGCTTCTTGGTATAGGGAAAGGAAATTGTTTTTCTCCAAATTTAACGCTCGCGGGCCACGGGCAGTAATGAATAAATCAAAACTACTGGATCAATTTTAATATTTTTTTTTTACACTGACTGACATGGGATATATATTTTATACCCGTGCGAAGCAGGGGCAGGCCGCTAGTAATGTTAATATTACATTAGGGATAGTGTGTCATCGGTCTCATTAGCTGCCGCGCGATTCTACAGATATTCAGCAATATTCAGTGCTACGGCGCTTCGAGTACGACGCGAGGTGACCGAGTGCGAGGAGTTCTCAAATTTAGTAAAATTGATTTACAATTTTCGCACGAGCGTCGCGAACTCGAGCGGACTCCGTTCGTACGGGTGCGGGGACGCGCTCCTCACCGTTATATATTTTGTTGTCGGCGAAGGTGTGGAGGTGCATCTGCTCCGACCACGGCTTGCGGTCCGCGGGCTCCACGTTCAGGTTCCGCAGGTAGTCCGGCGGGATGCCCTCCAGCTCGTCGCCGGCCGAGCCGTACGAGCGCAGCGTGTCGATGTTGTTGAGCGGCGGCGGCTCGGCGCAGCTCGCGGGCCGCCCGCGCCGCACGGCCTCCAGGTTGGACAGCTTGGAGGGCCGCGGCGGCAGCTTCTCGGCCGCGCTGTTGAGCGGCGCCGGCGGGGCCCGCGAGCGCCGCGCGCGCCGCAGCGCCGCCGGCAGCAGCGCCAGCAGCGCGAGCAGCAGCAGCGCGCCCGCCGCCACGCCCAGCGGCCAGCGCGCGCCCAGCGCCCACGCCCACAGCTCGCGCAGCGCGCGCCCGCCGCCCGCCGCCTCGCCCGCCACCACGGCGTCCGAGTACAGCGGGTTGCCGCAGTTCATGCCTGCGGACGGGGCGGCGTGAGCGGGCCGGCCGGGGCGCGGCGGGCGCGGCGGCGCGAGCGGGCGGCACCCACCGGTCTTGTCGGGCGGGCACAGGCAGCGGAACGAGCCCGGCTCGTTGACGCACGTGGCGCCGTTCAGGCACGGCTCGCCGACGCACTCGTCGACGTCGTACTGGCAGCGCGGGCCGTAGTACCCGCGGCAGCGGCACGACGGACCCCACTCGCCCTCCTCGCAGGCGCCGCCGTTCGCGCACACGCCGGGCGAGCACCAGCGGCCGCGCTCGCAGCGCGCGCCCTCCAGCCCCGCGGCGCACGCGCAGCGGAACGCGCCCGCGCCCTCGGCGGCGCAGAACCCGCCGTGCAGGCAGGGCTGCGAGGCGCACGGGTCCGTGTCGAGCTCGCAGCGCGCGCCCGCGAACCGCGCGTGGCAGGCGCACTCGAAGCGGGCGGCGGGCGCGGCGGGCGCGGCGGGGTCGGCGCGGTCGGCGGGGTCGGCGGCGGACAGCGCGCGGCACACGCCGCCGTGGGCGCAGGGCTGCGCGGCGCACGCGTCGGGCGGCGGCAGCGGCGGGCACGCGGCCGCCACGCGCACGCGCACGCGCCGCACGAGCTGCGCGCGGCCGTCGTCCGACGTGCCGCCCTCCTCCAGCGGCAGCGCGGCGCCGCCGAGCCGCGGCTCCGCGATGCAGCCGTCGAAGCCGTACGTCACCTGCGGACGTCGGTGCTACTCGATACGCGAAGGAAATTAAGTGATGTCTGCTGCTTGAATTTTAGAATATTTAAAACAAAAGTCGATGTCACGAATAAAAATAATAAATAACAAGGGTCCTAGTAAGGAACCTTGAAGAACCCCCGACGGAACTTCCAGCCAGGATGAGGTAAAGCCATTCACTACTACAGCTTGCGTCCTTTTGCTCACATACGAGGAGAACCACCGAAACAGATCTCCTCGTATGCCAGCTAAAGCCAATTTAGCCAACAGAAGATCATGGTCGATTCGATCAAAGGCCTTACTAAAGTCAGTATAGACAGTGTCAATTCGGTCACCAGAGTCCATTCTCTCAGAAACAAAATTAGTAAAAACTATAAGATTGGATACCGTGGATCTGCCCTTAACGTACTTATGCTCGATTTCAGACTAGAGTATAATATCATTATCGAATAGAGCCGGACCTGCTCGGGAGCCAGCGCGTGCGCGTGCCGCTGCAGCGCCGCGCCCAGCAGCAGGCGGTCGGCGCGCGCGTCCAGCACCGCGGCCGGCGGCGGCGCCTGCGCCTGCGCCCAGCGCCGGTCCACGGCCAGGCGCACGGCCGCGCCGCGCCGCTCCAGCCGCACGGCGTGCCACGCGCCGTCCGCCACCGGCCCGCCGGCCCGCAGCCGCGCCTCGCCCGAGCCCAGCTCCATGCGGAACTGCACGTGCCCCTCGGCCAGCTCCAGCACGGCGTAGTCCACGCGGCCCGCCGCCGCCAGCAGCGTGCCGCGCGGGCTGCGCGTGCGGAACCGCAGCGACACCGTCAGCTCGTCGTCGAGCAGCCGCGCGCCGTCCACCACGCCGCGCTCCAGCCGGTACGCCAGGTAGCCGTCGCCGGCCAGGCGCGCCACGCCCGCCGCCGCGCACGCGCCGTCCGCGCACTCCGCGCCCGCCTCCGGCCCGTCCGCGGCCGGCCGCTGGCAGCGCTCGCCCGCGAAGCCGCGCTCGCACGCGCACTCGCCGCGCAGCCGGTGCGCCGGCGCCACCAGCGAGAACACGTCGCCGCCGACGGCGCGCGCCGAGCCCGCGCGCAGCGTCACGCGCTCCGCGCACGCGCCGCGCCCGCAGCCGCCGCACGACGCGCGCGCCAGCTCCTCCACCACGAGCCGCGTGCGCTCCTCGAGCCGCTCGAGGTGCGCGTGCAGGCGGCGCCGCAGCGCGTCGGCCTGCAGGAACCCGTCGGCGCCGGGCGCGCGCACCGCGAACGCCACGTCCAGGTCCCGCGCCACCGGGCGGCCGCCGCGCTCGCCCTCCGTCCCGTCGTCGTCCCCGGACGGTTGGACGCTGATTATGACGACGTCGCTCGGCTCGCAGTCGGTCGCCTCGCGCACGGCCCTCGCGAATCCCTTCCTGTGCCCGAGCACGAAGTCCCGGTCGGTCACCTGCCTGAAGCGCACGACGACCGCTCGCGCGAGCATCTCGTCCGATATCAGGACGACCGTCACCCTGACGACGGCGCTGCCGGCGAACTTGCCGTCGTCGACCGTCACGTTGAGGCGGTAATCGCCCACGTCGAGCCGCGGCGCCGCGCGCAGCGTGCCGTCGGCGGCGTCCAGCTCGAACAGCTCGCCGGCGCCGGGCGGCGCGCCGTCCGCCGGGGACAGCGCGTAGGTCAGCCTGTCGTACGCGTCGCGGTCCGACGCGAACACGCGGCCGACGACCCCGCCGGGGAACTCGTCCAGGTACGAGTTGACGACGATCTCGAGGGGCGTCACCACCGGCGGGTACTGCGACTCCTCGATCACTCTGACGTACGCCCACGCGTCGGAGAACAGCGGCGGCGTGCCGTTGTCGAACACGCGCACCTGGAGCGCGTAGCGGTCCTTGATTCTGTAGTTGAAGCGCGTCGCCGAGCGCAGGCGGCCGTCCTGCTCGAGCCGGAAGGCGCCCATCTCGTTTCCGGATTGGAAGTCGAACGTGTAGGGCGCCGCGTTCGGGGGCGCGTCGGCGTCCCGGACCTCGAACTTCAGAATCGCGTACCCGAGCGGCCTGTCCTCCTGCACGACCGCGCTGTAGTTGGCGCGCTCGAACGTCGGCGGGTTGTCGTTCGCGTCCAGCACCTCGATGTCGAGCAGCGCGGTGGCCTCGAGCGCGGGCGCGCCGCGGTCGCGCGCCCGCACCTCGAGCGCGTACGCGGGCTCGGTCTCGCGGTCGAGCGCGGCGGCCACGGACACGTACCCGGTGTCGGCGTCCACGGCGAAGCGGCCGCCGGGGTCCCCGCGCGCTATCGAGTACGTCACGCGGCCGTTGGCGTCCGCGTCGGCGTCGTCCGCTATCACCTGCACGACCCGGAACCCGACCGCGGCGTCCTCGCGCACTCTCGCCGCGTAGGACGGCTGCGAGAACGCCGGCGCGTTGTCGTTGCAGTCGACGACGGTGACGTTCAGCGCGGCGTGATCGCTGAGCGGCGGGGTGCCGCCGTCGACCGCCTGCACGGTCAGGGAGTACTCCTTGCGGCGCTCGTAGTCGAGCGGGCGCGCGACGCTCACGACGCCGGTCGAGCGGTGCACGCTGAAGTCGTCGCGACCGTCGCCGCCCACCAGCGAGTAGTACACGTCCGCGTTGACGCCGGCGTCGCGCGAGAGCGCGCGCACCCGCAGCAGCTCGGCGCCGGGCGCCGTCAGCTCGGGCACGGCGGCGCGGTACTGGCGCAGCTCGAACTCGGGCGGGTTGTCGTTGACGTCGGCCACGGTGAGGCGCACGGTGGCCGTGGCGGAGCGCGGCGGGCGGCCCCCGTCCGTGGCGCGCAGCAGCAGGCGGTGCTCGGCCTGCGCCTCGCGGTCCAGCGCGCCGCGCAGCGTCACGATGCCGCTGTCGGCCGCCAGCTCGAAGCGCCCGCCGGCCTCGGACACGAGCGAGTAGCGCACGGTGCGGTTCTCGCCGAGGTCGTCGTCGGTCGCGTGCACCTGACGAGATATATTCCACTGACTACATCGAAGCTATGACTGTGACTTATTTATTCATTTATTTATTTATTTAGTAAGACATGCCAACAGTATTATTAACATACATATTTGTTTTTTACATGTAATTCATACAGTCTTAATCTATTTAAAATACTATTACAGGCATATACAACATTCAAAAACAATAAAAATAAAAATAAACATTGGTTTGGTACAAAATAAAAGTAAAAAGAGTAAAATTTTATAATATTTGGGAACTAAAACTGAAAAGAATAAAATAATTAAAAAAAAATAATATTAAGTAAAAGTTAAATGATTTTGAACGAATTAATTCGTATGCGAAGAAAATTGCTCAGTTTCAGTAAGGGCGACTTTTACCCCGGGATCGTGATAGGGTCTTTCATGTCAGGTTAGCATTACGTAGCCTTCCGCCGACTCCGAGTTGGTGATCTTCGTCGAATGTCGCGAATCAAACTAGATGGCGCTGCATCGATAAAATACCCAAAAGCATGTGAGTTGCTTAATAAAACCTTTTTCCTTCTCTGCTTGTTGATTCCCTCGGTCTCATAAAAATTGTTGGTAAAGTAAATAAATCTTGTTAGTATAGCTGTGTTTTAATTTCATAATCATCTGCCGCCTGTCCTGCACGCACCTGCACGGCGACAGCCCCAGGGGGATGTCCGATGATGATAATGATTATATATTATATGATTTTGATACACCGAGCACGCGAGACCGCCAACGTCGTACTGATTTCCAATCGATACGATATTAAAAATAGGGCTTAAATGCCGATGTTAAACTCCCCGGCCAAATGATAAGAGAGCTGATGAGGTGACTTAATACTACTACAATATGAAAGGCATTTTGCTAAAACTGTTACAAAAAAAAAATCATAATAGAACGAAATACGAAGTAATAATAAAATCTTCATTAAATTGTGATATCACTGGTGTCAACACCGACTGAGGCACTTATGAATTTCTCTTACTTTTAGCACCCTTACACTGCACTACACTTGCACTCTGCGCCCCGCACTATCCACTTCATTCGCCCAGAGCCGAGCGCGGCGCCGAGCACCGCCGCTGCGAGCGCTCGCTGGCAGACTACCGCCTGCTCCTCGTGACGTTCGGTAGGTTGTGAATATTAAGTGAAACTTTCCAAACTATTCAAAGTTAGTGCTGGCGGACGAGTTAGGGAACGATATGCTTATCTTGTGATAATTTGAGGATCTCTGATAGTATAAATTGAGATGCGTTTTGCATTTCTTCTTAATTGATAGACGTATTGCGAGTACGAACATGACAATCAGCCGATCTGATAAGCCTCGCGGCGCTGTCAGCCATTCGCACGACTCGATACAGTAGCGGTAACTTGATAGTAGTTGAAAGAAACATTTATTTTAACAGAAATAAAACATGCAGGTGGTCGGTCTGTTTAAAAAAACTTTCAGTTTAGCAGTTTTTATGACGATCTACGAGGTGTGTTCAAAAAGTATCGCGAATTTTGTGTATTTTCAAAAATTATTTATTTATTCGTAAATATCTATTTTGTCCCCTTCAAAGTAATCCCTCTGGGATATTTGTGCCAACGTTTTTACAAATCTTCGAAGCACTTCAAAAAATCATTTTCTTGTATCTTGTTCAGCTCCTCCTTCGATGCCGTCTTTATCTCGTCAATCGTGGCGTAGTGTCGTCCTTTCATGGGCCTCTTCAGTTTCGGGAACAAGAAAAAGCCACAGGGGGCCAGATCTGGGGAATACGGTGGCTGCGGTATCATTGGTCTGTTGTTTTTGGCCAAGAAGTCGCGTACAAGCAGCGATGTGTGAACAGGGGCGTTTTCGAGGTGCAAAAGCCAATTTTTGTTTTTCCACAAATGATCGATTAAAATCGAATGGCACGAGCCAATCAACCAGCCCGACGCGTAACGCCTGCTTTTCCCTTTCAGACAGTTGGTGTAGATTTTGCCGGACCGTTTTCGATATTGAATAGGAAGGGTTGAGGTGCAAAGGTTTCTAAGTGTTACCTATATTTATTTATTTGCTTCCAATACAAATGCGTACACTTAGAAGCGGTAAGCGAGCTATCCAAAAAGGCCTTTCTACTAGCACTCCGTAGATTTATATCTCGTAGAGGCAAGCCAACGGAAATTTATTCCGAAAATGGGCGTAATTTTGTAGCTGCCGCCAAAGAAATTAGTCAGTTTTTAAAGGACAACCCTGTTCGGACTTCGCCGTCAATGAGCACATAACATTCCACTTTATTCCCGCCTATAGTCCAAGCTTCGGGGGCTTATGGGAAGCGGGAATAAAGTCGGTGAAGTATCACATTAAGAGATTCATGGGGAATAATAATCTAACGTTTGAGGAATTATGCACTCTTTTTGCACAAGTGGAGGCTATTCTGAATAGTCGCCCACTATATCCTATGTCCTCTTCTCCTCACGACTATCTCCCTTTATCCCCAGGACACTTTCTGGTTGGTCGACCCCTGACTGCGCTGCCCTCACCGAGCGTCGAAGATTGCCAGTCAAACAGTCTCAGTCGGTACAAGAGGATTGAGCAAATCCGGCAACACTTTTGGCCTCGGTGGCAACGGGAGTACATCAGCGAGCTGCAGCAGAGGTCGAAACGGAGAAAAAATCACCAAAAGCTACAGATAGGAGATCTGGTCTTGCTACAGGAAGACAATATCCCTCCACTTCACTGGCGCTTGGGCAGAGTCTGCGCGCTTCATCCAGGATCGGACGGCATCTCCAGAGTGGCGGACGTACAAACTGCTCTTCGTACGAGGAGTCGTACGAAGAGCCTTTAACCGCATATGCCCCTTATTTTCACCAGAGCAGTCTTAAACGCAATGCGTTTAAGAGGGGGGAATATGTTTGCGCCTAGTGTGGACGGCGCCTAATTACTATTATGTGTCATTAGTCTATGGACTTTTTCAAAAATTTCAAAATCACGGACACTAACAAACACTACTTTTTGACAACCGCTAGAGAGGCAACAACTTGCTGCTGCTAATTTTACCAAATTGTACAAAACCTGCAATCTATCAAATAAAGGACATTATAGTAAAGTCTTTTTCTAATTCCTCGAATTTATGTTTGAATTATCTAACAATATCATTTATTTCCATTAGCGGGAATCATATGACCGAGCGCGCGATATTCATTGATAAATAATTTGTATTGTATTGCTGGTTGTAAAATAACCAAGGGTTAAGTAGCAGTGTTCACATGTATGGCAACCGAAGCTGTTTATTTAGAACTGGTATCCGACCTGACGAGTTCAGATACGATATTAAAAATATGGTGTAAATGCTGATGTTGCAAATTGTGACGCGTTACAACGACGAATGCGGCACGCACCGCTTGAAATGCTTGCTATTGGCAAGATGCGCTGTCTTATTATAAGAATTGGATATTTATATCAACAAAACCAGGCTGTGTGCCTCATCGACGCAATTATGGCTTACGCCGACTCACAGCTACGGCTGAAATGATATTTGGACTTAGGTCCTAGCATTACGTCCGGGCACTTGTGCCTAATCTTGGACTACGGTCCTTACCTTACCTTACAGGCCCTATACGGATAGGGATATTATTATGTTGGCCTGTCCCCGTGTGCCATGTGGCAAGAGCATGTCCCCAATGACAAAAAGTAAGTAAATACAAGGCATATTATTGCAGGCGTGAGAGATTTCGAGCGCGCCGATCGTTTTCAACATCTAGACTATAGATAGGGGTAGATAATAGTATATTATAACTGTTTCAATCCTGTAAAATATATATAGCTCTAAGACGCCGGCGACGCTCACCTTGGCGACCAGCGTGCCGGGCTCGGCGTCCTCGGGCAGCGTGACGCTGTACAGCGCTGCCGAGAAGCGCGGCGCGTTGTCGTTGACGTCGTCCAGCGCCACCTCCAGCTCCGAGCTGCAGCCCCAGTCGGCGCGCTCGCGGTCCTGGGCGTGCGCGCGCAGCCGGTACGAGGGGCGCGCCTCGCGGTCCAGCGGCGCCGCCACGCTCACCGCGCCCGACTCCTGCGCGGGCGGGCGGTCAGCGGCCGGCCGCTCGAGCGGGCCGGGCCCAGCGGACCCACCGGCCCTACCTTGTCGATGGCGAAGTGGTCGGCGCGCTCGCCGCTCAGGAAGTAGCGCAGGCGCGCGTTGTGCGGCTCGTCCGCGTCGCGCGTGAGCAGCGTCAGCAGCCGCGTGCCGGGAGCCGCGTCCTCGGCCAGGCGCACCCGGTAGCGGTGCCGCACGCAGTACGGCGGGTTGTCTGCGGGCGGGCGCGAAGCGTGAGCGCGGAGCTAGAGACGCGGGCCGGGCGCGGCGCCGGCGCGCTCACCGTTGACGTCGAGCACGGCGACGTGCACCGCCGTGTAGGCCGTGAACTTGCCGTCCGTGGCCGCCACCGACAGCGAGTACGCGGGCTCGGCCTCGCGGTCCAGCGCGCGCGCCACGTGCAGCTCGCCCGACGCGCGCACGGCGAAGCGCGCGCGCGCGTCCCCGGCCGCCACGAAGTAGGCGAGCGGCGCGCCCGCCACGTCCGCGTCGCGCACGGCCAGCCGCGCCACCACCGTGCCGGCCGGCGCGTCCTCGCGCACCTCGGCCGAGTGCGTGTCGCGCGCGAACCGCGGCGGGCAGTCGTTGTAGTCCGCCAGCCGCACCACCAGCGTGCCGCGCGCCGAGCGCCGCGCCGCGCCGCCGTCGCTGGCCAGCAGCGCCAGCCGGTACTCGGCGCGCGCCTCGCGGTCCAGCGGCGCCGTGGTGCGCACCCAGCCGCTGTGCGCGTCCACGGCGAACGGCAGCGCGTCCGCCTCGTCGGCCAGCGCGAACCGCACCTCGCCGTTGGAGCCGGCGTCGGGGTCGTCGGCCATCACTGCGGGCGACGAGTTTCGAGTCGATTAGAGTCGATAAAAATCATTTTATCGTTATATCGTCTCGTATCGTTCGATATTACGTTCTAGATCGCGAATCGATAGAGTATCGATCGAACGACCGGTGGTTAAAATTTTTAACTTTATTTTTTTCGATATTTACGCGTCATCATGGATGAAACACAGTTTTAGTATATTTTGAATAAGCATAAAGTGCTTCTTCTAAAAAAACAAATAATTGTCACAAACGAATCAAACAACGACCGGGCGCACACCAATACTCTACAAAACTCAAAACTATGAGATTGTTCGATAGCTTAATTAACACTAAATTGCGAAATACGATTCAGTACTATAACTCATTCAACATTAACTTATTACACGACCTAAACTAGACTATAGACAACGAAATACCTAACACGACCCTACTAAACTGACAACCATAACACCTCAGCATATTTTTTTTTTTCGAATATGACTAATGCTGTTAGCCCTAATGGCTTTGACAGCGTCACCGATAAGACGGGCGAGCGCTGAAGCATCGCCGAGAAGAAATGGATGATACATGCGGGTGCATTACAAGCACCCGCGCTACAGGGGGCGTCGCCTTAAGGGTGTCTCCTGCGAGACCGAACCTCGGCTTAAGGCGGCGCGTTTTTGGAGGGCTGCATCTAATAAATGACTTGGAAGAAGTCTGCGTCACGGCGGCCGCGGCAGAGGGCTGCGGCCGCTTGACACAAGCAAGCGGGGACCTCGTCTTCGCCGGCGAAGACGCTGTTTGTGTAAATGTAGTGTGTGTATCTTGTTGGATGCTGTTATAGCATCGTCGGGGTCGTTAAGGACGCTCCTCGGGCGCCTGTGAATCTTGTTGGGGTGCCTGACCACCTTATAGTTGGACGCGGCCACTATAAGGGGGTTTGGGTGGATGGACGCTTTCTCGAAGTAAGTCGTCGAGAATCGTCTGAAAAGATCGGCTATCGTGGGTAGGTCGAGATCTCTATGGAGGTTCACGTTGCGCACGAACCACGGACAGCAAGTGGCTGTACGCATGGATCGATTTTGAAGTGTCTGCAACGGACACAGTCGTGATTTCGGAACGTGCGCGAACGCGACGCTCGCATAGGTCATAATGGGTCTGATGAGAGTTTTGTAAAGTGTCACTTTGTTGCGAAGTGACAGTTTACTTGTCTTGCACAGTATCGGATAGAGATCTCAGCATATTTGTACGGATCCTCTTATATATAAACTTAATTGACAAACATTAGCGCGAAATAAAGTACAAGTGCTGCCATCTGTCGCCGTTAACCAACAACTCGAACAACACTCCGCCGCCTAGGACAACATGTCCTAGTCAACAGCCTACACAATACTAATCTCCACGTTACTGGTGGAAGCCGTAGTTATCCTAAGAGAACTAGTTCACCAGCATGAAACTTCGGTTCAACTGATTTCCATTCGCTTCTTTCTTTAGGCGCGATAAATATTCTGGTTGCCATTTTTTGTCACTTTCATTCTCGATAGCTTCCATGCGTTGAAAGGAGAGATATTCTTCCATAACCTGGTTGTATTCATTTCACTAATGTTTGAGTCCGTCGGTATCGATTGCGTACCTTGGGCCAAAGGCAATGCAAAAATGTATCTTCCGCTTTCAGGACGTTGAACTGGGTTCTCATAGATTGTCTCAGCTCGTATATCCGGAGATGTGAGTTCCCTTTTATCCTCTAACGTCTCCGACTCCATCATATCATCGAAGTTGACAGCAAGATGCATGCTCACACTGTTATGTTGCTTTTCAAGAAAATTATCCATTGCGCCACCCGATAGCACCCAACCCAATCTGGTCTGCTGCGCCATTGGTGTTCCTTTAACCCCTGTAATGATTCCAGACATCATAATCTCTGTGTATATATTGACCCCTAACAGAATATCAATTTGACCCGGAGTATGATAGGTAGGATCTGCTAACTTTAAATTTTGAATGTGCGTCCAATTTATATGCGCATCAATTTTTGAAGCCGGCATCGTATTTGAGATTTGCTTTATGACATACGCAGTGGTATGAAGCTTGAAAGTGCTATCAACAATTGAAGTGAGCTCAATCTCCGCCGCATGCTTAATTGGGGTGCACATTTTTCCTACACCAGATACCTGACCCTCAACGTTAAGGCATTTCAATTGCAACTTTCGTGTAGCCGCTTCACTAATGAAAGACTCTTCAGAACAAGGATCCACCAAAGCCCGTAATATCTGTATTCCCCTTTCAGTTTGAATTTTAACCAATGCTGTGGCTAATAGTGTTGCTTGGTGGTGTGTAGATACGTGTGAGAGGATATTTGCTTCGACTGATTTACTTGCACTCGCTGTGGGTTTTTCCTCACGTACAGACTCATTTTCTTTTCTAGGCTTATGAAGGAGAGTATGATGTCGTCGTTTGCATTTACAACACGAGCTTGTATGATGACAATCTCTCACCCCATGACCTGGCCAGAGGCAATTAAAACATAACCAATGACATTGAACAACATCTAATTTTTGATCAATACTTAACATACAAAAATCTTTACAATCTTGCAAGTTATGATGTCATGTGTTACAATATATACAATCTGGATTAACGGACTCTGATGTTGAATAAAAAGATTTTGTAGTTACATTACGCGAATTATTACTGGAGTGGCTCATCTGCATCATTTCTAAAACACGGAATCTTTTCTCCAAAAATATAAATAACCTTTCTAGTTCTGGTAAAACATCACTAGGTAAACCATTCAACTCTTCTTCCCAATATTGGTGGGTCCTGATATCCAACTTATTGACAATGAGATGCATAACCAACGGATCCCAACCTTGAATATCAATATCCCAAGTTTTAAGACTATTAAGACACTCTCTCGTCGTGTCTAACAGTTCTTTGATTCCCCTAGCAGTATCACTTGACAACCTTTTTTGTCCCAAAAATCTATTAAAAATCGTATTAATCATAACCCTTTTATTATTATACCTTTGTTGCAACGTGTTCCAAGCTAGGTCGTAATTTTTGTCTGCTACCGTGATATGTCTTAGCAGTTGTTCGGCTTCCCCCGCCACGCTGCCCTTGAGGTAATGCATCTTTTGTATATTACTTAAAGTAGTATTCGCATGAATAAGAGAAATATATAAGTCCTGGAATGTTGCCCAATCATTATAATTTCCGCTAAAGATGGGGATATTAATTTTCGGGAGCTTAACTTCTTGAATTCTTTCTTTTGCCAATTGTACAACAGGTTGATCTAAATCTTGTAATAAATCTAACATTTCGCATTTAAAAACTGTATATGCCTCTTCACCTTGAGCAAAAATATCCCGTAAGAAATAATCATCTTTCTTTTTTAGTTCCCTTTGAGCGGTTTTTAAGATTTCCAAATGAGTGCTACTAAAAGAGTTCCAGTATTTTTCTAACGTGTCTAACTTAACTTGTATAAAAGATTTCGTTAATCGAGATTTTGGCGACTTTCTGAAGTTGGTTACTGCTTTAGAAATTACTTCAAGAGTATTTTCTTGGAGTAAGTACAGATTTTCCATTTTTCTGACTTTAAGATACTACTAAGATTCGCAAACAATGTAATAATAACTCTTCCTAAATAACTATATTACTAAGCCTCGAATCCGGCTCGAAGGACCAATTGTTCGATAGCTTAATTAACACTAAATTGCGAAATACGATTCAGTACTATAACTCATTCAACATTAACTTATTACACGACCTAAACTAGACTATAGACAACGAAATACCTAACACGACCCTACTAAACTGACAACCATAACACCTCAACATATTTGTACGGATCCTCTTATATATAAACTTAATTGACAAACATTAGCGCGAAATAAAGTACAAGTGCTGCCATCTGTCGCCGTTAACCAACAACTCGAACAGAGATTATTTTGTTATAATCCGCGAAGAAATCCTTTTATATCCTCTTATATATAAACTTAATCGACAAACAGCGCGAAATAAAGTACAAGTGCTGCCATCTGTTGCCGTTAACTAACAACTCTAACAGTGATAGTGTAGCGATAGATACGTCTCGTGCGTACGCGCGCAGTGAACGGACGCGTATTGTGAACGTTATCGCTGCGCGTATCGTGTGAGACGCTAAGTTCGCCAGTTTCGGTTATCGCCCCTGCACCCCTGCCCCCGGCGTCAGTTGTACTCGCCGCGATCCGTGTCGCGGCTTGAGGAAGCGGTCGGCAGCGCATCGCGTGCACCTGCTTCGCCGAAGCTGTCCGGACACAGCGATCTACACCGCTTTTCATTGGAAAAGGTGATTGTAGACGTGCCCACTGTGACACCGCCGTCCTTCCTTCCCACGCGTGTGTGGTTTCCGTTCCCGCTCGCGGGCGCTTAGCTGGGCCTCCCCTAGGGGTCTCACCCGGCTGGGTTGCACGCGCCGAGGGAGTTCGGAGCCATACTCGCAAAGAAGTAGGCACTGTAAAGCACGCACGAATAATCGTGTACCATGTCCGGAAGGGGGGAGCCCCCCCCTAAGGACCAACGCATCAGGGGGGAGCGTCCCGCTTTCCCACACGCCGTCGTAAGGCGCGAGTTACGGAATGTCGTTCCGTTCGTGCCGACAGCGCCAGCACCAGCGCAACCAGCACCTCGTCCTCGCTTCCGGTCGATAACCGGCGAGCGACAGTCGTCGGAGCCCGCCACTTCTCTAATCACGGCCGATGTATCTGAGTATACATCGGGCGTAGATGCGCCGAAGCGACCACGTGCCGACGACTTATCACCCGGGTCACAAGAGGGTGAAGATAAGCGTCCGAAGACGGACCGTTCACCGACGCCACTACCATCACCACAACCACCACCTGTGGAACCAGCGGGTTTAAAAACCTACGCTCGGCAACCAAAACCACTGCCCCCCGCGCCACAAGTAGTAACAGGAGGGCAGACCCACATTGCTGGTGAGACGCAGGAGTCAGACAGCTGGCCTGGTGACTCCACCAGTTACGCTGTTCTGGCCTCGCTGTCACCAATGGTGACGTCTCGCCCTCCCTCACCTCAAGCCGGACCCTCTGGTTACGCCGCAGCCGCCGCCGCACCGCCGTCGCCTCGAGCGCTTGAACAGCGCCAGGCTGAACAACAGCGCCAGCAACAACCAACTGTAGCAGGACCGAAGACAGCGCGGTCTGAATATCCCCCCATCACGGTGGAGTGCTTCCCAAATTGGACGAAGCACTTCAGCGCCATCAGGGGCAAACTAGGCCACGCACCCAATGCCCGTCCAATGGGCAAGGGGGTGCGATTCTTACCCAAGTCGGTGGAGGAGTTCAGAGTCCTCCAACGCTACATGGTTGACGCCGCTAAAGAAGATCCTACGATAGCTTGGTTTTGTTATAGCCCAGCGTCCACCCTGCCCACCAAGGTAGCTATCAGGGGGCTACCCCAAGACACCCCGCCGGAAGAAGTCGTAACGGCGCTGCGCACCCTTGGGTATCCGGCGGACCGAGCGAGGGCCCTCCCGGCGGTCAGAGGGCGGCACGGCTGCACATTCTTTGTGCAGCTGGAGCACTTGACCCATGAAGAGCTCGGTCACCTTTATCGCGAGACCGAGTTACTATCGATGCCCGGCCTCACTATTGAGGCCTGGAAGGGTGGACGTGGGCCACCACAGTGTCATCGCTGCCAACAGTTTGGCCATTCATCGGCCAACTGTCACCGGCCACCTAAATGTGTCCGCTGTGCAGGTGGGCACATATCCCAAGATTGTGATAGGGCCCTGGAAGAAGCTCCCAAGTGCGCCAACTGTGGAAAGGCGCACTTGGCACGCGACAGAAAGTGTCCTGTCTTCCGACGAGAGGCGCGAAGGCGCGGAATCGACATCGCGCCGCCGCGGCCGAACGAGCCGGCGAAGAAGAGGGCAGGGGGGAGAGGGCAAGTTCCCCCCCCAACCACAACACCGGCCGGTCCGACAACCGCCGCTCCAGCAGCACGTCCCGCAGTAGCCGTACGTGCCGCCTCCGCCCCCACCGCACTCAGTAGCGCCCCTCCGACGCCCGCCGTGTTTACGGCAGGGACGAATGCGCGTCCGGAGGGAGCGCACGGTGTACCGACGGTGCCCCCACCGACGACGCTCCAGCCGCCGGCTAACGTCCCAACAGCCAGAGGGGAACCGCTGGCGGGGAAAAAGAAAAGAAATCGGCGCAGGCGCAGGCAGCCGAGGCCCGCTAACGTCGAGCCCGCCGCCGCGTCCACACCGCATCCTCAGCCGCCAACATCGTCATCACTGGCGCCACAACCCATAACTGCCGAGGCGCCGAGAAGCCGCGGCCTCCGATTAACTTCGAGCGATGCGGAGCCACAAGTGCCGCAACATCTAACTTCCCTCCCGCCACCCTCAGCACTGGACTCGGGCATAAATAACATTGTCCGGGTCCTCATTGAGGCGCTAATGGCAGCGCTCACAACTTACCTGGCAACCAGGGACGTCGTCGGTGCCATCACGGCGGCTATAACCCAATTTGGGCGGTCGTATCAATGACCGCCCTAAGAATCTTATATTGGAATCCGGGCGGCATAAGAGGTCACGTCCGTGAGCTAACTTTACTCGCCCAGTCGCAGGACGTCCACGTTATCCTCCTGGGCGAAACTAAACTCACGGATAGCGTCGAGCTCCGCGTGCCCAACTACTTCGTGTATCGTCGCGACGAAGTCTCTCCCCGGGGCCACCCGTACAGAGGTACGGCCGCTCTGGTGCGGAGGGACATCATACATGAGGAGTTGGAGCACACCCCGTTCAGTAGCACTCGCACACAGGGAGTGCGAGTCAACGTAGGGAACGAAGAGCTCCGTATCTATGCCGCCTACAAACCACCCGGACTGACCTTTTGCAACACGGATGTCGGGACCATCTTCGCACAGCAGGGACCCGCAGTGATCATGGGCGATCTCAACGCGAAACATCACGCGTGGGGATCGCGAATTATCACTGCGGACGGGAGGCGCCTGCACGAAGATAGCGTGAGGAGCGGGTACGGTGTGGTGGGTCCAGGAGCGCCGACCCACATACCCACCGACCCGCGCGCCCAGCCGGACGTCATCGACATCGTGTTGCACCACAGACTCGACCACCCGTTTGATGTCGAGGTCCTCTACGATCTCGACACCCAACACCTACCGGTTTTGGTCACCCTAGCCACCCAGGGAGGCTTCCTAGTGCCCCGCCCGCCGCACATGCGGACTAACTGGGAGCGCTACACCGCCGAGCTCGCCGGGCTTGAGCTAGCAGGCCCGATCACCACCCCTTCGGAAGTCGACGATGCTGCTGCACTCGTCACCGAGGCGATCATCGCCGCCAAGGCAGCAGCGACCACCACCACGTCGACTTCACCACACACCAACCGAAGGAAGGACCTGCCAAGCTCGCTCCGCTGCATGCTCAGACGGAAGCGCACCCTGCGCCGCCTATGGGCCCGCACTCGTTGCCCCAGGGTGAAGGCTGACTTGAACCGGCTTGCAGAGAAAATCGCGCGTGCCATAGTCGCTCTCGACGAGGCGCGGTGGGAGTATACCGTCGATCGAGCGACGGAACATGACACAGCGCTGTACTCTCTCTGCAAGCAACTTACCGGACACGACACCCCCGTTTACCCGCTGCTCGATGGTGCGGGTAAACGCACCTACGCCGCCAAGGATCGTGCTGAGATTCTGGCGGACCACCTGGAAAAGACTTTTACGCCCAACGCCCCCAACACCTCCAACCTCCACGTCATCCGTCATCACGCGGCTGTCCAGGACAAACTGGAGAGGTTCCTGTCGGCCCCTACACCGCCGCTCCGGGGAGAGGACTTCATCTCCCTGTCAGAGCTGCGGTCGGTCGCTGCTCGCCTTGACAAGCGAAAAGCGCCAGGCTCCGACGGAATCACCAACGCCGCGCTGATGCTGCTGCCCCGAACGGGTCTCGTAGCGCTCACGAGACTGTTCAATGGAGTACTCCGCACCGGCCACTTCCCAGAGGCGTGGAAGACCGGGAAGATCATAGTTCTTCCCAAGCCGGGGAAGGACCGCCGCCTGCCTGGAAGCTACCGGCCGATCACCCTGCTCTCGCACATAGCCAAGCTGTTCGAGCGTCTGCTGCTGCGTCGAGTCACGCCTCACCTGCCCCTGCGCGAGGAGCAGTTTGGATTCCGCAGCGGCCACTCGACGACGCTCCAGCTGGCGAGGGTCATTAACCACCTGACCAGTGAGCGGAACAACGGGCGCTACACCGTGGGGGTCTTTCTCGACATCGAGAAGGCTTTCGATCGCGTGTGGCACGCCGGGCTCCTGGTCAAGATCCTGGATACCACCATGCCGCCTGCTTATGTGCGAGTGCTGGCGTCATTCCTTAGCGGCCGTAGCTTTTACGTGGCAGTGGATGGTGCCGAATCCCAACCACGCACCATCCAAGCCGGAGTACCCCAGGGCAGTTGTATATCGCCGCGCTTATACGCGGCGTATACGGATGACATCCCCACCCTGCGCCACCATCTGCGGGAAGGGGAGGAGGACGTGCTGTTGTCGCTCTTCGCTGACGACAGCGCGTATTTCGCGTCGTCCTACCACCAGATCGTCGCCACTAACCGCATGCAGCGTCTGCTGGACTTGTTGCCGGAATGGCTGGACAAGTGGAGAATGGCCGTCAACGTCGGGAAGACGGCCGCTTTGCTGACCAGTCGCTCCAAGCCGCTACGTCAACTCACTCTGCGAGGCCAGGACGTAGAGTGGAAGACCACAGTGAGGTTCTTGGGGTGTGAGTTGGACCGCAGCCTGCGCATGGTCCCCATGGTGAACCGTGCCGTGGGCCAAGCTGCTGCTGCCAGGTCCCAGCTCCACACGCTGTTCACATCCCATCTACCTGTCACCACCAAACTGCGGGTCTACGGTGCCTACGTCCGCTCGCGCTTGACGTATGCGGCACCCGCCTGGTACGCACTATGTTCAGCGTACCAGAGGCGAAGACTTCAAGTCCAGCAGAATCGCTGCCTGCGAATGATCGTAGGAGCCCCGAGGTATGTGCGGAACGACGTCGTGCACAGAGACACCCAAATGCCGACCGTGGAGGAGTTCGTTCGTCGCCTTGCGCGCCGAATGTTCGCGCGAGCGGACAACAGTGCGCACGTTCACCTTCACGGCATCGCGCCACTCCACGCACGACCACCCGAGGGACGTTCCCTGCCTCGCGAGCTCCTGCGATCACCGTCACCGCGGCCCGACACAGACGACGACGGCGACGACGAGGACGACGCGACGGGCGAGAGGGCGACACCACCGGATACGACACAACCACCCGAACGAAACACCACTACCACCGGACGAGACACCCCCGATTTGGACATCGCGGTCTGGGAGCTACCACTCCTAGGCCCCCCCACCGAACCCGACAACCCTTAGGTCACCTAGGTGACCTGGGCCTACGGCCCGAACATAGTCCAGGCCATTAAAGCCTGCGAGGACCGGCCCGGGCAAAGAGGTTCGCCTCGAGGCCCGTACCCCGCCTACCCCCAAGGGTATGCGAGATGACCCCCCTGCTAGCGATAGATAGAAATGCAGGACGGCTCGTCGGCCACTCACGCTGCAGCACGCTGGAGTGCGGCGGCGTGTTCTCGGCGAGCAGCACCACGTACGGCTGAGAGTGGAACGCGGGCGCGTGCTCGTTCACGTCCAGCACGTGCAGGCGCGTCGTCACCATGCTGGCTGCGCCGTGCTGCTCGGCGATGACGCCCACGACGTGGGTGGGCGCCGTCTCGCGGTCTAGCGGCGCGGCCAGCAGCAGCCGGCCGGCCGCGTCCAGCGCGAAGGGCCCGGCGGGCTCGGCCAGGCGCAGCGCGGGCGGCGGGCCGTGCGGCGCGCGCAGCTCGGCCACCAGCGTGCCGGGCGGCGCGTCCTCGGGCAGGAACAGGTCGGGCGGCGGCGGCGCCAGGCGCGGCGCGCTCTGTCCGCGGGCCAGCACGCGCACGGCCACGCCCGCCTCGCCCGCCAGCCCGCCGCCGTCGCGCGCGCGCACCCACACCTGCAGCGTGCGCCCGCCTGGGGACCGCGCGCACCGTTTCACGATCGAACTATATGACTCTAGATAGATGCTATACAGGTATGCGGAGAGAATCTGCATAATAATATATTAGGTCCTTACATATGAAATTGGCGTTTTGTCGTACTGGCCACTTTGATCTCAAATATTACCTTTATGGTAAGGAATTCCAAATTCAAATTCATACAGCTATTTACTCATGCATTTGTGTTTCAAACCCCCTATTCTAATTCATTTGTTTTTTTCTTTGTGTCGCTCTGTTTACAAAATGGAAAACTTGAAATATCGCGTTAATTACGAGTATGAGTTCCATCGTGGCACCAGTGCTGCAGAAACGGCTCGAAGGATTAATGATGTGTATGGTGACGGTGTCGCAAAAGAAAACACAGTGCGTTTTTGGTTCCAACGTTTTCGTTCTGGAAATTTCGACCTGCAGAACGAGCCTCGTGGACGGCCGGAGACCAAAGCTGATAATGAAGAATTGAAGGCTATCGTGGAAGCGGATCCATCACAAGCCACCAAATCAGAGGAGCTTCAATTAGAATGTCTTAGACATCCACCGTACTCTTCGGACCTTGCTCCAACAGATTACCATTTTTTTCGCAATTTGGATAACTACTTGCAAGGAAAAAAATTCAACTCCGATGGGGCAGTCCAAACCGCCTTTTATTGATTCCCGCCCGAATGGTTTTTTTAGTAAGGGGATCAATGAACTACCTATGAGATGGCAAAAGTGCATACATAGCAATGGTACATACTTTGATTAATTAAATATATTTCATTAAAAAAAAACGACTTTATGTTCCTCCCATAGAAAACGGCAATTTCATATGTAAGGACCTAATATACGGTCGATGATGCACGCATCTCGACTCACGGTTTTGAATACGAAAGATCGTCCGGCGCGATAATAATAATAATATCCCCAAACAATATTTGAGGAGACGCGAAGCGATCGCGGCAGAGCGCGCGGTACTCGTGGCGTGTTCCCGGATCGCTCCCTCGACTCCTACTAATTTTCTCTCGTCTCTGTCCCCATTTTTGGGTAGACCGCCCCGCAGTACGCCCGACTCCCGTTCGGGAGTGCTAGAGCCGTGCCGTGCTAGTAGTTCCGGAACGAGTGACTTCCGAGTCAGTCGGTAAAACGGCCGCCAGCTCCGGTCCGGGGTCGGGCTCACCGAAGGCCGAGGCGTTCCTGGCGAAGGAGAGCGCGCCGCTGTCGGCGTCCACCGCGAACAGGTCGGCCGCGGCGCCGTACACGGAGTACGTCAGCCGCGCGTTGTCGCCCGCGTCGGCGTCGTGCGCGGCCAGCGTGAGGAACGGCACGCGCGGCGCGCGGTCGGCCGGCACGGCGGCGCGGTACTCGCGCAGGGGGAACGCGGGCGCGTTGTCGTTGGCGTCCGTCACGCGCACGCGCACCGTCGTGTGCTGCAGGCGCGCGCCGCCGTCCGCCGCCGTCACCGGCACCTCCCACTCGGCGCGCCGCTCGCGGTCCAGGGGCACGCGCGCGCTGAGCGCGCCGCTGGACGGGTCGATGGCGAACACCTCGCGCAGCTTGGCGGACGGGATCGAGTAAGTGACGGTCCCATACTCGCCGGCGTCGTCGTCGTACGCCTTCACCTGTCGGACGGGACGCGCTCGAGTGAGGGGCGGGCGGCGGGGCGCGGGCCGGGCGAGGAGCGAGGCGGGCGTACCGTGGTGAGGAGCAGCGGCGGCGGCTGGTTCTCGAGCGCGCGCGCCTCGTGCACCAGGTGCGGGAAGCGCGGCGCGTGCCTGTTGGCGGGCGCCAGCGACAGCTTGACGCGCGCGAAGGCGGCGTGCGCGCCGTCCGACACGGACACGTTGAGCGAGCGCGGCGCGGCGCCGGGCGGCCAGCGCGCGTCCAGCAGCGACAGCACGCCGGTGCGCGGGTGCACGGCCAGCGAGCGGCGCGCGCCGTCGTCGTGCAGCGCGTACCGCAGGCGCGGCGCGTCGCGCTCGTCGGCGTCCCAGGCGGCGGCCCGCGCCAGCGCCGTGCCGCGCGCCGCCTCCTCCGACACGAGCGCGGCCAGCACGGCGCGCTCCATGCGCGGCGCGCAGTCGTTCACGTCCTCCACTGCAAGCGCTTGGCGTTACACTTCGGACGAGGATCTCGACTGCGAGAGCGGCCTGTACCGTGTAATGTGTCACGTAGCATATATATACTAATTGGTAAGACGAAATAAAACAGTATCATCTAAGCTTTCAAGATGGTTTGATTTACTCGCTCCTAGCCACAACATTATATGGCGACCCTGCCATAAAAGGGCTTGCTTCGCGCTGCAGTTTAAAGATGCGATATTCATAAATGAACTTTGGACTTGTTGTGTTACCTTTGAATATTTTACGGAACAGATTTTCAATTTTTTTTAACGAAAAATGTGCACAATCTTATTAATCGGAGTTTGTTATGTATTATACAAACAGTACAAAAAATGTCACGAGTCTTGGATAAGAGAGCAAATTTCAGCAAACATTCTTCGCCGATCACTACGCCGCAGCCGAGGTCTACGAGACACAAATGAATGTGGATACCATGGTGAAGAACCCATTCCGAAATAAGGCCTGTCAACCTTCTGTTCTAGTGTCGTGTCAAAAAAAAAAAAAAAGTGAAAAGTGTCTGTGCGCGTTCATTAACTGATCCTAGTTTTAACTCAACTTAATTTTATTCATAGTAACTTTATAATTACTTTAAGAAAACCAAAAATGTTTTAAAATAATATGACTATATCTGACTTAAGGCAAGTATACGATGAGCTAAAAAATATTAGAACATATTTAATTAAAATAGGGTCTAGCAGAAGAAAAGGCGAAATAATAACTAGAAAGATTAAGGAAGCCGATAATTTGGTTTCTAGATTTAATTCTATTTTGGAGCAATTAAATAAATTGTCTGACAAATTTGAAATAGCTGAAAGTTTATGTATAAAAGATATAAGTTCAAATTTTTTGAATTGTATGAATGTATCTTAGATTTATGTACTAGTAGTAGTTTAGAAAAGATAGAAGTAAATATGGCTAAGTTTGATTTAAAGATTGCGATGAATTTATTACCAGTGGCATCTGATGATGAGGTCAGTATAAAACAGCTTATTGATGGCATAGAATATTATAAATTAGAACTCGACTCAGAATCCCAAAAAAAACTAATATATTTTGTACTGAAAAATCGTCTTTCACAAAATTCGAAACTAAAATTAGAAACAAATTATGACAGTATTGATAGCTTCATTAGGGCAATAAAGTGTAATTTGCTACCGAAAAAATCTGCACCCGCTATACAGACAAGGCTTAATAATTTTAAACAAAATCACCTATCGATTGAAGAATACGCCAGGCAAATAACCAACATGTTCGTTGACTTGACAATATCTCAATCCGACGGCAATGAATCCGACTTTAAAGTTTTAAAACCAAGAAACGAAAAACAGGCTATAAAAATTTTCGCCGACGGGCTCAGAAATCGTCGTCTTGGAACAATTGTTACAGCTAGAAATTACTCGATCCTGAACGACGCAGTACAGGCGGCCTTGGACGAAGAGTCTTCGTCGTCTAACTCTGGTGATATTTTTTCAATGCGTCATAATAATTACCAAAACTACCATAATAATTACAACTACAGAGGTCGTAGAAATTCCAATTCAAGACACTATAGAAGTTGGCGTGGACGCGGTACGCAGTATCAGGCCCAAGGTCCACCTAGTAGAGGACGCAGCGTGGGACGAGGCTGGAGACCCAATTATGGCAATTTTCAAAGAGTTTCGAGACCGCCGGGTAACAGAGGTAGGTCTTTCTATAATAATTATAATAATAGGAACGACAAAAGGGGTGAACAGCAAAACTTGCATATGTTAACAAAATCAAACGATAGTCATTCTAATAGCAATGAGTTTTTTCGTGCCTAAACATGTTATACTAACTTCTAATAACACATCCTATATAACTACAAATACATTCAATAATTATTTTTATAACTTATTACTTGATACTGGTGCATCAATTTCAGCGATTACGTATAAACATATCATGGAACAAAACATTCCATTCCATAAAGAGAATCTTAGTGTCAGCGGTATTGGAGGTAAGATCACCGCTATCGGATATGTTTATCTAGATCTTTTAATCGGAGATCAAATTCTTAATCATCAATTCTACGTATTTGATTCTTTGCCATGTAAGGCTAGTGGCATACTAGGACATGATTTCTTTAATAAATATTGCGCGACTTTGAATTATGAAACTTATTCATTAACTTTGTGGAATGAAGGTATTAAAATAAATGTACCTGTAAAAATGGATAATAACACGTTAAATATACCGGCAAGGTCAGAATCTATACATTTTATTGACACTGATATAACTGAGGAATGTGTAGTTAGCGCATCTGAAATACAAAACGGAGTTTTTATGGCTAGTACTTTGGTTAAACCGACAAACGGACATATACCTATACGTATCTTAAATACTACAGAAAAAGATTTAAAATTAAATCCTAGTGTTATTAAGGCTGTTATCTTTTCAGCTAAAGATTTTGATATTTGTTCTTTCGAAAAACCAACTCAAATAACGGAAAGAGTAAAAACTTTATTGTCTATTCTACAATTGGATCACCTAAGTAAAGAAGAGAGATGTAGTATATTATCAATTTGTGCAAAATACAACGATATTTTTTATATTCAGGGAGACAAATTAACGGCAACTAAATTATATAAGCATTCTATCACTTTAAAACCTAATACTGTACCGGTGTACTCCAAACCTTACCGGCTACCGCATTCGCAAAAAGGCGAAATTGCAAAACAAATCGATAACTTGCTGGAACAAGGTATTATAGAGCCATGCAACAGTGAATGGAGTAGTCCTGTCCTTTTAATACCCAAACGTTCAGAGGGTGAAAAGAAGTGGCGATTAGTAATAGATTACCGAAAACTTAATAATTGCATTGTAGATGACAAGTTTCCTCTTCCAAATATTAACGAAATACTAGATTCATTATCCGGATGCATTTACTTTTCTCACTTAGATTTAAATCAGGGTTTTTATAATGTAGAATTAGAGGAGTCAAGCAGAAAATATACGGCATTTTCTTCCGGTCAATACCAAATGACTAGAATGCCTATGGGGCTCAAAACTAGTCCTAGTTCTTTTTCTAGAATGATGACCATGGCGATGGCTGGACTCACTTATGATAAATGTCTTTGCTACCTTGATGATCTTATTATAATGGGGAGAAATTTAGAAGATCACAATAAAAATCTAATAGAGGTCTTCGAAAGACTTCGTAAAATAAACTTAAAGTTAAATCCTTTTAAGTGCGACTTTCTTAAAAAACAATTACTTTATTTGGGTCACGTTGTATCTGATGAAGGTGTTCTACCAGATCCAGAAAAAATTAGCATAATTAACAATTACCCAGTTCCCAAAAATGTTGACGATACCAGGAGGTTTGTAGCATTAGCTAATTATTATAGGAAATTCATCCCTAAATTTGCAGAAATAGCTTATCCTTTAAATTGTTTATGTCGTAAAAATATTAAATTTATTTGGGACAAAAAACTGTCAAGAATCATTTGAAATTTTAAAGAAAAGTATAATGTCACCATTAGTATTGCAATATCCTGATTTATCAGATCAAAATCAATTTATTATTCAAACCGATGCTTCGGGTTATGCAATAGGAGCTATTCTGTCGAACGCAGATGGTCGACCTGTCGCTTTTGCCAGTAGAACCCTTAACAAAGCCGAAAAGAATTATCCTACAATAGAAAAGGAGTTATTAGCGGTTGTTTGGGCTGTTAAGCATTTTAGACCTTACTTGTACGGCCGAAGGTTTAAAATTATTACAGATCATAAACCGTTAATTTATCTATTTAATATGAAGGACCCGTCTAGTCGTTTACTTAAATTTAGACTTGTGCTTGAAGAATATGACTATGTAATTGAATATGTGAAAGGAGAAGAGAATGCAGCTGCAGATGCATTATCTCGTGTGATTGTGACTTCGGAAGAATTGAAAGAGATGAATGAATGTGTACATGTGATGACGCGTGCACAAAGACGAAGAATGGATGATTTGAATAGAATGAAAATGAAAACTCAAATTGACACTAATGATGACTACAACACTTGGCCTGATCAACCAATTGTAGTCGCCACCCATGTTAAACCCAAGAATGCAGTAGAATTACGATTTCTAGATAAACGTAATTTGGATATACTACGGAGAAAGAATAGAATTAATTACGAAAATAATATTTTTTCATATGATAGCACTCACTTTAACCTATATATCAACTTAGCTTTTCAATCACAAATTACGCGAGCCGAATTTGCGAGAGAGTTAAGTGAATTTTGTAGAAAAACTTCGATCGAAGAAATATATTTAGTGAAAAATAAAAGTAATAATGTGTTTGTAGAGAAATTAGTGAGTGAGATAAAAAATAATAAAAACTGGGAGGGCCCTCGTTTATGTATATTAAAAGATGTTGAGCGGATAGAGAGTACTGACGATAGAAAAATTATATTAAACGATTTTCATGTATTGCCCACAAGTGGCCACGCAGGTATTAGAAGAATGGTAAACAATATTAAAAAATACTATTTTTGGCCGGGAATTGAAAAGGATGTAACTGATTTCGTGAATAAATGTCATAAATGTCAAAAGCAGAAATATACTATTACGGTGAAAGAACCTATGTCAATTACCTCTACTGCAAATACTGCATTAGAAAAAGTGTTTTTAGATTTAGTAGGTCCGCTTGATAGAGATGAAAATAATTATAGCTATATTCTCACGTTACAATGCGAACTATCAAAATATGTATGCGCAGTGCCTCTCATTAAAAAATCTTCGAGCGACGTAGCGAGAGCGTTTGTTACAGAATTTATTCTTAAGTACGGAATCCCGAAAGAGATAGCTACAGACAGAGGTACGGAGTTCATGGCGGACACTTTCAAAGAGGTATGTAAACTTTTAAATATTTCTAAATTAAATTCCACAGCATATCATCACCAAAGTATAGGTGCGTTGGAAAATTCTCATAAAAATTTAAATTCCTTTTTAAGAATTAGTGTAGAGCAAAAACCAGAAACGTGGAGTTATTGGCTACCATTTTGGTGTTTCGCATATAATACGACTGTCCACACTTCTACCCAATTTACGCCGTATGAACTCGTTTTTGGGAAGAAATGTTGTTTACCAGGTAATCTTACAAAGTCAATAGAACCATTATATAATCACGATAATTATCCTCTTGAACTTAAATACAGATTGCAAGTATCGCAGACAGAAGCGCGTAAGAATTTAATTAAGAGTAAGCTTCGAAGGAAAGATAAATATGATTGTTATACCAATAGTTTTTACTATAAACCAAATGATAAAATCCTTATTAAAAATGAGACTGGTAATAAATTGACAAATCTTTATTCTGGACCTTACACTGTCATTAGAGATTTATCACCGAATGTAGAGATAGATATTAATGGAAAATTAGACGTTATTCATAAGAATAGAACTAAGCCTTATTACGATTAAGAGAAACACGAGAGCTTGCATTAAAGTTCGTACATTGTTATGATTGCATGATGTTATTAAGTATCTAATGTTACACCATATATTATTTTAGTTTAATAAAATAAAAATAAAAAAAATAAAAAAAATTGTATAATCATTTTATAAATATACTTTAATCTTTTAGCTGTTTATTCGAATACTTAACAAAAAAAAATTACCATTGTATTTTTTTGTTTTCCCTCGATGGGAGGTGTACCGTGTAATGTGTCACGTAGCATATATATACTAATTGGTAAGACGAAATAAAACAGTATCATCTAAGCTTTCAAGATGGTTTGATTTACTCGCTCCTAGCCACAACATTATAGGCCCGTGCCCAAATCGTAACGCTCGTGGACTTCTTTATTATGAAACGAAATTAAAACGATGCAGATCCAGATAAATTTATTATAATACACGTTACGAATTTGCGTTTCTATCAGCGACGGACGAATCGCAGATCGCTTCCGTTACCGACATTGATATTAGCCGACGGAGCCGTCCACGGTCCGAGTCCGATATTTCTTTCATACCGTTGCAACGCTATCCTCGCAGAACGATAGTGTCCGATTATAAATCGAGCGCGAATACCGGTGATGAAGAGGTGCGCCGTGCTGAGCAGCGGCGGCTGGCCGGCGTCGCGCGCCGTCAGCAGCAGGTGGTGCGCCGCGCGCCGCTCGCGGTCCAGCGGCGCCGCCACGCGCACGGCGCCCGAGCGCGGCTCCACCGAGAACGGCACGGGCTCGTCGGCGCGCCACGCGTCCAGCGAGTAGCTCACCTCGCCGTTGGCGCCTGCGACAGCGGCCGGCGGTCAGAGCGGCCGACCGACGGGGTCGGGCGTCGGACGCGCCGGAGCGGGGGCCGTACCGTCGTCGGCGTCGGCGGCGCGCACGTGCAGCACGAGGTCCCCGACGGCGGCCGCCTCGGACACGTTGGCGCGATACTCGTCGCTGTCGAACTCGGGCGCGCAGTCGTTGACGTCCGACACTTGCAGCGTGACGGCCAGGTCCGCGAAAGCGCCCGTCACGCCGTCCGTGGCGCGCACCGTCAGCGAGTGCGAGCGCGCCGTCTCGTAGTCGAGCGCCGCGCGCGCCAGCAGCGAGCCTGCGACACGCGCGCGGTCAGAGCGGGGAGGGGGCGGGGGGCGGGGGGCGGCGCGCGGGACAGAGCATGCATGACTGCGAGTGGAGCGTTAGTCGAGCGGGACGAGCGACCGTCGGGACCGGGCGGGGACCTCTACGCGATACTCACACGGACCGCTCCCCCGGCCGGGCGCTGCGGGACAAAAGCGACGAGTTAGTACGGGGCGCGGCCGCGACCGGGCTCGGTGCCGAGGGACGGAACGCGGCGGCTAGCGGACGGCCGGCTCACCCGTGTCGAAGTGGACCTCGAACAGGTCGGCGGCGCCGTCGTGCAGCGTGTAGATGAGCCGGCGCTGCAGCGGCGAGTCGGCCTGCAGCGGCGCGCCCAGCGGCCGGCCGGGCGGCGCGTCCTCGCGCACGGCGCGCAGCTCGCGGGCGGCGGGCCAGGCGGGCGCCGCGCCGCCGCCCCACACGCGCACGGCCACGGCGGCCTCGGCGCCGCACGCCGGCGTGCCGCCGTCGAAGGCCGCGATGACCAGCTCGTAGGGGCGGTCGCGCGCCTCCAGCGGCTGCTTGAGCGACACCTGCCCGGAGCGCCGGTCGACGCGGAACAGCTCGCCGTGCCCGCGCTTCATCTCGTAGCGCACCTGCCGACGGAACGTACGTTCGTCGCCTTCGTGAAACTATATTACTGCAATATTCCGGTCGGACGGGGAAAGGAAAAGAATGAGGTCGGGCAGAGTGGTAAGAATTATGTTTTTAAAAGAGCAACCGCCGAGTTTCTCACTGGCCCCTCTCGGTAGGAACGGCTTTCCGAACCAGCAGTAGAGTTGACGATTCGAAATCTAATGGAAGGTTTAGGTACTACTATATTAACTTTTCCTAAAAGTTCCGGCGAGTCCAAAGAACCACGCATGAGTTTATACAGAGAGCATAGGTCCAGGAGTTTTCTACGATTTGATAAGGAGAGCAATTTATAATGACATAGTTTGTAATAATAAGAATATTTATTAGGTAGTCTGTCACAAAAGCTCAGGTGATTCACAAATCTTTCTTGAATTCTTTCTATTCTATAAAAATGAACTTTGTAAAGTGGATTCCAGGGAACAGAACTATATTCTAATATGCTTCTTGTCAAAGCATTAAATAGTACAATTTTTGTGTCAGATTTACGAAAATTCGTTGTACTACGCTTAATAAATCCAGTAATTTTAGAGGCTTTTTTACAAATATGTTCAATATGAGGAATGAAACTTAATTTATTATCTATAGTTACACCTAAATCTCTTATGGAATGTAAAGTTTCTATGCCAATACCATTAATTTTATAAGTAAAAGAAATTGGGTTAACCTTTCTATGGAACGACACACAGTAACATTTAAGATAGTTAAGTATCATATTATTAGATTCACACCATTTATATAGTCTGTACAAATCATCCTGTAGTAAAATTGAATCATTAATTCCATCAATAGCTCGAAACGCTTTCAAATCATCTGCGTATAACAACTCTTCAAGATAGGCTATTCACATAAGTTGTCAAGTTACTTGAGGTCGACCTGTATTTGTAAAAGCCGTGCTGTTTAGAGGTAAGCATAGTTTTCATGTGCCAATTAATGTACGGACATAATGATGACTCCAAAATTTTAGGAAATACCGACAGCTTCGATATGGGCCGATACTTAGTAACGTCCCCCTTATCCCCTTCCTTGAAAACAGGTATAATATGAGCATATTTCCATTCTTCTGGAAACAACCCCTCTCGTAAAGATGCATTAAAGATCATAGTTAAAGGTGGAGCTAAGCATTTAGCACAGTTTCTAATAAAAATAGGAGGAATGTGGTCAGGCCCAGCGCCTTTATTGACATTAATAGAAGAAAGCTTATGTTCAACATCCTGAACAGAAAAAGAAATATTGCTCAGCTTAATGCCATTGTTGCTCAATTGAGCTAGATGATCTGTATTTGGTTCAGTTGTAGACATTGGAAGACTATATATACTGGAGAAATGATTCACAAATTGATTACATATGCTGATCCCATTAGTAAAAGATTGATTTTTGTAAGTCATTAATGCCGGAATTCCACATTTATTCTCACGTCTTTTCTTTAAGTATATCCAAAAATATTTTGTATTGCTTCTGATATTAGATCCAACACTCTTGGTGTATGTCCTATAATCATGGGTAATAAGAACATAGTATATCGATCTTAAAATTTTGAAAGTCTTCGAGGTAGTTAGTCGAATTATTATCTTGGCTAACGTTTGTTTCAATGCCTTTTACTGGCGTGTTATCGGTATTTTGGGGTCTTCGCCTTACAAGAGGGGCATTTCCGTGTGGCCTTGTAGGTAGCTGATAGCTTACCATAGTTTTCTTTTGTCATAGCAATGCACAAGTAATGAAAGAACGAATCACAAAGCGAGCATTTCATTAATTCCTTTGACTCGAGAACAGATCCGCATGCAACACATTTATGAGGCATTTTATGTTGCTATGTTTACAAAATTGCACCTTCGGACGTGTAGGATTACAATTAAATTGCCGTAAACACACTGTAAATTAATAAAGCGAATGACAAATAGAAGCGAGCACGCCGCGGGTTGTCGTAGGTCCGGATCGGAATGTATATTTATTAATGTAGACGCTGCGACAGCACTACGAGTGTAACGTCCACGGGCGCGCGGCGCTCACCTCGCCGTTGTCGTGCGCGTCGGCGTCCACGGCGCGCACGCGCAGCACGGGCGTGCCGGGCTCGGCGCCCGCGCGCACGGCCGCCGCGTACGGCCGCTCCACGAACACGGGGCAGTTGTCGTTGACGTCCGACACGGCCACGTGCAGCAGCGCGCGCGCCACCCGCGGCCCGCCGCGCGCCTGCAGCAGCAGCGCGTACGAGTCGCGCCGCTCGCGGTCCAGCGGCGCGCCCGTGCTGCGCACCGCGCCCGACGTGCCGCCCACCTGCGGCAACACGAGGCGCGTCAGCTCGGCGAGACCTACCGAACGTCTACGATGGACGTCACGATTCGTTCGGTATTTGTAGATTTTTTTTCCGTACGAAAGAATTATTGTAATTGGATATAGCATTTTCGACCGGTACGCTGCAGTGAATGTACCTATTTCCTTAAACGAGAGGGAAGATGACCCTAGTACGCTTCGTCTCTGTCTTATCGCACACGAGAGAGACAGACAGATAGATCTCTCTCGTTTGCTCTCTCTTTATTAAAATAGTCCCAATCCTGAAGATTATTCTATTTACTTTGTGCTAATAAACGAGTCGCGCTGTTTCAATACCGGTTAGATGTATTAACTTTCCAATAACGTAAGCGGCGGAACTGAGTCTACCTGCGAAAGACCATTCTACGGTTGGCTCATCGAAATCCAGCGTCCGAGTTGAACTAACAAAAATCTTTTTTTTATATACATTTTTTATAGTTGAGTTATGATAGCGATCTTGAGTGATGAAAGTTCCAAATATTTCGTTTTCTATGCATAGGAAATAAATTATTTACTAAAAACGATATTTTCGATATTTCAGAGAGGGCGAACGCTCACTCCGTCAAATAGTACGATGTCGCAAATATAATAAATATCGCCTATCGCCGAGGAGGGAGAAGCGGGTATATCGCTGCGGCCGCGAAGGGTCCGCGCCTGGAGTTACCTCGAAGCCTTCGGTGGGATTCAGTATCGAGAACTCGACGTGCTCGTTGAGCGCGGCGCCCAGCACGGCCAGCACGGCCACCACGGCCGGCTTGGTGGAGTTCTCCACCACGGAGCCGTAGTAGTCCGCCTTCTGGAAGGCCAGCCCCGCGGGCTCCGGCTCGCGCGCCGCCACCGCCACGCGCGCCGTGCCCGACAGCCGCCCGTCCGACACGCGCACGCGCAGCCGCAGCGTGCCGCCCGCCGTGCCGCCCGCCGTGCCGCCCGCCGCGCCGCCCGCCGCGCCGCCCAGCGCGCCCGGCTCGGCCACGCGCAGCTCGCCCGCGCCCGTCAGCTCGAACGCGCCCCGTGCGTCCCCGTCCAGGATGTCGTACTGCAGCGGCGCGCGGCCCTCGGGGTCGTCGGGGTCGCGCGCGGGCAGCGCCAGCACGAGCACGCCGCGCGCCGTCGGCAGCAGCACGGTCGCCTCGTACGACGGCTGCGAGAACGCCGGCGGGCAGTCGTTCTCGTTGGTCACCTCCACCGTCACCGTGGCGGTGCTGACGGAGGCCAGGCTCGGGCTGCCCGCGTCCACCACCTCGACCGTGAAGCGGTGCAGCCGCTGCCGCTCGTAGTCGAGCGGCGCGGCCAGCTGCAGCGCGCCCGTGGTGCCGTCCAGCCGGAACAGCGCGGCGGCGGCCGGGTCCGGCACGCGGAAGGCGCGGCGGCGCTGCGCGGGCCCGTCGCCGTCCGCCACGAGCAGCACGAGCGGCTCGCCGGGCGCGCGCGCCGCGTCCGCCACGAGCGCGCCGGGCCCCGCGGCCTGCGCCCGCACATAGCTCGATAGTAACATCGTAGCCGTTCGCGTTATTCATTAGTTTATACACAACAAAAATATACAATTGGTGCGAATTTGTGCGAAAAAGGAGCCAGCCCTCGACTGCAGTCGGGTCTCGACTGCAAACGGCACAAATATACAACTCTATGAGAGTTGCATACTTCCGTCGTTTGCTGGATTCGACCATTTCCGTCACAGCTCCAGGTCTTGACGCTGTTTGGCTGATATGGGACGAGGCTAACGTATCAACGCAAGTTGCGAAACCATGACGGAAAAGTCTACCAGAGCTCCTGTGGCATGAAAGCCCGTGTGTGCCAAAACTGTCAACCTCTTTTCCAAACGGACGTCGGTCCTTAAGGCACGATGTGGTCCCCAGCTTAGGTCTCTACTAAACTTCCGTTATCTAGTAGTGTACCAATATTTTAGAAGGGAGAGCATGAAGCCAATAACCAGATTAGTAATTATTAATAACTTCTTTATCGGCGTTATGCACTTTTTGTGATGGGTAAAAACTCGCAGCTCGTACAGGCCTTGCTCCTTTGAGGGATTTAGTTGCTTTTTTTTATTTATTAACCAGTCATGCAAGTACATTTTACACTTAAACTAGAGAAAAAAGCACCAGCAGCAATATGCAGCCCAAATAGACCTCGGCCTGTGCTGGGGCTGGCAGGAGACAACAATGTTTCTATTTTATTTATTGCCAGGTAACGATAAATATGAACACCTTAATATACATAATTTATAGAATTAGGCGTTACTTTGCGGAGATCCATAATACAAAAGTGATATTAAAATAATTTCGCCCCGCAACCGAAGCATCATCAGGAGATAGACTCCACGACCAAAATCGCAAAGCATTATATATATTTTCTATTTTACTTCATCGCGGATTATAGCAAAATAATTTTACTATTACTTTTTTACCCTAATCACTACATCACTACATATTATAAAACAAAGTCGTATTCCATATATCCCTATGTACGCATAAAACTTTAAAATTACGCAACAGATTTTGATGCCGTTTTTAATAACAGATAGAGTGATTCCAGAAGAAGGTTTGTATGTATAATAACATTCAATACAGAGTAGAGGAATGCTGTAATTTTTGAGGTTTCTGTAAATAATTACATTTTTTTCCGCTTGCAAACGCAGGCTAAACCCTACGAGATTTTTCAAAATGATGTGCTAAGTATTTGTACACCTTGAAAAGGTCTACAGAAAAGTCCGCGATGGTATATGTCTATCTCTTATGGATAACCCACAATAGCATTTTTGTCATTTACTTTTTACGAAAAATAATGCCTTATTTTTGAAGCAATTTCTATACAAAACAGCATTAATCCTTATCCAATTAAGGACCTTAAATAAATTGTTGATTTAATATAGATCAATATGGCCGTTTACAGCATGTAATTTAAGTGAACATTTTCGGAGATATTACAGATTTATAATGCCGTAACGTAGCCTAACGTAGATTAAGAAAATATACTAACACAACTAAGAACAAACTCATAAAAACATGTAAATTGTGGAATGAATAAAGGCTTTATTATCATTATTATTTTTTACATTATTTTTATTACTCTCATTAAAGAGGTCTCTAAGCACGGGTCATGGCCAAGTGCATTAAAATTCAGCTAGGAATTTTCGTACTATTCTACATGTATTAAGTATTACAGCTTTTTGCATAAGTGTGTATATGTGTGGGTGAATGTCTAGACTTTTTAAACTGTTTTTTAGGCTCTTAGGGATGATACCCGTGGATGAAATTACTATTGGGATTGTATGAACAGTATTAACCGACCATTGTTTTTTTAATTCTATTGCTAAATCGCGGTATTTGCATATTTTATCAGAATAAGTGGTGGTCAGGTTGTGTGTGTTACATATTGCAATATCTATTAATGTAACTTGCTTTTTAGTTTTATCATACACGGTTATATCCGGTCTATTGTAATGTATAGTTTTGTCGGTTATAATTGTTCTATCCCAATATACTTTATACTGATCGTTTTCTAAAACGACACTCGGTTTATATTTATAATAGGCAGTTTTATTAGGAATAAATTTGTATTTATACGCCAGGTTTTGGTGAACTATTGCTGCTATTTGGTCGTGTCGGTGCTTGTAGTCAGTTTGTGCTATCGCTTTACAAGCACCTGTTATATGCTGAATTGTTTCGGAATTACAATAACAGCGCCTACACGTGTCTGTTAGGAGATTGGGTCTATGGATAATATGTTTTTCATAATTTCGCGTAACTATTACTTGATCTTGTATTGCAATCATAAAAGCTTCTGTCTCTGGAAAGAGCTCACCACACCGCAGCCATTCGTTCGACGCTTCTATGTCGACGTGAGCTTGGCTAAGATCAGCTCGGTGTCTCCCATGCAAAGACTTCTGTGACCAAATTGCAATTTTTTGATCATTGCTTAAGATGTTTTCATCAGGTTGTGAATTTCTGTCAGATAGGTTTAGGGGGGTGAATTTTTTATCTATTTCAGTTACATATTGGTGTGTTTTTATGTTTGCAGCCTTTTCATGGAAATATTTTCTCAAATTCTTTATAAGTCTGTTGTGTAAGTTCTTTATATCTATGATCCCTCTTCCTCCTTCTCGTCTAGGCAATGTGAGTCGCTGTATACATGTTTTAGGATGATGCTTTCTATATTTGGTCATGAGTGTATTTATTATACGCTGAAGTTTATTCAAATCTGTTTTAGACCAGTTTATAATTCCGAAAGAATAAGAAAGGACTGGAATGGCATAAGTATTTATAGCTTTAATGGTGTTGCGTGAATTAAGATATGTTTTGAATATTTGGTTTAATCTAATTTTAAATTTCTGGGTAAGATCTTCTTTCGTCTGCTTTTGTTTAATTTGTCTACACTGCTGAAATCCTAAATATTTGTATGAACTATATTCATCCATGGCTTCTATTTTCTCTCCTGTATCTAGTGTATAAGTGTTTGTTATTGTTTTCCCACGGTTTACTGAATGGATTTTGCATTTATCTACCCCAAACAGCATTTGAATATCCCTAGAGAATAATTGTGTGATGTCTGTTAATGTAGTTAGTTCTATATTATTAGTTGCATAGAGTTTTATATCATCCATAAACATTAAATGGGAAATAATGTGGTAGGTGTTGTGTAGTTTTAACTTAAATCCAATGTCTGCGCTATTAAGTAGCTGAGACAGTGGATTAAGCGCTATACAAAACCAAAATGGACTGAGTGCATCTCCTTGAAAAATGCCTCTTTGAATTTTTATCTGCTCAGTAGTAATTGAGATATTATTGTGAGTAACCTTCAGCTTTGTCCGCCACTGATTCATAACAGATTCTAAAAATGTAATCAGTATTGGATGTACTTTATAGAGTTGAAGCACATAAATGAGCCAGCTATGGGGTACCGAATCAAACGCTTTTTTGTAGTCTATGTACATTGTGTGAATATTTCGCTTACTAGTATGTGCTTGTTTCATAGCAACTGCATCTATTATTAACTGTTCTTTACAGCCTTGACTATTTTTCCTACAACCCTTTTGTTGTTCTGCAAGTATACTATATTGCTCGAAATGTTGATATATCATTTCGTTAATGCATCCTGTGATAATTTTGTATATAGTTTGTAAGCAAGTTATAGGCCTATAGTTTGCAGGGTCTTTTGGATCAGCTCCTTTGGGTAACATGAAAGTGATTCCATGTGTTATGAATGAGGGTATTGTGTGTGGTGATTGAATGAATTTATTTATATGATTGTGTAAGTGTGTATGTACACTGCTGAATTTTTTGTACCAAAAGTTGTGTATATTATCGGTTCCAGGAGCTTTCCAATTGTGTGCACGTTTTAGAATTTGAATAAATGTATCTAGTGGGATGCTTTCAAATATCATTTCGTGTGTATTTATTGTACTAGTGACTTTTTGAAGCCAGCAAGCATTTGAGTTGTGTTGAATTGGGTTTTCCCAAATGTTAGCCCAATAATGGTGGAGATGTTCTGGCGATGCGCCCTCAACATTATCGGAGTCAGGTTTTTGGCGATTACTGCCAAGGTTCCTATAAAACATTTTTTCATTATTATTAAATGTTGTGTTCTGTTGTTTTCTCTTCGTACAATCTAAATATCGTTTCATTCTGCTTGATACCGAGTTTAATTTTTGTTTTAAAGTGTCTAAAAAGTGTTCTAATTCAGTGTTTGGTTCTTCGTGTTGTGTGTGAGTCTTATATTTAATTTTTATTTGTTCTACAGTGTAAGATACTTTTCGATTTCTATTTCCTGCAATATATTGTGTTAATCTTCCTATTTCTAATCTATATTTTTTAATTTTTTCTCAATCCTTTTTTGCCATGCGGGTTTCTTTATATGACAAGTCTTATATGTAGCTTCTCCTCCTCTAAATTTAGTACCATTGCAACTAGCAGCCGCGTATGCTGCTGCATAAATTAATGCATGTACTGAATTAAAATCTAAATTATCATGTAAATGCTTCTTTAAGATGTCATTTATATATTGAACGATTTGGGAAAATTTTCGAGAACTTTTTTGCTTAGGGATATATGGTCTATTTTCTGGATCTAAATTTTTAAACTGAACTAATGCCTTATTAAACTCTGTTTCTATATGACTGGATAATACGTTAAGTTGAATCTCGACAGAGTGACTAGTATTTTCGTTAGGTGGATCTTGCGAAGTATCCAGTATCTTTGGGTCACTACTTGTGTCTGTAATATCTTCGGTTTCATTCTGAATTATTAGGTCCATATATAAATTAGTTGATACATTACTTCTCAGGTGATTTCTAACAGCAACCAGTTGAGCTTCAATTTCCATTTTAATTTCTTCGATTCTATCTTTGTTAACTAAATTATTTATAAAAATTACTCTTCTTTGGTCTGCAATTCTTTGTTCTGAAAGATGTGATAAGTTGGGATTTTTAATCATAAATAGATCATACAATTTTTTCCGATAAGCTGTCTTGTTTTGTTCAAGCTGCGTTGCTTCAAAATAACATCGCACGATATCTTCATTAATGTCGTTTGACCATTTCATCCTAATATTTTGTGTGATGCTTATTGCTGTTGATGGTGTATAATTAAACTGTGGAGTTGGCTGATTTGGTGATTGTGTTGATGGAATATTGCTTGCTTCTCTTTCTTTCTGTATGTGTGTTGCCACTTCGTTTCGTATATCATCTAAAGTATTTTGGGACAGTAACTTTCTTCTAAGTATAGCGCGTCTTTGATCTCCAATTCGCTGGCGCGTAGCTAACATTTCAGGGAATTTCTGATCAAAAAGTCTATGTAGTGGGTCAAGGTAATTATTCATTAGCGTAGTTTCACATTTGGTGATGGTTAAATATGTGTGCCATATAAAGCGGTTCATCTCTTCAGACCATTTTTTCCGCACACGAGCAGTGCCAGCAGTGGGTGCAAGATTTAGGGCATTTGCCTCTTGCACAACAGCTGATGACGTCGATTTTGGTGATGAATGTATAGATGTTGATGAAGATTGGGAATAAGTATGAAAGGAAGATGAAGATTTATTATTATTATTATTATTATGTGTTTAAGGGGAAATTATTCAATAATATAAATCCGTAAATCAAGTATAATTGAGACTTCCAATTATTTTAGAAAGAGAATTAACATGTTTATCCCATCTAAGATGTTGGTCCACAGTGACGCCAAGAAGCGTGGTACTGTCTGTGTAGGCTAGAGTTGTTCACTTTTCGTTTAGGAACAAAGTCGTTCCCACGAGAGGATTCAGCAGTCACACGACGGCTACTACTGCATCGGGCGGCCGGTGCGAAGAGTGCAAATGAATTGTCACGATCGTGTACCGCGTTTGTTTTTTTACCTGGCATTAAGTAAATTAGAAACATTGCTAACTCTCGCTAGCCCCAGCACAGGCCGAGGTCCATTCGGGCTGCATATTGCTATACACCAACATGAATGATATGAAGCTAGTCTGGTGCTTCGTTGTCTAGTTTAAGTGTAGTGTAAATGTACTCGCATAACTGTTCAAATAAAATAAATAAAACAAAAATTTTACCACGTAACTGATAGTACCTTAATACTGATAATTATAGCAATTAGTGCTGAACGTTTTCCCAACCGCAGTCCTCACCTCCGATATCCGGCCGCGGTACTCCCGCTGCGTGAACACCGGCGGGAACTCGTTCTGGTCCAGCACGTGCACCGTGACGCGCGCGCTCGCCTCGCCGCCGCCCTGCGCACGCGGCCCGTCAGCGGACGTCGGACGTCGGACGTCGGACGTCGCCGGACGTCGGCCGCCGGTATTACCATGTTGAGGGCGGACACGGTGAAGTCGTACACGTCCCGGGACTCGAAGTCGAGCGGCGCCGCCAGCGACAGCACGCCGGCCGCGGGGTTCAACCGGAAGGCGCCCTCCGCGCCGCGCAGCGAGTAGCGCACGGCGGTCGGGCTGCGCGCCTCCAGCGTCGCCAGCACCGTGCCCGCCGGCGAGTTCTCGTACACCTCGCACGAGACCTCGTCGGAGACGAACCTGGGCGGCGCGTCGTCGGGCTCCACGACGAGCACGTGCACGGGCAGCGCGCTGGCGCGGGCGGCGGGCGGCGGGCCGGCGGCGCGCACGTGCAGCGTGTAGTCGCGGGGGCCGGCGGCGGGCAGCGCGCGCGCCAGCCGCAGGTCGCCCGACGCCTCCACGGCGAACAGGCCGGCCGCGTCGCCGCCCGCCAGCGAATACAGCACGGGCCCGCCGTCGCGGTCGGCGGCGCGCAGCGGGGCCAGCAGCGCGCCGGGCGCGGCGCCGCGCGGCACGCGGGCCTCCCACAGCCGGCGGCCCCACTCGGGCGCGTGCTCGTCCTCGTCCAGCACGCGCACCGTGACCCGCGCGAACGCCAGCGACGCCCGCGGCGCCTGGTCGCGCGCCCACACGGTCAGCTCGTGCGCGGCCGCGGCCTCCCTGCCGCGACGCGATACGGTCCGCGATGTGACACGGGAGAGGGTCCCTCTCGCGGGTCACGTCGCCTCGCCTCACCTGTCGAGCGGCCGCGCCAGCTCCAGAACCCCGGTGAGCTCGTCCAGCCGGAACAGGGAGAGGTCGCGCGGCGCGCGGGCGGCGTGCAGCCCGTACAGCAGGCGCGCGTCGCCGCCGCCCGCGCCGCCCACGGCCGCGCCCAGCGTCACCAGCGCGGAGCCCGCGCGCGCGCCCTCCGACACGTTGACGGCGTAGTGCGGCTGCGAGAAAGCCACGCCGCCCTCGTGCGCGTCGTTGATGACGGTCACGTTGACCTGTGGGAGCTCCCTCTGAGTGTTGCGGAACCGCGCGGCCCGCGAGCCGAGGGCGAGACGCGCGACGTTAATGGAACGTATGTGAATGAATAGATTTCAGTTTCGGCGAGTCCGAGCACTCGTGCGTCGCTCACCTGGGCGCGGGCGGTGCTGGCGCCGTCCGTCACCGCCACGTCGAGGCAGTAGGCCGGCCGCCGCTCCCACAGCGGCCGCCGCGCCAGCACGAGGCTGCCGTCCTCGCGGCCCACGCGGAAGTCGCGGTCGGGGTCGCCGTCTGCGGGCGGGCGTCGTCGCCTGAGTTTACCGTTACGTGCGTTCGTTCGAGACCTAACTCGAGCCCGGCCGACGGAACGCGCGCGCTCACCGACGATGTCGTAGTAGAGCGCGTCACCGTCGGGGTCGCTGGCCTGCAGCAGCGTCAGCAGGAATCCCGGCGCGTCCAGCTCGGCGGCCTGCAGCGGCGGCACCGCGCGCACCCTCGGGGCCGCGCCCCCGCCGCGGGCCACGACGCGCACGCGCAGGCGCGCCACGCTGCAGCGCGGCTCGGGCCCTCCGTCGCACGCGCGCACCTGCGGCGAGCGGGCGGTGAGCGGGCGGTGAGCGGGCGTGACGCGCGGGGCGGGGCGGGGCGGCGCGGGGCGGGGGCGGCACGCACCGTCATGTCGTAGGCGGCGGGCGGCACGAGCGGCAGGCGCGGCGCGGCGTACACGCGGCCGGAGCGCGCGTGCACCCGCAGCAGGCCGCGCGCGACGCCGCGGGCGCGTCCGCTGTAGCGCACGGTGCCGTTGTCCCCGGCGTCGCTGTCGAGGGCTGCGACCTGTCGGTATCGATCGGACGAATATGAAATATTAATAAGTATACGACACAATACAGCGGCATTCATCGGTTTCGGCCCCAGTTAAGAGAATGATCTCGACAGTAAAGTGATCAATCTCGATATATTTGGAGACACACTTTATGAACTCAAATCAAAATTAATTAAAATTAAAATTAAATTCGAATGTATAACGCGTTGCCCACAGGCGACACTACGCGAGGCAGGCGAGGCAGGCCGCGCTCACCGTGGTGACGTAGGTCCCGGCCGGCTCGGGCTCCTCCCACGAGTCCCACGGGAGGCGGCCGCCCGAGCCCTCGTCCTCCTCGTCGGCCTCCGCCTCGCTGTCTGCCTCGGAGCTGGTCTCGTCGCCGGCCGCGGCCGCCTCGCCGCCCTGCGCCGAGAGAGCCCGGTTACATTCATCATTATCATACAGTGCGATGCGATGCGAACCAATTATAAAATTGTTTTGCTATAATCCGCGATGATAATTATAGCTAAACAATTTTATTATTTTATTTTACTTTACAGGGAATTACAGCGATATTAAATATACACGAAACAATAGAAATACAATAAAGTTCAAGTTCAAGTTTTCACAAATACATTTTGTCTAAAACTAAAACAACTCGCTTATACATAAAAACTTATAAATATTAAACTTATTTCTGGTGCGATAAGAAAAAGTCAGTGCGAATCTGTTTCGTCTGTAGTTAGTGTGCGAATCTGTTTCGTCTGTAGTTAGTATGTGAAATTGCGGTCTGCGACTTGGAGTGGTATCGGTGGTAGTGGTATTGAAGGCAATCTACGACATTTATTAGCTAACAAACATCACTTATATTCCTTTCGTATTAAGCGGTAGGAGGTGCAACCGCGCACATAAATCTTCATAATTAAAGCGACGATCAAGCTTGAATTTGAACTTTAGGAAGCGAATAAATTTCTTTTGTATTATGGATCTTGGCAAAGCAACGCCTAATTCTATAAATTACGTCATAATTTAATCGAGCCAACGCTATGTGAACATGTGTGAATATTAAGAATTAAAGTAATTTTACGAAATCGACCTTCAACTCTAATTCTCGACTACCGCGCAAAAAGATAACGGAATAACGGGTTCCGGACCTCAGCCGTCCGCGCGGTCGCACCGTGTGCACGATAAAACGTGTCGCGTCGCGTCGCCGTACCTGGTCGAGCCGAGCGGGCGCGCGCACGTCGTAGAAGCGTTGCGTGAAAGCGGGCGCGTGGTCGTTGAGGTCGAGCAGCGCCACGCGCACGCGCACGCTGCCCGCCAGCGCGCCGTCCGACACCGCCACCTCCAGCGCGTGCGCGGCCGCCGCCTCGCGGTCCAGCGCGCGGCCCGTCGTCACCACCTGGCCCGTGTCCTCGTCGATCGCGAACAGCCCGTCCGGGTTGCCGGCCGCGATGGAGTACCGCAGGCGCGCGGGCGCGGCGGCGGCGTCCCCGTCGGTCGCGCGCACGCGCACCACCGGCGTGCCGGCCGGGCAGTGCTCGGGCACGGCGGCCGAGTACTCGGCGAGCTCGGGCCACGGCGCCAGGTCGTTCACGTCCTCCACCTCCACGTACACCTGAATCGATACGGCGGATTCGAGGGGCCGCCGCGGGTGCGGTCGAGCTCGGGAGGCCGCGCCGGTCGCGCGAGCCGGAGCCGAACGAGTACTACGTCGTAACCTGAACGCACGCGTGTCGCGGCACCAGGCCGTGGTCCTGCGCGCACACCGTCAGCCAGTAGTGCGGGGTCGTCTCGCGGTCCAGCGGAGTCTGCGTCCGGATCGTACCTGCGCGACGGGTTCGGGTCAGTGCGTTCGGCCGGAGGGGGGCCGGAGGGAGGCGGCGCGGGGCCGGGCGCGCGGTCGTACCGGTGTCGTCGATGGAGAAGTGCGCCATGCCGGAGCCGGCCAGCACGTAGTAGGCCAGGCGCGAGTCGCGGCCGGGCGGGTCGCCGTCGCTGGCGGTGGCGGCCAGCACGGGCGTGCCGGGCGGCGCGTCCTCGCGCACGGCGGCGGCCAGCGCGGGGCGGCGCGCGAACACGGGCGGGTGCGCGTTCTCGTCCACGTCGGCCACCTCCACCACGAGCGCGGCCTCGGCCCACAGCGCGGGCCGCCCGCCGTCCGTCGCGCGCACCGTCACGCCGTACACCTGCGCGGACGGGAATATTTAATCAAATATAAATCAATTTGATATATACGTACGGATAGCTCTACGTGCGGATGCAGTGGTACGAAAAAGATCTATTTCGTCCGTAGTTAGTATGAGAAATTGAAATCTGCGACGTTTTAAAACGTGTGACTGAAAGTATTTCTAACTTTTTTTTCTAACTTTAAAGGATAACTTTTGGTTTTGAGTCACGTCCAACATTTGAAAAACTATGTAATGGCACACTGTGTGAATCCTTGTAGTCTTAATTGCGTTAAATATTTTAAGCGCATCGTGCTTAACATATCGCAAAATTATTTCAAGAAAACACATACGTGCGCGAGAGTAAACTCTATATATTATACTCTGTATATTGAGCGTTCCTATCGGCTCGTCAATCGGAAGGTTCGCTGACGCCGAAGTCACCCGATAGAGGTCACCGGCCAACAACTATTACCTATACGTACCTGTCTCTCCTCGAAGTCCAACCGGCGGGCGGTGCGCACGGTGCCCGAGGTGGCGTCCACCGCGAACACCGCGTCCTCCGGCGCCTGGTCGGGCAGCGAGTACGTGACCAGCCCGCCGGCGCCCAGGTCCGGGTCGAAGGCCTCCAGCACCGCCACCACCGTGCCCGCGGGGACGTCCTCGCGCACGCGCGCGCCGTACGCGGCCAGCGCGAACCGCGGCGCGTTGTCGTTGACGTCGTCGACGGCCACGCGCACGAGCGCGTCCGCGCGCAGCCCGCCGCCGTCCGTAGCCACCAGCGCCAGCTCGTACAGCGCGCGCCGCTCGCGGTCCAGCGGCGCGCACACCACCAGCACGCCGCTGTCGCGCTCCACGCAGAAGTCGCCGTCGCCGCCGTCGAGGCCGTACGCGACGCGGCCGTACTCGCCGCCGTCCCGGTCGGTGGCGTTCGCGCGGAAGATCGCCGTGCCGTTGATGGCGTTCTCCGTCACCCGGAAGCTGGCCAGGCGCGTCTCGAACTCGGGCGGGTTGTCGTTGACGTCCAGCACGGTGACGGGCAGCAGCCGGGACGCCGCGCGCTGCGGCCGCCCGAGGTCGTACGCGGTCACGTTCAGGTAGTACTCGCTCTCGCGCTCCCGGTCGAGGTAGCCGATCACCTCGAGCTCCCCCGTGTCCGGATCGATCCGGAAGACGGAGTCGGAGTCTCCGCCGGATATCGCGTACGCGATGAGGCCGTTGTACCCGAGGTCCCTGTCGCGAGCTCGGAGCCGGACGAGCGACGTTCCCAGCGCGACGGACTCGTTCACCTTCACCTCGACCGGAAAGTCGACGAACTCGGGATAGTGCAAGTTCTCGCCGTATCTGGACGGCGCGAGAGGGAAGTCCTCGGCGAAATCTACGGGCGCGTTGCTGCGCTCGGCCGCGGCCAGGAGCTCGGTGAGGCGGCGGGCGACGCCGGTGTCGCGGCACTCCAGCGAGCCGGAGTCGGCGTCGCCGTTCCCGCCGCCGACCAGGTGCAGGGTGAGCGAGGCCGCGTCCGCGAAGTGCGTGCCGTCCGTGGCGGTGACGTTCAGGACGCGGGTGTCGGCGCGCAGGTCGCCGAGGTCGCACGACAGCACCAGCACGCCGGTGCTCGAGTCCAGGGAGAAGCAATTGTCCTCGTTGCCGCCGATGACGCGGTACGACACCACGTCGCGCGAATCGAAGTCGATGGCCGAGAGGGTCACGATCTCCGATCCTATGGACAGTCCGCGGGACGAGTAGCCCACGCAATCGACCCGCTCGAACTGAGGCCGGTTGTCGTTGATGTCCTCCAGCCGGACGGTCAGCCGCATCTCGGCCTGGCGGCGGTAGGGCAGGCCCCAGTCGCTCGCTCGAATCTGCAGGACGTACTCCCGACGCATGCTCTCGTAGTCCAAAACTCTGGTAGTCCGGACGGCGCCGGAGAAGTGATCGATCTCGAACGGCACCGGCTGCAAGTTCGCAATACTGTACGATATGTAGGCGTTCTCCCCAGAGTCCGCGTCCCGCGCCGCGACCCTCGCGACCACCGCCCCCGCGGCGCCGTTCTCCGCCACGGCGACCTCCACTCGGTCTCGTTCGAATACGGGGTCGTTGTCGTTAGCGTCGACTATTTCGATCTTCACCTTAGCGGACGATTGTTTCCGTATTCCGGCATCGCCCTGATCTATAGCGGACACGGTCAGCGTGTACAGAGATTTCAGCTCTGCATCCAACGGTACCGCAGTGTAGAGCACACCCGTATCGGGGTTGATGACGAACTCCCCGCCTTCGTTGCCGCCGACTATTTCGATATAAACTCTGGCGTTCGGGCCCTCGTCTCGGTCGGCGGCCTTCAGTCTGATGACGGGCGTGTTCGGCGGCGCCGTCTCGGCCACGCTGGCCCGGTATATCTCGCGCGTGAACACCGGCGCGTTGTCGTTCGCGTCCGCCAGCGCGACGGGCAGCGTCAGGTACGAGGAGCGGGGCGGCGTGCCCGCGTCCGTGGCGCGCAGCGTGAGGTTGTAGCCGCGAGGGCTCCTCTCGCGGTCCAGCAGGGCGTGCACGATCACGTCGTATTCCCCGGGCTGCGCGGACGGCTTCACGCGGAAATGTCCGTGCGGGTCGCCGTCGACTATTTCCAGATCGCCTATACGACCGTTCTCGCCGGCGTCGCGGTCCGAAACTTCCACGATAGCGTAAACTTCGGACGTCGAGTTTTCGACGAGCTCCGGTAGAGTGCGCACTTTGAGTTCCGGCGCGTGGAGGTTCGCTCGCGAGACGCGCACGAGCAGCGTGGCGCGCGCCGCGGGCGCCTCGTCCCCGCGCGCGATCAGCGAGGCCCGGTCGCGCGCCAGCACCGTCAGCGAGTGCGGGCCGTCGCTGGCCGCCAGCGCGCGCGTCACGGTCACCACGCCGCTCGTCGGGTGCACGGCGAACCGGTCCGTGGCGTCCGCGAGGCTGTAGTAGATCTCGCCGTTCGGCCCCAGGTCGGCGTCCTCGGCGGACACCCGGGCGACGCTCGAGTGGAGGGGCGCGTCCTCCGGCACGAGCGCCTCGTACTCCGTCGGGTAGAAGAGGGGGCTGAGATCGTTCTCGTCGGTGACCTCGACCGACACCACCGCGTCGGCCTCGAGCTGCCGGCCGTCGGCGAGGAGGGCGGTGGCCCTGATCTCCAATCTGAAACTGTCCCTCCGCTCTCGGTTGAGAACGTCGGACTGTCCCGCGCGAGTCCTTATAGATAGGAAGCAAAAATCGCCTACGACCTGATCCTCCGCTTTGAAAAACTTGTCGCGATCGCCGTGCCGGATCCGGAAGCGGACGCGCGCGCCTGCCGCGGGCACGCGCACGCCCATGGGGTCGGCGCCGGGCGGCTGCTCGGCGTACGTCCGCGGCGGGCTGTTCTCGGGCACGCTCACGTTGTACGCGGCGTGCCGGAAGGCCAGCGCGGGGCCGGCGGGCGGTTCGGGGCCGGCGGGCGGTTCGGGGCCGGCGGGCGGGCCGGGGCCGGCGCCGCGCGCGCCGCACAGCGCCGCCAGCACCAGCAGCGCGCGCGCCCGCAGCATGGCACCTCGGTCGCGCTGCAAAAGGCGTCGCAGACGTCAACCGTGGCTCGCTCGAAAACAACAAAGGCGAACACGACGCGCGTCAAAAAATTCAAAGAACTATTTTTTGTCTTTTAAGTTTATACTTTACTACATCCCGTTCCGGCTTCGCACGGGTATAAAATATATAAGCCCATAACTCGGTGATTAAAATCGATCCAGTAGTTTTGATTCATTCATTACTGCCCGTGACCCGCACGCGGTAAATTTGGAGTAAGACAATTCCCCTTTCCCTATACCATGAAGATTTCTTGCTATCTTTGGAATATTTAAATTAATATACTACATTTTTACTTATTTACTTTTTACATTTTTCCCTATGTATTTTACTTTTACATTTAATTACGGAATGTCTTTATATATAACACTAGCGGCCTGCCCCTGCTTCGCACGGGTATAAAATATATAGCCCTATCACTCAGTGAAAAAAAATGATTAAAATCGATCCAGTAGTATTGATTTATTCATTACTGCCCGTGGTCCGCAAGAGTTAAATTTGGAGAAAAACAATTTCCCTCTCCCTATTCCAAGAAGATTTCCTGCTATCTTTGAATATCTAAATTCATATAGTACATATTTGCGTATTTATTTTAACATTTTTCTCTATGTATTATATTTTTACAATTAATTACAGAATGTCTTTAAACAAACTCTAGAAAAAGCGACATCGCTGCTAAAGTCGAAGTGTTATAGGGTGAAGCGCGGCGTCCTCACGGCATTTTAAATCTGTAATATCTCCGAAAATGTTCACTTAAATTACATACTGTAAACGGCCATATTGATCTATATTAAATCAACTATTTATTTAAGGTACTTAATTGGATAAGGATTAATGCTGTATTGTATAAAAATTGCTTCAAAAATAAGGAATTATTTTTCGTAAAAAGTAAATGACAAAAAATGCTATCTATAGTGGGTTATCCATAAGAGATAGACATATACCATCGCAGACTTTTCTGTAGACCTTTTCAAGGTGTACAAATACTTACTACAATATTTTGATAAATCTCGTAGGGTTTAGCCAGCGTTTGCAATGTAAACGGAAAAAAATGTAATTATTAACAGAAACCTCAATAATTACAGTATTCCTTAACTCCGTATTGAATGTTATTATACGTACAGATCTTCCTCTGAAATCACTCTATCTATTAAAAAAACCGCATCAAAATCTGTTGCGTAGTTTTAAAGTTTTATGCGTACATAGGGAAATATGGACTTTGTTTTATAATATGTAGTGATTCACAGCTTTTTTGTCATTAGACACTACAAACATGATTTCTTTAAAGGTAACTCTTGAAAGAGCGACATTATGTTGGCCATGTGAAGAACAAACGCGTCCGATAGCTGCTAAATTCGAAGTGCTATAGGGCGAAGCGCAGCCTCCACGCGGCATTTCAAATCTGTAATATCTTTGAAACTGTTCATTTAAATTACATGCTGTAATTGGCCATATTGATCTATATTAAATGAACAATGTAATCAAAGTAAGTAATTGGATATGGATTAATGCTGTATTGTTTGAAATTGTTTCGATAATGAGGCATTATTTTTCGTAAAAAGAAAATGACAAAAAGTGCTATTGTGGGTATCCATAACAGATAAAAAAACATATACCATTACGGAGTTTTCTGTAGACCTTTTCAAGGTGTATAAATACTTACTACATTATTTTGATAAATCTCGTAGGGTTTAGCCAGCGTTTGCAATGTAAACGGAAAAAAATGTAATTATTTACAGAAACCTCAAAAATTACAGTATTTCTTTACTTCGTATTGAATACGTACAGACCTTCCTCTGAAATCACTCTATCTATTAAAAAAAACCGCATCAAAATCTGTTGCGTAGTTTTTAAGAAGCATACATAGCGACATAGAGACGTGGGGACAGACAGATAGCGACTTTGTTTTATACTATGTAGTGACTTAATAATAATTACATTAGTTTGATAGATTATAGTATCTATAGCGCATCGGGAAAAGCGATGACGTCGTCCTCGCTACAGTGCAATTGATCACTAACGCGTCCGACCGACACGCACGGAGCGCGGAGCGGCCACCGCGAGCGGCAGGTAACGCTGAAGGCCTAACGAGGGCGAGAGCAACGGAGCCGGCGATAGCCTTTTGGACGGTATCGTCAAGAGAGACCCAAGAGTCAAGAGAATAAACCTACCAGAATATGTACGGACACTGCTTTACGAATCGAAAACTATGTATAACCTGGTTCCTAGAGATACCGTCAAAAGATTAATTCAAATTCAAGGTTATTGAAGGAGATAAATCCAAGGTGAAGCCTACATTAGTGGGGAAATCACGATACAAATTTCCAGTTATCTTTAAACATGATTAGTTCATTGTATAAACGAGGTCGCACGCCGCGTCCCCTGCCGGCCCGAGCATACACGAGGAACACACGCAAGCCCAAATTCAATAGACCAAAGTAATATAGAAGTCCCTCGACGAGTCCGTCTGTGGTTTGTAATTCATTTAGTTTTCTACGATATACTGGGTGATTCGTGAGGAAGTTCAAGGTGTATTATTTTGCTAAAAATAATCTCTATCGATTAAGAAAACATTACTATAATGCCGATTCTTAGGTTTAAAAAAATTGGCACGTATGAAGTACATATTAATTGGTAACTGGAGAGTTACTTGGATATAGTATTGATCCATGTTAACATAGTTAAACACTAAGTTACCTACCTGACGCATTATATAATTGATATAACGATGCTTTACATAATTTTTTAAAACCCACGCCTATGAAAATAAAAATAACATTTTTTAACTCCAAATTGCTTCTTTTAAAATAAAAGTAATTTTTGGGAGTTTGGATTTTATGTAAATCATTTAAGTGGTTCTGTCCGGTATTAGTGGGTGGTAACGCCATCTATTGGTGGACTCGCTTCCTTTATAAATTCGCGACCACCCGGCTCCTGCGGTCACCGTCTCCATGGCCCGATGCGGATGACGACGACGAGGACGACGCGACGAGCGAGAGGGCGACACCACGGATTATGACACCACCGGATATGACACCACCTGATACGACACCACCTGACGACGACTTTGAGGTCTGGGAGCTAATATTCCCAGACCTCCCCATCGAACCAGATATCCCTTAGGTCACCTAGGTGACCTGGGCTCACGGCCCAAATACCGACACCCTTAGGTCACCTAGGTGACCTCGGCCTACGGTCGAAACACAAACCGGGCTTAAGTGCCCGCGATGAACTGCCCGGGCAAAGAAGTACGCCTCGAAACCCGTACCCCGCTTACCACCCACCAGGGGAGTCAGCGAGACGACCCTGCTGCTGCAGTGTCTCTAATGACCAATCAAAATCCCTTCTCCTTTCCTTACGTGCACTGTGGCCGAAGAAAAGACACGTCAGTCAGTCTTGTGGCAAAACTAATCGCCGCATATCGCTTTTTTACTTCAACAAACATAAACTTCAGTTAAGTTCTCGCAAATTCGCTATCCAAAATTGTGTCCGGTGAGAATTGGTGCTATCCACCTCGCGAAGTGTCCTAGAGTGTGTGTTCGTGTGTTCCTGGATCCAAGACTCATAGCAGTGGCCGTTTATCAGGTACGTGCACGTTCCCGGTTTTTTTCCTTGTGCCGCCATTTTTTCCTTTGTTACGTGAACACTGCATATTAAATATAATAACAGGCATAATTCAACAGGCATAAGTTGACGTTTAACAAGGTACACATATTTCATTGTCACTCGTCTAAATAAATAAAAATAAGTGGTTAAAAGATACTCTCTCTTGATAAAACTGTGTGTGTGCAAAGTAAATTAAACACCTAACTTATAATGATGCCAAATTTCTAAAAATTTATATCATAATGTGAGAAAATTAACTGTGAACTGTGTCAGATTACGGTGTAAATACAATGTTGTCGTAGTCTTAAGTAGGTAGAACAAAAGTACTTTGTTTACAATTCCTCTATATAATACAACAGATTCGCCGCTCCCTATAACGAACTTGTAGCTCAGTGGACATTACGTCAACTCAAGTGTTACGTAAACAAGTTCGGAACTCACACCATATATGAACTTTTTATTTTATTAATTTTTTCTCTTATAATTTTTATACATATATATATATATATATATATATATATATATATATATATATATATATATATATATATATATATATATATATATATATTTTTAAAGTTTAAAGTTAATTATCTCCTTAAATAAAAGAGATGGCTGGTAATTGTGAATTGTGTAAGGGAAATATTAGTGTAACACAAAGGCGGATAAAATGTGTCATCTGTCGACGGCATTACCACTCGGAATGCGTCAATTATAATGAGGAATCCTCTTCTCGGACTCAGTGGAAATGTCAAGTTTGTACAGTTGCTCAACGAAAAGGAGATAGCTGTAGCACACTATTAACAGTAGAGCAGCAAACGCAAACTAAAAATGCGCGTGTGAATCCTATGGATAGCGATAGTCCTAGCTGTGCTCCTAAGTATACTGAACTCATGGGTCAGTTTGAGGTATTGTTAGACGCAAAACTTCGACTAGTACGAGAAGAAATCATAGAAGATCTTAAGACAACTATTTTTGCCGATATAAGGAATGAAATAACATCTTTGACAGCCGAAGTTCTACAATTACAGTCTTCATATAGCCAACTGCAAACTGAAAATGAAAACTTAAGGAAGAATTTTACTAAGCTAGAGGATCGCATTCTCGGTTCCGAAGCCCAGATCATGGATTTCTACATGCAAATTGGTAAGCAACAACAGTATGCAAGACTAAACAACCTCGAGGTTGTGGGACTTCCACAGATCAAAAATGAATCTCCAGTTGATTTAATGATTAAAATAGCCAAATTTGCAGGAGTTGACCTTACCCATAGTCAAATTGAATTTGCGCATCGCGTGCAACCTCAAAAAAATATTCCTGGACGTCCTAAATCAGTTGTTGCCAAATTAAGAGACAGAAGGACTAAAGACGAAATAATATCAGGCTTAAAGAGGCAAAAAGGTGTTACAACATTTTGTATAGGACTTGGAGGTACAGAGAAACGCTTTTTCGTCAACGAACATCTCACTCCGGGAAATAAAATGTTGTTTAACCATACCAGAACCTTAGCAAAAGCAAAAGCCTATAAATTTGTTTGGGTGCGAAACTGTAATATTTTTTTACGAAAAAACGAGGAATCACCAGCTTTAAACATTCAACACGAAAAAGATTTGTCCAAAATAAAATAGTTAATGGTGTTATGTTAGCTTCACTTATGACTGCTGTAGTCATAACTGTAAATTTTAGAAATTTAGATTGATTTGCCTTGCTATCTTATATATATTTTGTTATTCTTAATTTAGATTTTATTTTACATGTCATTCATCACCAATCACAAATTATACACACACAAAACAGACTCACTAAATATCGAAGCTATAGAGAACTGGTTAAATTAATAACCATCCAGTATTTTGGCCCGGTCAAATATCAATTTGTCTATCGATTAAAGCTATCAATAAATGTAAGCCACGTCCCTATTTTTATTAAATTTGCAGTAATTGTGTTTATGATAAACCTTCATTACTTAAATAATAATAAAACCGATTGAGATATTTTATCAAAATGTTCGTGGTTTACGAACAAAAACTGAAGAATTTCGGCAAAACATTCAAAACCATAATTATGAACTTATTTTTATTACTGAGTCTTGGCTAACAGATGGAATCTATAATGGTGAAATTTGCGACCAACGGTATGAGGTATTAAGATGTGATAGAAACCAAGACAATTCATTAAAACGCCTAGGCGGTGGAGTTTTGTTGTGTGCATCTAAGACTCTCCACATACAGCTTCGACCTGAGTGGAAGTGTTCTGAAGTAGAATCTTTATGGGCAACAGTTCCAGCACAATCAACACAAAAAATGTTACAGCGATTACACTCAACGCATGCAAAAATATATATCTGCGCAACCAAAACAATTATTCTCTTTTATGAAATCCCTGCGCGGTGGTAAAGGTAATTACCCTAAAAACTTTTCTCTAGGAGACAAAACATATAATGATGAAATATCAGCAAGCAATGCATTCAGTGAATACTTTGATAGTGTCTTTATGAAGCCAGCAAACTCATATAACACCACATCTGTTTCTACTTCGGGTTATGACGATATTATTTCAAAACTTCATGTAGAGAAAAAAGATATACTGGAATTGCTTAAGAATCTTAATACTAGCAAAGGACCTGGAAGTGACAGTATTCCACCAATATTTTTCAAAAATTGTTATATACATCTTGCAAAACCACTCTCAATTATATTCAATCTTTCTATTAATAAATTTGGTACTTTCCCTACTATATGGAAAGAGGCACTGATATTGCCGGTCCATAAGACCGGATCTAAAACTCAAATTAATAATTACCGCCCTATATCTATTTTAAACACATTAAGTAAAGTATTTGAAAGAGTCGTTTACAAATATGTAAGCCCAGTTATCTTTAAATCAATTCCCAACGAGCAACATGGCTTCATAAAAAATCGCTCCACAGTCACAAACTTGGCAGTTTTTACCGGTTATGTTTTAAAAAGTATGGATCAGAGATATCAGGTTGACGTGATCTACACTGACTTTGAGAAAGCCTTTGATCGTGTAGATCACGTCATCCTTCTTCAAAAACTAAATTTACTGGGGATATGTGGAAATTTGCTAAGGTGGTTCAGTTCTTATATTTTGAACCGAATGCAAGCGGTTGTAATTGGCAGTGCACGCAGCGACTTTAGAACTAATCAGTCTGGTGTACCTCAAGGATCCATATTGGGGCCACTTTTGTATAATGCTTATCTATATGATATTGGTAAATGTTTTAAACACTCTAAATTTCTGATGTAGCTGCCTGACGGAGCTACAAATACGTTACCTTTGTTTACCTATTAAAGCAAATACCATATACCTTGTACCTGAAATACCATTACCAGGAAATAGGAAAAGGAGTAAATGAAACGACATACCAATGCTTATTATCTATAATCAGAGAAGTTTGGTATAGCGACAGATATATATTCTACGGGAGAATAAAACATCACACCAAGGCTATAGTTTATTATGATGCATCAAAGTCATTATTATTATTATTACAATAAAGAAATATTATTATTATAAAGTGATGAGTTGATGATCTAATGCGACGTTTAATAGTCGATGGTTATAATTTGTTTTGTGACGTAGTACTCACTGTGCGAAAAGCCTTCCTTCTATCTTCAGGTTACTGCGAATTATTTATCGCACATTTTATATCCCACTAGTCGTTCACATCGCACAATCTTCTCCAACTATTAGCAAGACATCAGGAAGCCGACCGCCTTGTATCAACTGTCAACTATCTTCCATGAACAACAAGAAGAGAAGCGTGGAGTCTTGAACACGCGTCTCCACCGCCAGCGTCAGCGGCCGACTGAGGCGCGGGCCGCGCGGCGCTCCCAACGGCGATCGGCGCGTGCGCAGTGCGCACCCCGCGCCGACCGCAATGTGCGGGTCGGGGGGCGAGGCGCGGCACCCCGCTCCCGCGCATCCACCGCGCGGAAGACGCTGATTAATTAGGCTAACAATGACATTAAATATAATGTATAAATGATTAAACGCTGAGTATGCGATATGCATCTGAGAAGGCTTGCAACTTGCTGGTTTTATTCACTTACTACTAAAACATACTCTTCGATAGTCTCCGCAGAACCCCAGCTCACTAAAACTGGTGACCCTACAAAGAACAACCGAAAAATCTTTCAAGCAACCTCAATCAAATTATGGAGCAAGCACAAAGAAAAACAACACCAGCGCAACCTGAAGTCGCCGGAATCGCTCTATCACTGCGAGTTCCACCGTTCTGGAGGGATAAACCTCGCCTATGGTTTATTAGCTTCGAAGCCGCTACGTCTGAACTTAAGAGAAGCCAGGAACAATTAGCCCAGATGGTCATCGCTCAGCTAGAGAAACAAGACATCGAACAGATCTCCGACCTGCTATATAATCCACCAGAAAAGGAGCCATACGTCGCGCTAAAAAACCGCCTAATTTCTGCTTATGAAGAGTCCGACAGCCGTCAACTGCAAAAATTACTATCAGAAATCGAACTGGGAGATCAAAAACCGACACAGCTATTGCGCCGAATGAAAATTCTCGCTCGCGACAAAGTTCCAGACTCGACGCTTAGAATAATGTGGACGAATCACCTTCCGCCGCATGTTCGATCAGTACTAGCAGTCAGCGAATCCTTCAGCACACAAACTGCACTCGACGAACTAGCGCTACTAGCCGACAAGATGATGGAAACAAACAACGGTTCGCAAGTCTCAGCCGTCGAAACTTCTACCTCACGCATTCCGAGTACTGAAACGCAATACCTCACTGAACAAATCCGAAAATTATCGTTTGAAGTCGCCGAAATGCGAGCCTCGCAGGAAAATTTTCGTTATCAAAATCATAGAAGAACGCCGTTCCGAAGAAACAATCCTGAAAATCGAAAAAACAGATCTCGAAGCCGAACACCGTTACCTTATTTCTATTACCACCGCCGATTTGGTAGCGAAGCCAGAAGATGCACACTACCATGCTCATTCAAGAATGAAAATAAGAAGTCGGAAAACTAACAAGTACGCTCGATGAAGCGGGATCTAGCGTATCTGAAGCATCTTACCGCTTATTTGTCACCGACAAGAAAACGAAGACAACATTTTTAATCGACACGGGCGCAAATATCTCCGTCTTACCACCAAGAAGAGGTCAAACACAGCAACCACTAGAATTTCAACTTTACGCCGCAAACAATACGGTAATCCCAACCTACGGAGAGAAAACCCTAGAACTAGATCTTAACTTACGAAGACCGTTCAAATGGAGATTCATCGTCGCGAAAGTCAGCAAACCAATCATCGGAGCCGATTTTCTCGAATATCACCAGCTCATCGTCGATATCAAGAAGAGAAAACTAATTGATGGCAAAACCAGTCTCACGTCACAGTCTTTCGTCCGAGCAACGAACACACCGACAATAAGAAGCATAGATGTTCAACAGTCATACCACGACATATTGGCCGAGTTTCCCGGAACTACAAGATTAACCTCAATGAAATTGACAGCGAAGCATAACGTCGAACATTATATCGAAACTACGGGACCACCACTTCACTGTCGCGCTAGACCAATAGCACCTCATCGCTATGAATTCGTTCGCAAAGAATTTGAAAACATGATTGAACAAGGATTATGCCGCCCAAGCAAAAGTCCTTGGTCTTCGCCACTGCACATAGTACCAAAGAAAAATGGTGATCTACGAGTCTGTGGGGACTATCGCAGGCTAAATAGCGTCACAACACCCGACCGCTATCCAATTCCACGAATCAAAGACTTCACTTTTCAACTAGCAAACAAAACTATATTTTCAACAATTGATCTCAATAGAGCATATCAACAAATTAAAGTACGTGAAGAAGATATAGCCAAGACGGCCATAATCACTCCCATGGGACTATTCGAATTCCCAAGAATGACGCCAGGTCTGAAAAACGCAGGCCAGACGTTTCAAAGGTTCATCCATGAAGCACTACAGGGATTAGATTTCGTCTACGCATTCATAGACGACCTTCTAGTAGCAAGCACTGACAAAAAAACGCACGAAAAACATTTACGAACTGTACTACAAAGATTAGAAGACAACGGTATAACAATTAACCCGGCTAAATGTAATTTTGGAAAGCAAGAAGTAAAATTCCTCGGTTTCACAGTCAGTCAAGAAGGTATAAAACCGCCTGTCGAAAAAGTCACAGCAATACGTGATTACCCCAAACCGAAAACGATCGAAGAGCTCAGACGTTTTCTCGGAATGATAAATTTCTACAGAGAACATATTCCGAAGGCCGCAGACATTCAAGCACCACTTCACGCTTATCTTCACAATTCTAAGAAGAAAGATAAAACGCCAATCAACTGGACAGACGAAGCAACAAAGTCATTTGAAGCATGTAAAGTTGCTATCCTAAACGCTACTTTACTTGCTCACCCTATACATGAAGCTACTCTCGCAATCTGCACCGACGCATCAGACCTCTCAGCGGGAGCAGTCTTACAACAGTACGCCCGCGGAAGATGGCAACCGCTTGGTTATTTTTCGAAGAAATTCTCAGACGCGCAACGCAACTACAGTACATACGACAGAGAGCTACTCGCTATCTACATGGCTATCAAACACTTCAGAAAAACATTCGAGGGAAAAAACCTAATTGTTTTCACCGACCACAAGCCGCTAACCTATGTACTACAGAAGCCACCATCAGCAACAGAAACACCACGTCGAACGCGCCAACTAATTTTCATCAGCGAATTCACGAGCGATATTCGTCATATCAGCGGAAAAGATAATATAGTCGCAGACGCACTAAGTCGCATACCCATTGACGTCATAAACTGTCCTACATCGATCGACTATGAAGAACTATCAAAAGCGCAAGAAAGAGACAGAGATAGCATCGAACATCTCGCCAAGCAAAGTAATATCACTCTAAAAAAAGTAACTCCACCTAATTCGATTTCCCCTGTCTACTGCGAAACTTCTACTTCATTCATTCGACCCTATCTCACTGAAGAATTCCGACGAATCGCATTTGAAGCAGTCCACAGCATTAGCCACCCTGGTATCCGAACAACGCGCAAGCTTATCAGTCAGAGATTTTTTTGGCCTTCAATGAACATAGACGCTAAAAAATGGGCAAAACAATGTCTACAATGTCAACGGTGCAAAGTTCAACGCCACACGTCAAGCGAAATTTCTTCATTTCCCCCGTCAGAAAGATTTCAACACGTTCACATAGATGTCGTCGGACCCCTTCCCACTTCACCCGACGGACATAGATACCTAGTCACGATGATAGATCGAGCAACTAGATGGCCTGAAGCAATACCGACGCACGACACATCAGCCGAAACAATCGCAAAAATAGTTTACGAAAATTGGATAACTAGATTTGGCTCACCGAAATTAATAACAACAGACCAAGGAAGAAATTTTGAAAGTCGCCTATTCAATAAATTACTGAGTACTATGGGAACAGAGAAGACACGTACAACACCTTACCATCCTCAAGCAAACGGAATAGTCGAACGCTGGCATCGCTCGCTTAAAACATCATTAAAAACTCGTCTATCGCAACATACGAAGTGGATCGACGAGCTACCTACTGTACTACTGGGTCTTCGCGCCGCAACTCGCACCGACAATGGCGTTAGCGCAGCCGAGCTAACCTACGGCTATAACCTACGTCTTCCGTGTGATTTCTTCACGAAAACACCCCGAAACGAGCAAGACGTAGACTACGATTATGTTTGCCAATTGCGAGAAAGAATTGATTCAGCAAAGCCTATTAAAACTCCTATACACGGAAATAAACGATCCATATTTGTTCATAAAGATTTACAAACCTGCGAGCAAGTCTTTATAAGAAATGATACTTTCAAGAGAGGGCTGTTACCGACGTATGAAGGACCGTTCAACGTGCTAAAGCGAGACAGCAAGACTTTCACCATACAGCTACCGCAGAGGCGATCGGCCGTAATATCAATCGACCGGCTCAAACCCGCCTATACGGTCGACGATAGCACAGAGAAAAGTCAACAAACGCCACTAACGAGCTGCCAGAGTACAACTACAGTCACTCCAGCAATAGCGAATAAACAAAATACCACAAACTTAACAACAAAGAAAGTTACTCGTTACGGTCGTGTCGTCAAGCCTTTGGTACGCTTTCGCTAGGGGTGGAGTAATGTAGCTGCCTGACGGAGCTACAAATACGTTACCTTTGTTTACCTATTAAAGCAAATACCATATACCTTGTACCTGAAATACCATTACCAGGAAATAGGAAAAGGAGTAAATGAAACGACATACCAATGCTTATTATCTATAATCAGAGAAGTTTGGTATAGCGACAGATATATATTCTACGGGAGAATAAAACATCACACCAAGGCTATAGTTTATTATGATGCATCAAAGTCATTATTATTATTATTACAATAAAGAAATATTATTATTATAAAGTGATGAGTTGATGATCTAATGCGACGTTTAATAGTCGATGGTTATAATTTGTTTTGTGACGTAGTACTCACTGTGCGAAAAGCCTTCCTTCTATCTTCAGGTTACTGCGAATTATTTATCGCACATTTTATATCCCACTAGTCGTTCACATCGCACAATCTTCTCCAACTATTAGCAAGACATCAGGAAGCCGACCGCCTTGTATCAACTGTCAACTATCTTCCATGAACAACAAGAAGAGAAGCGTGGAGTCTTGAACACGCGTCTCCACCGCCAGCGTCAGCGGCCGACTGAGGCGCGGGCCGCGCGGCGCTCCCAACGGCGATCGGCGCGTGCGCAGTGCGCACCCCGCGCCGACCGCAATGTGCGGGTCGGGGGGCGAGGCGCGGCACCCCGCTCCCGCGCATCCACCGCGCGGAAGACGCTGATTAATTAGGCTAACAATGACATTAAATATAATGTATAAATGATTAAACGCTGAGTATGCGATATGCATCTGAGAAGGCTTGCAACTTGCTGGTTTTATTCACTTACTACTAAAACATACTCTTCGATAGTCTCCGCAGAACCCCAGCTCACTAAACTGATGTTTGCAGATGACAAAAAAATATTTAAAAAAATCACCGTACCGATCACAAGTACCGATGATGCCAAAAAATTACAACAAGATTTAGATTCTTTAGCATTATTCTACAGAGAGAATAGAATAACTGTGAATGTTAAAAAATACCATCACTTGATCATAACAAGGAAGGTAAATCCAGTTAAACATGATTATTTTATCGAGGGGGTCCAAATACCTCAGCAAAAATCTGTAAGAGATCTTGGTATTAATTTAGATGACAAATTGACTATGAGCGACCATATTGAAGAAGTCATGAACAAAGCCTATAAACAGCTAGGCTTTATCAAGCGTGTTACTAGAACTTTTAATAACATTGACTGCATAAAGATCTTGTATTATGCGTTTGTGCGAAGTGTACTTGAATATGCAAGTAACATTTGGTCGCCTTTTTATCTAGTCTACATTGAAAAACTTGAGTCAATTCAAAAGAAATTTGTTAAATACTTATCATTTAAAGATTATAGAGTTTTTGATACTTACCAAGACGCGTACAGTTATTATCAAATAGACTTGCTAGAAAATCGTCGAAAACAAAGCGACATGATACTACTGCAAGCAATCATCTTAAGTGGTAAAATTGATTGCCCTAATCTTTTAACGGAAATATTTTTCCGGACTCCTTCCTACAGAACCCGACATACACCATTATTGAATGTGCCTAATTTAAAAACGAATTATGCCAGAAATTCTATTATACCGCGCATAGCTCAAACTTATAATAAAAGTTACTCAGAATTAGACCTTTTTCATATGACTAAACGTAAATTAAAAAAAGAAATAATTAAAATTAACCGGAAGCAAAAAAAATGGCAGTTACACACACACACACACACACAGACACACACACACGCACACACATACGCACACACACATAACACTACTACTTATAAACACTTTTTAATCAAACTTTATATTTTAGATCTTAAATCATCTACCTATCTTTGTTAAACGTCAATAATTTAATATAACCGATAGTCACTGTGTAATCCACTCCTGGCCTTATTTTGTTATATACATAGTATTTAAGTAAAAATTTTTTGTAACGCTGTAGGATTACTGTATAAAAAAAAAAAATTAAAATAACGCAAAAATACAGTCCACTCAATTACTTATAGGTGATAGTGGCCTTCCGCCGCGACAACAGTGACTTTACCTGACGGCGTCTATTCTGTTAGTATAAACTGCTTTAATGGAAAAGCTAAAAACTGCATCGTTTGTCAAATGAATCGCTAACCAAATAACAATGCTACCGCCGCGTAGAGCACGTCTGCAGCAAGAATATAAACAACTAGCTTTTACCCGCAACTTCGTTTGCGTGGACAGGAGTTTTAAAATAAACAGTAGCTTCTGTCACTCTCCAATCCTGCATATTTTTAATAAAACTTCGACAGGTTGATAATTCATTTAACGTCATCGTATTACTGTAGAATTAACAGAATTTCGATATCTTATTTGTTATGCCGGTGTATAACAAATAATTGTGCTAGATTTCAGCGATATTGCGATAAATTTATCATCAATTTATTATAAGTCAGTTCATAAATAGAACTAAATCTTGCAGTTGCGATAAAATATGTGATAGATATCCGTAACGGTTAAGCTACGGCCGAGTATGTTTTACATTGATATCTATCGCACTGGCGTGTTGGCCTCAGTCGGCGGTCAGTCACGGCTTCTTTCCATCTGTTCTGAGGTCAGGGCGCAGGGCACGATCTCAATATTGCACGTGTAATTTCTTGTAATTCGAAGTTAAGACAAGTGCATTCTCTGCTCATGTCGCAGCGCTCCACGCAGCCCCGCACCCGCTCGGGTCGCGCCTCAGATCACAATCATACAGTGATCAAACTGACAATCCCCGTGTCCCCGTGTCCGCGCCGTTCCCGGAACACTGTCGGCCGGCGCCGCGCGTGCGAAGTGCGACTTGCGAGCGACGCGCGCGCTGCCCGGGGGGGGGGGCAGGGGGCAGACTCGTTCCTACAAGTTACAACATCGCCGCGTGTTCGTCGACTGCGATACTTGTTTGTTGATGATAGAACGTGTTTATAGTTTGTCATAGGAAACTGTAAATGAAATTGTAACGGGAGTAATAATGGGGATAAGATGGGGGTGGTGCGGAGAGGTGAGGTGAGGTGCGGAGAGGTGCGGAGCGGAGCGGAGCGGAGAGGTGCGGAGAGGCACTATTAGCATTTTTAAATAAATGTTCATAGCGCGGAGTTTTTATGTTGTCAAAAAAAGAAAAAGAAATTAAATTGATTTTGACAAATGAAAAAACGCTTCTTATTTCTATCGTAAAAAAATAATGAAAATATCGTATTTAATATTCAGAAGTCGGATATACTCACCTCACAAAATGAGGAGAACCAAAAAAAGTATTTAGAGTTGGTGGAAGGTCGAAGTAAGAGGGGCGAGCAAAAATAGGCCAAGTAAGTGAAAGTGAGGATGATTATACTAGTAACCAAACGCTGGGAGAAGCTATAGTTGATGGGATGGGATAAAATAAATAAAGGAAGCGATTAAAAGTTAAATATGAGAACGGCACTCGAATGAAAAGCAAGCAAATTTCAAGATGCTGTAAAATTAATACCTGATTTTGATCACGAGAATAAAGATTTAATTGTAAAAAGTTGGATTTGGAAAATTGAAGATCTAGGTGAAATTTATTATAGGCGAACGCACGCACATTTCAATGCACGAGTCTAGATGACTTATACGAAGGGTTTTTATCCGCTTTTGATACGTTTCAATTGAGACCTTCTAATGTACAGATGGTCAAATCGTATAATGGGTCACGTACAGCTAGCACATCAAGGGGAATAATTCATTATCGTAAGTCACCCATTTGTATATTGGCATGTTGCATTTAATTGTTCTAAGCTTGAGATTCGGAAATGTTATCAATGTGGCGAATCGTTCACGTTGCAACTAATTGCAAACAGAATTCATATGATAACACTACAAAGAAAGTACAAATTTGCTCAAGTTTGAACGACGCTTATAAGAAAATTGCGAAAATTAGTAAGTTTCACATGACGGTATATTTAGGTACCGGAATTGAAATGAATGTCATAGCAGAACTTCAATTAAACCATCATCGTTCACACTGCAAGGTTTAACCGATACTGCCGGGAAAGGGACGGGCCAGGTTCAATACGACGTTTGTGTGGATGATGTTTAAATGAAAACGACTGCTTTAGCTACCGATATTGATTTACTAATGTAATGTAATGTACTAATAACCTAAACTTTCCGGAGGAATTGCACTACCTTTTAGTAAAAACCGTACAAAAATCCATTCAGTAGATTTTGAGAAGAGTTGATTACATGCGGACAGACAGATTTGGAGACTTTGTTTTATAATATGTATAGATAATGTGATGATGAACATTTCTAAGAAAAACGCCACGTTGCGCATGGTGAGTCAAGATTGTATTAATTCAATTGATACTTTTGTATGGTTGCGATGTGCGGTTGCTATGGAAAAACTAGAAATCATTATTGGAAAGATAAACGATAAAACGAAATGAAGAGGATGGTAAAGAAAGGCGGCATATTGCGGATAAATGCAGGTCGCAGATGATTTAAATTTCAAGCGTGAGGCTTAACAGTATGTGTACACCGCCAGTGACGACCAGATCATTGTGCACCGTGATGGAGGTAACTGAGGAGGGGCAAGACAGTCACCGGAGTAGTGCGCTGTGAACCAGTCTTGAGGTGAGTGGACAAAAGGAGTTCTAATGAGGAGACGGAAGAAAGAGAACATTTTGGAAAGTGAAGTATAAGAGATGTGACGTTTGCTATGATCGACGCTGGAGCCGTGGACGATAATGATATTGTTATGCATTGTGGTTGCTGAGTAATGTTATAATTTGCCGCTAGGGCAGTAGAATTGTCGTGTTACGCCTTTTCGGATCGCCATTCTTCGCCTAGACAAATGTTCTATTTTGAGACGTATGTTATTATGTGACGTATGTTTTGTTTATGATTTTATGTCTTTGTGGACTTATAATGGAAAATTATGTAAAGAGCGTCATGACCGTTATGTTTTAGGGGTCTGAGGGGGTTGACGTTCCTTATGTGCATGATGGTTTTAGGTTGTTCTTGTCTTGTTAGAGCTGTGATGTTTTATTGTATTGGCTAGGTAGATCCGTGTGCACCCACATTTTAGTTATTGCAATTGCAGAATGCATGTTTATTATTATTTTTGAGAAGAGTCACTATTGAGTATCTGGCCAATTATATCGATGAATACATTTATTAGCAATACGGTTAACATTACTTATTTGAAAAGTCAGGATATCAAAAGTAAAAATAACAGAGCTGTTGACAAAAGTGTTACTTCCGATTGTTAGAAATTCGATTTACTACTAGCAATCACCAGCGATTCCGCTCGCTTGGAAAAATTAAAACCTTAATATAGTATTTTGATAACCATAAAAATGGTAACGTGTGTTAACCTTAAAAGCTAGACGTATGCTGTTGCGGACTTTTATATAAAACTTTTAGAGGGAAATCATTTTGTAATACTTGATTTTTATAATAACTTACACCGTTACTTAGAGCACAAAGGGAAGCCTAAAATTTTGATGTTTTCGTAATACTTTTTATTGCTGCTCCTCTCATTAATTTAAGCGTGATTTTATAGAGTTTATAGCCTTCGTCGATAAATAGACTATCTTACAGTCAAAGAATTTTTTAAATCGGTCCAGTAGTTCCTGAGATTAGCGCGTTCAAACAATCAAAGAAACAAACTCTTGAGCTTTATATTTGGGTATAGATAAGAGAATAAGTGCTATGCTCGTAATATTTAATAATTATAGAGAACTCAAGGGGCTGCTTTATCGGAAAATCCTGAGGCGAGATAAATTTGACGTTCCGGTATTAACGAGGTGTAATCCCTAGCATTAATTATACGATGACATACGACGTATAGGTTTTATTACAACGAGGATAAAAATGGTTAACTGAGGTCGTCGCAGCAGATTCCTGGGCAGCAGAGATCTAATCTTAGTGCACTGTCTGTAGCTTAAATAGTAGCGATGGTGATGATGTGATCAAAAGATATGACTTGATTGACTTTATAGAAAGCTAATACCTTTCTCTGTGCCAATTGCGGCGCAATTGTTACAGGATGGCCGACTGAAACGGGAGTAATAATGGGGATAAGATGGGAGTGGTGCGGAGAGGTGAGGTGAGGTGCGGAGAGGTGCGGAGCGGAGCGGAGAGGTGCGGAGCGGAGCGGAGAGGTGCGGAGAGGCGCTATTAGCATTTTTAAATAATTGTTCATAGCGCGGAGTTTTTATGTTGTCAAAAAAAGAAAAAGAAATTAAATTGATTTTGACAAATGAAAAAACGCTTCTTATTTCTATCGTAAAAAAATAATGAAAATATCGTATTTAATAAAATGTTTTAGACGTATAGAGTCCTACTAATCTTATCCTACTCCTGCTAATACTGACGATGCCAGGAATTTCACTCATTATTTTAGCGATCTCACGTAGAAAAGGCTACCGACACGTCTCTAATACAACCTCCTTCATGGAGTTGGTCATTAATATGAACGAGCATCGTGGCTTTCATATACTTACATATGAGTCATTCAGTTGTTGAGATAGAGTAAATCTGTTGACTTTGGGAAAATTGCTTTTTATTTATTGAAAAAGTGCAAAGTAGAAATATCGTCGTTTGTTATAAATCAGATACCAGGCCAGACGTGTATTGACGGGTTAAGTTAATAACAATTTAGAATTGTTATGCCAGGACGATTCTACTACCAGTTCGGAACGCTGTTGTTTTTTTGTTAATATCACCGTTTTAATTTCTAGTTTGGTAAGCAGATTATGTGTATGTTTTATATTTCCATACATTTATATAAGTTAAGTTTGTACTTTTAATTTCAGTACATATACGTTGACACCCACCGCCGTGGCATCACATCTTGGCTGAACATCAGCGCTGCATTAGCGATGCTAACACTGATGCAGCACTGCGCTGAGCTGAACGTCTCTCATTGCTGTGCTATATGCATATAGCGGTATATATTATTTTCATAACTTTTTTATTTATGTTTTTGTAATCATTATTAAACGTAGGTTATACCTATTTAGTAGCAAGATTTTATGTATTAGTTTGTAGCACCGTGTGTAAAGCACAGATGAATAAACATGTTTTCTTTCTTGTCTTTTCTTTCTTTCTTTTCTGTCATCCACTGAGAAGAATTGGCAAGAAACACAGCGGTTGCTCTTATCAACAATACAGAATATAGAATTATCAATAACTATTTGAGCTTAATGTAGGTCGACGCCAATCTACCCAACAACAACATTAAGTAATTAAGGATTAGTAATGACAACCAGATTGAACCATCTCGTCTAATCAATAGAAATTATCACACTATGTAAACAGACGGGTGTTCAAAGACCGTCTGAGAAGAGTCGTGCAACAAGACTGGCGTACAATAAATCAAATCGTCCATCATCTGGTCCTTCCTCACCATTTTCAATGAAATACGATGGAGCACTACAATCACGTTTATTAAATTATAACAAACGACGATATTTTTCCTTTATTTTTATTCAATAAATAAAAAGCAATTTTCCCAAAGTCAACCCATACTCTTTCTCAACAACTCAATGGCATAATGACAGCCTCAATGCTTTTTCATATTAGTGACCGACCCTATGAAGAAGGTTGTATTAAAAACATGTAACAAAATTATTATCTAAAAACCCAAGTATAGTATTTTAAAAGAAATCTCAGTCTTCGAAAATAGTCAAGCGCTCGCACACGTCACCGCGTGCCAGCCTGCGTGTCCTACACATTATAACATGAGGTTGAGGTTTAGTATTGCGTCGATGTATAATACAGTTCACGAGCTGGTGAACTGGAGACGTTACATCGGGCTCTGAGGTAATCGGCGGGAGCTGCTAGCTACGTCATCGATCACGACTCAGAGCACAACATCGCGATCCGCGCCATTTAGCTAAACACTGTTCGGGCGAGTCTCCCTTGAGAACACTATCAATTGATTCGAGTTGGAGCAATAACAAAAAATGAGGACATTATTCTTATGATGCAGCAGTGACTCCTCTCCGGCCGCACTCAGAGTCCTTAATCACGCGATCATAACGACTGGCTTTTGCCTGCGTGGACTTGAGTGCCGAGATCTGTCAATTTATATCAAAACGTATATAAATTAAATAATTGTGATAAGTACTTTTGAGATACAATAGAGTAATATAATTAAAATCGTAATATCGAGTGTGATAGAATAGTAATGAATTGGTATGAAACTTTATTTCTTGAATGGATTTACTTAATATTTCGGGGTCACGGGTAAATATTGACTTTTGCATCATGCACGTTTCGGAGAGGAACAATATTAAAAGCCCTACAAATTTCCTACGATATGTCACCAATCTAGTGCTGCAATTCAAAGCTCCAGTGTCCATGCCATGATAGCAACGTTACAAATTATATCTAATGAAACAAACATTTGGAATTTCGGAAGACAGAAAATTAAACGAGCTATGACGTTCATCACGGTTGTCTCGAAAACTTATAATATAAGTAATAAGTTATTAGATTTGCATACAAACACAAACCTCTTCTGTTCGTTTTTTAAGTGTTGACAAAGTTCCCGGACCACGTATATCGTGCTTTAGAATTGTTATATAACATTCAAAACTCCATAATTTATTCCATAATTTTGACTATTTATTCAAATTTTCAAAAAATGCTTAAAAAGGATAAAATTTATTTCGTTCACCCCATACTAAACGATTATTACATGACATTATTTTAACCCTTATGTTGGTAACCGGGTACCCGGGTACCCATTGCGGTGCATTTGTGTCAATAGTTTGAAGAAAATTCAATATTTTATTTTAATCTCCCGAATCGTCGTTTTTTAGCTTAAAAGAAAGCCAGTTATGAATGCATTAAACTTATTTATTTACTTATTTGTTTTTTAAATAAACTTAAACTTTAGCTATCGCCCCATTAGCAACCGGGTACCCGGGTACCCACAGTAAAAATATAGAACTAAATTGAAAAATTATTTTTATAAATGGATACAACTCAATTTTATTATAAGAAATACAGAAATATTACATTTTTGTATGATTAATAATATTAAATTTGACATTTAACACACTGTGTGACATTAATTTAGTACTCGTCACATAGCTCTTACGAGTCCTTCGCAAGGCATTCTCTTACACACATGACAAAATCCTATCACTTTTTTCTTCTGGTTTTATCTGGAACCCCTGGACTAGGATTTATATCCATTGTTTCTGCTAGCGCTGTACCTAGGATACTTCAGCAGCCATCTTTGTTGAGAAGTGATGAATTACCTGCGGAATTGCCGCGCGCTGTTCTGTCAGCAGTAAAGCTGCTTCTTCACTTATGTTGCGCATAAATTGACGACTTTCTGTCGGTTTCCTAACGATAATTTTATTATTTATATAAGTCATGTATGATACAGATATGTCTAGCATGTTGAAGAACATTGCCATGGGGCCATCTCGAAGATCGTCGTCGACTCGTGTATCTTCAGACCATTTGGCCCATTATGTTAACGCCAGCTTTATATTTATTATAAAGATTTATAATTTCTGGTTTTCTTTTCTTGTCATCATCAACTGATGCATCTGAATGCATCGTAGATAACAGAATGACAACTTTTTGTTTTCGGAACATAAGAACACGTGGTAACCTTTTCGCGAAATCTAATTCTAAAAACTGTTGAATAATGCTCTCGTGTCTTATTCGCTCCCATAACATAACACTAGGATTGTAAGGTATATTTTTAGCGTGCCAACAATGCGAAAATACCACAATAATAAATGTTTAGCAACGACTAGAGTAGTAAAGAAGTTATTCATGGAGATGCTTGTTCCATTACCTCGGTATGGAGCCGCTAATTCTTTCACTCATCTTCAACCCTGATTTTTTCCAGTGTGTTATCAGTTTTAACAGTGTACATAATTCCTTGCAAAGGATATGCTTTTTCCGCATCACAAAATCCACCAGATCTTTATATTATACTTAGCTGGTTTCGACTGTATGTATTGAGTGAATCCAGTACGGCCGAGGTAAGAATAAAGCTGTTCATCGATCGTTCAAAATACGGTTTGTTTGTACATCTGAGTTAAATTTGTGTTCAACATTGTCCACACACGCATCACGAATTGGAGCACCGGAAAATTAAGACTGGTCATACTAAATGGGGTGCCCCAAACAGATGTAATTTACAATTCTACATTATTATTTTTTTTTTAAATTATAATCTACCATTTTAACATATTATTATTATTTTAACTGTCACTAAGTACACACTACTACTACATATTTCAAGAAAAAAAATTAGTATTTTTTTTTCATGAAAAAAAACCACAATTTTTAATATTTAGTACCGTGGGTACCCGGGTACCCGGTTGCTAAAAGACGTCGGTAAAGTTGGTTACTAACATAAGGGTTAAAGAAATAGGCGTTACTCTGAGGAGGTTCGCAGTGAATAGGAATGTTACAAGGAAGCAGAAGCTACGTCACTTTGAACGAACAGACTCGTACGGGTCGGCCCGTTTCTATTTTATTACATACAAGAAATAATATTTAGTTATTGTATAATAATATCTACTGTTAGAAATTTTAACATTTGCATAATAAGATAAAAATTATTGTATTAGGATGTATAAATATTGGCATTAGTCTCGATATTGTGATCTCAACTTAAGAGGAGATTTAAAAATGGAAGAGGAATTCATTTTGGCGGCATTCTGTTCTGACGAAAAATAATCGTTATTAAAGTAATTAAGAGTAAAAAAAGTAAGAGTAAAGTGTTGAGGTATTGCGCCGTGTGGTATCCAGCTGAATAGAATAGTACCACACTCTTTCTTACCGAGGTGTCGTAAAAGGCGACTAAGGTAAGTCGACCCGCTGTGTGGTATCCGGCTGAGTTGAATAGACCACCCTCATGTCTTACCGAGGTGTCGTAGAAGGCGACTAAGGTAAGTTGACTCATCGTGTGGTATCCGGTTAAGTAGAATAGACCACCCTCTTTCTTATCGAGGTAAAATCTTGTGGTAAAATACGACTATGTTGTTGCCACTGACTTCCGCTTTGTATTTTATAGCAACAAAGTCATGAAACAAGAGTATCGCGCTCTTTTTGATTAAAATGGTGGCAATACTGTGCCGTTGATGTTTCCGGTAGAGTCTTTATATTGATAAAACGTTTCAGTGACAGTCAGTCTTAGTTCGTCATTCAAGAGAAGTGCATCTCTGAACGGGAATAGTGGTATTCCTAATATATCGTGTTATTGTATACAGTGTGCGCTAGAAACTAAGATAAGTTGACGTCAGGCCGGTCGTAAAATCCGTAGCCAAATCATGTGACAACATGTTTATAACGTGTTGTGCCGAACCCACTTAGAGTGGGATAGGAAGATGATGAAAGTGTTTAGGATGTTGTCGCCCAGGACTTCCGCTTTGTATTTTATAGCAACACAGTCATGATACAAGGGTTTGCGCCCCTTTCTCCCTATTGATAAAACGTTTCAGTAGCCGTCAGTCTTTGTTCATCATTCAAGAGAAGTGCATCTCGGAACGGGAATTGTGGTATTCCTATTATATCGTGTTATTGTATATAGTGTGCGTTAACAAGGAATTGTTTTGATATAGGTATTTTGGAAATCTAAGTATTTAAATACTACTTGAAGCGATAGTTTCGTCCAACTTCGTAGTGTCTGATTATTTTATCGTGTGGTCGCTGCGGGGGCACATAGCCACAGTTGTTCAATACGAGCTGAGGTGGTGGCGGCGAACACTCAGAACGAGACCGTCAAAGAAACTAAGTTACAGGGAATCGATCGATATTGCTCTCGTCACTTATTGATGTTGTTTGTATACAAATGTCTTCACGGCGCTATTCATAAGGGAATGCCGAACATGATTTTTTCACGTTCTCACAACGAGCCATATTAAAGTCACTATTTAAAATTATTAAGCCAAGCATCCTTTATCGTTTCAGGATCACGTTGATGTCTAAAAAAGGTTCAGTATGTATTTTATTATTATACAAAGATAAAGATAACCTCTGTTATCTCGTGCACATTCCGAGCGCTACCGACACTATCTTCGTAGTAAATTGTGTCACTCACGTTGGGGACTCGAGTTGCACTACAGCAGCCCACGAGCGACCTCATAATGCCTTCCAAATATCGAAAACACACACTGCGGACTCATCACTTATTCTATATTTATATATTTCTAGAACAAGTTAACAAGTACATTTTACACCTAGGGCTATAGAAAAAAGCACCAGACTAGAGTTTTTTTTTTAATATATGGGACACTTTCCTTTGCTGTTGGTATACAGCAATATGCAGCCCGAATGGACCTCGGCCTGTGCTTGGGTTGGCAAGTCTACAATTTTCTATTTTGTTTGGTACCAGGTAACAGCCATATAAAACTATAAAACAAATATATTTAGAAAAAAGCAATAAAAAATGAATTAAAATAGAAGAGTGATAAATGTATCTATATATAAAAAATAATAGAAACCCATCATCATTAATATAAATGTTTATGGTGTGTGTGTTTGTATTAACACATGATAAATCTATATTTAGGTGAAATTTAATCTTCTATTTAAATATTTAATACCATAATGTAGCATATGAGCCGCTTATTTTAAAAGTGGCCTAACTCTGTTTTTCAACTCTTTTGGAAGGTAACCAAGGTTCATTTTCATGTAATACATCAGAGAAGCATTTCAGGTTGCTTATATTCAGAGTAAATACAATACATTTTTCACAGAAAAGTTTTCGGAGTTAATTACATAACTGAGACATGGAGTTTGAAACTGGCTTAACTGCATTTATGTGTCTTACATCAAGATAATATTTACTATTGATAATGTATGAAAGCAGCGATGAATGTAATTGCAATTAATAATTAGTATTTACATGTTAACCTAATGTTAAGGACAATGCATTAGTTGAATAACCTGTACGTTTAATTACTATAAAATTTATAATTTTAAATTAAATTTTGGAAATCATTTCACTCATGACGAAAAACAGAACAAGACTATAAATTAGTTCAAATAGTAAAGAGGAAATAGTTATTAATGATTTTAAAAAAATCGAAAAAGAAACCGAATTGTACAACAATATTCGTCTTTAGATCCGAATTACAGAAGAATAATAATATAGAAAAGATTGATGCACCATACATCCAAAAAGTGCGAAAGATTAAACGAAATTCGGGAAAAGGTATTGCACTGAAACCGGAAATATAGGTTTAGATATGTTTAAGCACTATAAATCTAATGATTTATAGTGCTCAAACATGTCTAAGGATCTTTTGGGATACGAATGTATCCTATACGTATATTGTTAAATTCATTGGAACGCAAAACTTAAAATATCTCGATTTGAAAATAAATGGAGTTAGGCCACTTTTAAGATATGCGGCTCATATAAAGAGTTAAAACCTCTAAAGCTGCAGTTCAAAAGAAATTTTTGCATGTGTTCTGAGGTCTTTTTTGGATCGAGCCTAATCTATGAAATGTGATGTCCGAGCGGGCAGGGCGCGTGGAGTGTCTGCCGGTAGACGGGGCCGGCCTCGGAGGAGCTAAATACTTTTGTAGGGTCATGTTATGTCGGCGAGCCGGCCGGCCGCGGAGAGCCCGCGCCAATTGACATCGTTAACGAGAACGACCTCCGCGACGACTGCGATGACGTCACCGCCGCACTGGTAATGCTGGTGACGTACCATTTTATTGATTCAGCTCGAGGGTACGGGGGGCCCGACACCGCCGGTGATGTTGCCATACCAAAGTCATAAAAAAAATAATTTAATGTCCACCCGTAAGAGTCTCCACCCTCTGTGCTGGAGCGCTGTGTCTGTGGGAGATACGTCGCCGTCAGTCATCGTCTTTTGGTCAGTGAATATCAAATATATTATAATCCGAACCGAAGTACACCATTATTATTATAGAAATTATTTATATATCACTACATAGTATAAAACAAAGTCACATTCTTTGTTTGTCCATATATCCCTATGTATGCTTAAATCTTTAAAACTACGCAACAGATTTTGATGCGGTTTTTTTTGATAGATAGAGTAATTCAAGAGGAAGGTTTGTAGGTAAATACGGAGTAAAGAAATACTATAATTTTTGAGGTATCTATTGTGATGTCGTAAATAATTACATTATTTCCGCTTACATTGCAAATGCATATGTCGCCAAATGTCGCTCTTTCAAGAGTTACCTCTAAAGAAAACATGTTTGTATTGTCTAATAATGATAAGAAAGCTATGAATGTTGTATATAAAGACATTCTGTAATTAATTTATAAAATAAAATACATAGGGAAAAATGTAAATATGTAGTATGTGAATTTAGATATTAGATATAGCAGGAAATTTTCATGGTATAGGGAGAGGGGAATTGTTATTCTCCAAATTTAACGCGTGCGGGCCACGGGCAGTAATGAATGAATGAAAACTACTGGATCGTTTTTAATCATTTTTTTACACTAAGTGACATGGGCTATATATTTTATACCCGCGAAGCAGGGGCAAGCCGCTAGTATATTATATATACTTATTTTTATATAAATATTTTAACAATAAAATACAACCGACGAAGAATGCACCGAACATTGAAGAATGTGTCTTAATACATAAGGACACAAATGACTCTAGTAGTGGTCTGGTGTTTAGTCATTTTTCAATGATTTAATAGAAGTCGATTGTTATTTATTTCAAAAATATATATGATATTTATTGCTCTATTTTTAACAGATTGTTCGGAGACAAACTTGACTTATTTATTTAAATTTATACTAAGCTAGAAACAGGAAAAGAAAGTCTCATTTCACATAAGGAACTTACAACCCACAGATTAAAATTGCAAAAAAACAGTTTAGCTAACAAGGGCATTAAATGAAACAGTTTTAAAGCGTAAAAGCATCACAGCGTTTTCCTACTATTTTAGGCACTCTGGCCTCTCCCCTGAGACGTACGAGCTGCCACCAGCTAGGGCTTATCACCATCAACGGCTCTGTTCGAATGTCGAATCTCGATTGATATCCGAGAGGTAACTTTGTCATTTTGAAAGTACATAAAAACAATGACCGGTTCACTGAAGGGATCGACTGCGACGGGCGGCACCGTGACCTGTAGATGATATTATTTCAGTCCAAATCATCTCCAGCCAAAGTCCATCTAATGACATTCAACAATAACCCAAACGCGGCTCGGTTTCATTGCAGAATATCTGTACCTACTTGCCGGTGGATCAATTTCTGTTTAACTGTTTCAATCGATAATATTTCGGACCTTCTTAGCTGAGGTAAGAAAAATCTAAAAAAAACAACGGAATCGAACCGAAATCTTTTATGAGGTTATAGTAAGTAAAACTAAGCGAACAGTCCATTCGTGATAGTGACGTAACATATTATTGCAGGTCGGTGGCCACACAGCTTTACACATAAACATATGGTATTGTTGACATCTCGATAAATTGCATTATGGCATTTTAAATTTTACCATCATCAAAAACACATCACTAGTCATTACTCGTGTTTCCCAGTCGGTCTGTTAACCTAGTTGTCCTGGCAGGAGCCGGCCACTGCACGCTAACTAACTGAGCGCGGTTGTCACCCCCCACATTTCTCAGCCCCAATACTATATCCACTAGCCTATTAGACAGTGCACGTACGTCAAATATGTGTCGTAATTCACTTCATAATCATCATAATCATACCATCACCATAATCATACCATCATACCACTATAAGTGGGGTCGGCACAACATGTTATAAACATGTTGTCACATGATTTGCCTACGTATTTTACGATCGGCCGCCTGACATCAACTTACCATAGTCGTATTTTCCGACATCTCGGTAAGAAATGAGGGTGGTCTGTTCTACTAAAGCGGATACCACACGGTGGGTCAACTTACCCTAGTCGCCTTTTACGACAACTCGGTAAGAAATGAGGGTGGTACTATTCTCTATTCCGCCGGACACCACACGGCGTAATTCACTTATACTTATAAGGGATTGTTACAATACATTCCACAGCTGACCGACTCTGAATGTAAACAAAGACAAGAAAGCTTTATGATCCTATAAATGAATCTCTGTTTTTGTGCGGACTCGTCGCAACATGTGCACGGATTTCTACGAACTCGTTTTGGATGATTCATAAAACTAGTCGCTGGAACCAACAACGGCGACCGGCGGTATGACACAACTCGCCAACAGTTTGTTTGATAGTCGGTAAAATACAGTAAATAAAAAAGTAACCTCTAACCTAAAATAACGGTAACGGGACGTATAATTAAGTTGATATAGTGTAGTGATGTCACTCAATACATATTTTGCGAAAGCATTCAATAATGAATGAGGTTTTATAATCTGTGCCACGGACAAAAAACTAATCCATATATCCATATCAAACCTCAGCGAGGTGACATAATCAATCTATAATCGAATAAAGTATATTTCTCGTTCCATTTTTTTCACGAATCGAAGATTACAATACTTGTTGAATCTGCACATATTGATGGAATAAATTCATTTTTGTATTTGTATAATTATATATATATATTAGGTCGCTTTTATTGACTTTTTATATGATAGTACGCATGTTTGCTGCTCAACAAGTCAAAAATTTACTATTTATTTTCGAAGAAAACTTTTTTATAGTTATTCAATTTTAAAAAATAACACGTGAATAGAGTCCACCCAAGCGATCCTTCAATAGTGAAGTGTTATTTTCTAAGACACGCGTCGTTCAGCTCGACATTAAGCGTAAAGAAAAACGTATTTAAGCCCGGATAACGTTTAAAATTCTTAATTGCATCTATAGCAATGCAAGCCAACTTACATGTTTGTCGTCGAGGACATCGCTTAAATTCTTAAATCAAAAAGGTTTACTAAGTGAGGTAATGACACTCTTGTCTAAAGTTATAAAGACATTAAGTACTACTAATGCATACTAAGTTGAAATATTTTCGTAAAACGGTCGCGGTCGTTAGTTGCATGCGAGCGAAGTCACCGCGCGCCACTGTGTCGGCTCACCTGTAAGGAGCCACACTAGCAGTCGCCTGCAGGCATCTGCTCACAAAACAGAGTACGGCGTCGCTCTCGGGATCGTTTAGAAAGCACACGCGAGCGGCTCCAGCAGGGTCGCTCGCCGCGCAACACAGAACCGGCTAGCGGGCCGTCAGACCACTTTCGAACGACGCACACCACACAAGATCACCGAACGCACCGAACACACTTTTCTTGAAAAAAGCACACAATAAAAGTTATCACAAGTAACGGTCGATCCAATACACTCGCGAAAGAGATCGCGTCCGTTCGGCGCGACGTGTTCTCGTAAATGGCAAAAATACGTATCACGCGACGGGCGAGCGGCGGCTGACTGGATTCAAGCGTGTAGCGCGGCGGGGGCGGGGCGGGGCTGAGGGGGCACGCGGTGCTCGTCCCTCCGCTCGCCCTGTAAAGTTGCCGCTCTCGGGCCGCGAGTAGGCCGGCTTGGCTTCTCGTGCACTTTTGTGAAAGGCATATTGCATCGACACGATTATTTTCGATATTTATGCATAATTTCATCACTCGAACGAGGCTTTATTCGATTGCACGACGATGAAAACTTTATTCGAAGTCTGCGAAGAGAGTCAAATAGGCGTGCGTTAGGTTTACGACGGATACAAATCTTCGAACTTCGTGAATCGTAAGCCCTAAGGACGTCAACAGCGTCACTGGGAAGCGCAGAACCTTCGCCTGGTCCTAGTTTGGAGCCCGAGTGCTGTACGACTCGCGACTCCTTCGAGCGTCGGTTGAAGGAAGGCTGTCCTGAGACCGAACCTCGGATCTGGACCTGCGGCGGCGCGTTTTGATAGCCCTCGACACGAGCCACCGCCCCATAACCGTTTCGAGGGGGTCACGGGTTCAAATATCGGGGAGGAATCGGTTACTTTTCTCGATATTTGCAAACTATAACACGCTTTTCCGTGAAGGAAAACCTCGTGACGAAACTTTCATGTCTTTAAAGAATTCTGGGGATATGTGTAATCTACTAATCCTCGTTGTATACGCTCTTAAAACGTTTCCAAAGAATCCTACTGGGGAAATGATCGGCCTTATAGTTGGTTCCGGCGAGAGGAGAGGTCACCGGCCAGTGCCCTGTCTGCGACCACCTCACGAAGCGGTACTAACTGTCATGATCCGTCGCTGCTGCGGCCGCCCGCACGAGCGAGGTGGCATCCCGCCGACCGCCCGCACCGGCCGCGTGCCAGGAGCGTGCGGGGGCATGGATGCGTTTTAAGGAACTCTTTATTCTAAATGTAATATGTATTAATTGAATACGTCCTCCGATACGACCCTCGGACAAACTAATCTTTTCACTTTAAATGAGCTGACTCACCTCACCTCAGCGCACGTGCGATGACTGAACTACTCTGAATAACCATTTATGATACGATGATACATTACCTTTCGAGATACCGTCGACTTTGATTTTCATTAAAATCATTTATTTGCAGTCAAATGGAATGAACTCATCGTAAAGATACCGATACTAGGTGGTCTCCCACAGGAGCCCTGCGCCCTGCGGGAGACTACACGCCACGGGAGCACGCGGCCCGCGCGTCGTACGCGGGTCGCAGAAGGAGTGCGAACTCCCAGCGCTTATCTCACAATATAGCTCAAAGGAAGCAGCGATGGTCATCTAGTGTTTTCGAACTCTTAGCTTCTGCGGTATTGAGATTTTAAAATTTTTGAAATCTCGATACCGATGCATATCGCGAGAAATACGTGGAGTGACAGAACGGATTCATACGGTCCAGAGTTCTTTGGTTCCATCTGGATTGAAGTGCGGCAGACGAGGGGCTGCGGGTTGCGAGCGCGGGGGGCGGACAGACTGGCAGATGGCAGGCGAGGAGAGGCCGCGTTCTCACGATCCCTCACGTCGCTACCGGCAGCGACCGCGCCGGCTGCGAGGCGGACGCATCGCTCCAAAAACGATTCTTTACAATGTCCGCTTCAAAGTATTCACGCGATCGATATTTGTGCATTCGTTGATTACGTCATCGTTTAAACGCGATCAACGAACGCGACCGTGTGGTGTCGGACGGCTGCGGCCGGCGCGGAGAGTCGCGAGCTTCGAACGTGTCGCGGTGCCTGTGCCGCGTCCGTCGTCGGTGCGAGGCGCCCGCCGTGCGTCGTTCGTTCGCGAGCACCTGGCGAGTAACAATGCTGTTTGAAGCGGCGTCCGATAAGGATATGATTCGGTATATTATCGGTAGGTCCGTATCGCCGTGAGTCAGCGCGGCCCGCGGCGGCGCCCGATAACGCGCCCAGGTAAGCGTGCGTGTCGCATAGAGAACAGAATGCACGACTGAATCATCGTAAAGTTTAGTTTTGAGTTAAGTAGTATTCTCAATTTGTGGAATAGCCTAGTACGAAACTAAGTTCTTTCGTTACAACGACTGCTTTCGCGTCAACCAAGTATGGGCTGCATCAAACAGAAAACAAATAAAAAGTTGGTTCGTAGAGATCATTAGGTAGGTGTTATCATAGCTTTTCGTAACGAATGTCTAAAGCGCACAATTCAGGAGCCTCGCATTTCGATTCTTCATGCAAGCAATACTGATATCTCCGACTGACTACCGTGCGGCGGCGGGCAGTGCGGCGTTGGGCCCGTCGCGAGATAGCGCAGCCGATGGCCGATGTAATATGGTGTCGGCGCGGCGCGGGCGATTACCGCGCAGAGCAAACATCGCACCCACATTTATACTGATGTTTAATTGACTCGATAACGTGCACCAATATTTGGACTGCCTACTTACCGCCGGGGTCGACGGCCGCTTCGATATTTCGACAATTATGGATAAATTTAATGAAACTGACGTGAAATTGTTTGCGATTCTAAACTTCGATTCGTGTAGCAGCCGCAACCCTCCGCTCTGCTTTACTTTAAATCGTGGCCGTAAACCATAGAAACGGTACTCCACGTGTGGCGCGTTTCTATTTCATAAATAACGTAAGTCGCTTGCAATTTTGTTGCTGTATGTAAATTGAACTTAAAAGTAAAGTACCTAACGAACTTCACCAGAATTCAAAATCCTTCAGGATCCGCAACCTTGCTGTTAATCCGCATGATAATCGCGGGCTTCCGATGGGTAATCATTTGTTAGATGCAATCGGTGAATTATAATTCGAAGCGCCCTTCGTTATAGACCGCGCAGCCGAACGGATACAATGGCGAGGCGAACAACGTGGCTCGTTACAGAACCGAGTGCCAACAAAGACGATATCGTCACCGGCTGCCTGCCTTTATGATTTTAAAGAATCGCCCTAATGGAGTCGTCTGTTGTTCCTCGGGTTACTTCGCACCTCGTCCGCTGCGACCTTCGGAACGGAATCGATATTTACTTAGCTCGTTATTCCTGTAAAAATGGTAACAACCATTCTGTCAGTAGCGTGATAGCGTGGGGTAGGCGTGGCTTTGGTAGGAGTGCTCTTTGAACTACTTAAGTTCAGGCGGCGGACATCCGGGTCGAAAACTTATTAAACTTGAAATATCTAGACGATGCAACATCCACGTGGAGTCGGGACGGGTGGAAGTAACGTCGGCACACGACGACAGCGGACGGACAGCCAGGCGGCGGGACGTCAGGCTTAGATCGAAATAGCGGCAGTAGTTCCGAAAGCAAAAGGAAGTCACTCCGCCGCAGCTGAGCGCCCGTCCCGCCGTGTTTTGTTTAGCTCCTGACTACTTTTTGGATCGAGATTGTTTACGTTCTAAATCCATTCAAGGTTCATCGCTCGTGACGTGTTTGTTTACTTATCTGCTTTTTATCAAGATATCTACCGCTGGTTAATTTATCTGTCTGTCGACGTTCTACGCGGTATCGGAGAGATGCAGTATGTCAATCCTTTCTTACCATGTTAGCGTTATTATTATTCTCTATTGGTAACCAAAACCAGATAGTAGAAATAGTAAATGTTTCAATCTTTGGTTCGCATAAACTGTACTATGGTTGAAAGACCACATCCATACTTCAGTTTTGACAATGTTTCTGCTCCATTACAGTCCCTCCCTAAACTAGCCCCGAACAATGAATAACCAACGTAATTAGGTACAGCCTGCCGCTTGGCCGGCCGTGAAACCATATCTGAGGTTTTAAAATAATATAGCATGCCACGTCGTGCGACATGATATCTCTATGATCATCGTATAACTTACTATATAGTAATACAAAGTACGCAAACATATACAGTATTAAACAATAATATCTTGTAGTTGCGGACTGGTTTAGCCTCGAGAAACGTCCACAGTCCATATTTACAATTAGATAATTAAATGATGTATAGCCTGCCTACGCGGCGGTGTCGGGTTACCGTGTACGATGACACTAATAAACGTGAATAGTACGAATTCCGTGTGATATATTTAATAATGTATATCTCGATATAAATAAGATAAATACTTATGACTTTGAATGAAATAACTCGATGTATCAAACGAAATCGAGAATTCGAAAACCCACGAGCCTCACTTCCACTCCCTCACGGCTCGGTAAATCACTCGAACTTACGACAGTTAAAAAATACTTAAAGAAGAGAATAAGAGCTATTTTTTAATAATTTGAATTAGACTCCGTCCCTCGCCGACTCGCCTCCGACCACAGTATGGCGGTAGAGTTGATGTAAGTCCATTTAATTGCACCTTCCCGATACCCAAAATGTAATACATGGCCGACGTTGGAAAAGAATCAAAAGGCTATCAAAAATGGTCCAAATTGTTTACCTGGAATACGCAACGCCGGGCTCCGCTATTATTATCCCTTCGTAACGCCCGTTACAAGCAGGTAAAGTTTGTTTAGTTGTTATTTAAAAGGCACGCGTATCTATCGCTGGCCTCCGAAGACCAGGCCCACCGGCAGCTCGCCCCGAGGCTCGCAGCAGACACCGCCACGGCTCCGGTCCATCAGCTCCGCAGGAGATCGACCACTAAGTTATCGCCCCCCCAAGTTATTCCGTACGGCCGAAAACTTGAAATATATTTTTTACGAATTCATGCCATAGCGCCTAGTTAGAAAGTTTTAATAATAATAATAATAATAAATATATGGGACACTCACACACACGATCGTCCGTCCCCACAGTAAGTAATTTAATACTCGTGTTATGGGTGACAGACAACTGGTGAATATATACTTATATATTTTTAAATACATACTTAAATACAAATATACACCCAGGCTCAAAGACCAACAAATTCATTTATAGAAAATGTTGGTCCTTGGCGGGAATCGAACCCGCGACCCGCGGAGCTGAAGGCAGGGTCACTAGCCACTGCGCCAACGGGCCAGTCAATATAATCCAATCCAATAAGTTTCTAATACTATCGAATCATTCAAATTTTCCTTTTAAATAATCATAAAATATTAATCCGAGCATTCACACAAAACTGCGATAGAGCATCTAACGAAGGAGGGGTGACAAGGATGGGAATTGCCACTTCAAGTGTGTTATTTCAGAATTTGTATGGATATGTTTGCACGGACGGACGGTCGAAATAGGTATAAACATGTTTGAGTGTTTCCCAATCGAGAAAGAGCTCCTCGGTGGTCTGTAATGTATCCTATTTATTAACATGTTCTATACAAGAGAAACACCAAGTACCGTCAATTAGCATTAATTAGCGGCCGGCGCCCGAGCAGCGCCGCCGCGGCCGCACCGGCGTCGGGACGCCGCGGGCTGCGGCTCTGTTACCATGGATCTTATTCCGTACGACTGTTGGGGACTCAATCAGCTGCGGCCGGCGTGTGATACGAGTCGCCCGCTCGCACCACGCTCTACCAATTTGATAGGAGTCTTTAAGGAAACGCACAATATTATTTTATGTCTCACAGTGGCTACGTTGCTCCAATATTCCGAGTCTGATTAAATATATGTAGCTCAATAGTTCTAACGAAGTATAAATTGAGTGACTTTCTTTTTTTTTTTTAACATGAGGAAACCCTTCATGGGTACTACTAATCGCTGGGGGGCGAAAGCAGTTATGCCGGACTCTTACCGGCTAAAACCTCATGGTGCTCCACCTTGCTGCTTGGTGGCGAGGGCACAGGAATACTGGACGCATCACGTCTGCACCCTCGTCAGCAGCCTACCCTTTCTACTTTTGTAGAGCCTAGACTGACTCTTTCACTATAAACCGACGCATTGGAAACACATAATGCATCGGCCATCTCGAAGAACCTCCCTCCAGCCAGAGCGTCGAATCCCCCTATTCGACGCCCGGAGGTCCTCATCAGGGTGGTAGTCGACGGTCTTGGGCACGCCGTCTTCGTCCCGCTCGTCTGCGACGGGGGGATTGGGTTGGAAGAGGTTGCCTCCCGAACTCTCTCTGCCGCCTCCTTCTGCGATATTACATACTCGCAGAAGTATGACATCGCCGCCCAAGCTCTACTGTTTACTACCATAGCTTTTACTACAGCCGGTAGAGAGAGATCGGGTCCTACGTGCTCTAGCAGTCGCGTCCGTTGTTCCATCCATGCAGGACATTCAGCAAGAGTGTGCTGAGCAGTGTCAATGAGAGCACCGCACTCATGACACACACTGGAAGGCTCTCGCTGGGCTATCCGACACAGGAAACTTCCAAAGCAGCCGTGCCCTGAAAGGACCTGAGTCAAGCGGAAAGTAAGGACTCCATGCCCTCTCTCCGTCCAACTCTGCAGAATTGGCTGGATAGCTGAAATTGTCCAGTGCCCTGCACTGGGCGATTCCAGCCTACTCCCCCATTTACGCAGAACATCTGCTTGAGCTATGCTCCGCCAATCTGCATTCCCACATACCATCAAGGAATATGCGTCCCCTAAATGTGCATTCACTCTACGATGATAGGCTTCAGCCAGGCCTTCAGCCTCCAGATCCCAAGGTGGGGTGCCAGCCAACACGCAAGCCGCCTCGCAAGAGATAGTGCGGTAGCCCCTAACAATTCTGATTGCCAGAACTCTCTGTGCTCTGCGTAAATGAGCTAGAGAACGAGAGTTCAGACGACCTGCCCAAACGGGTGCACCGTAAAGGGCCATGGCCCGCACTACTCCCGCGTATAAGCGGCGGCATCCTGCATTAGGCCCCCCCACTCGGGGAAGGAGCCGACTTAATGCTCCAGTAGTTGCCACCAGTCTAGGAGTAAGCCATCGGAAGTGAGCCTCGAATGTCCACCGGCTATCTATTAGTAGCTAGTACTTCATTGTGTTTGAGATACCAATGGTGACACTTCCTACCATCAGTTATGAGTTACTTGGCGGCGCTTTTCGGGGACCATGAAAGCATAGGACCTGAGTTTTTCCTATAGAGACCTCTAATCCGAGCCGGCAAATTCGAGCCACAGTTTGTGAAGTTGCCGCGGTTGCCAAGATACGTGCCTCCCTATGAGTTTTAGCGCAGGCCGTCACTAGAGTGTCATCGGCATAGCAGAAGAGATTAACACCCTGCAATGTATTTCCACGAAGAACCCAATCATACCCGATATTCCACAGTAGCGGTCCAAGCACCGACCCCTGTGGAACGCCGCGTACAACTGTCTTCTCAGTCCAAGTACCACCCGCTGGATATATTACGGTGTGATCGGACAAGTAGTTATTCACTATTTGCTGCAGGTACCCGGGGACGCCGTGATATTTTAGAGCCTCCCTGATGACACCCCACGGCATGGAGTTAAAGGCATTTGCTATATCCAGAGACACCGCCAGTATAACTTCCTTTCGGGACACTGCTTCGTCCGCCAAGGCCCTTACCTGCTCTATACACGCAATAGTAGATCTGCCTTGACGAAAACCGAATTGCTGTTCGCACAAATCAGGCCCTGTCTCTTTCATGTGCTTGACAAGGCGACCAGCAATGACGCGCTCGAAGAGCTTACCCACCTCGTCAAGCAGCACTATTGGCCTGTATGCAGCTGGTGAATTTGCTGGCTTCCCTTCCTTTTTGAGAAGAACCAGCCTTCCCGTTTTCCAAACCCGGGGAAAATGACCCTGGCTAAGACATACACTGAGTGCTGCCCTGAACCGCGACTCTAGTGGACCTAAAGCAAGCACCCAAGCACGCCCAGGAATTCCGTCAGGGCCAGGGGCTGTGTTCTTTCCTCTGATTTTTTGAATCGCCTCCTTTAACTCCTCCATAGACACCTCAGGTACATCGACCTCACTCCAGTGCTCTTCTGCCTCAACTAATGGTGGGGCCATGCGTGGGGATTCACTCTCAGGTCCCTGTGGGAACAGTGTGTCTACTATAGATCTGAGAAATTCTGGTTGTAGACTTTCTGTAAGAGGGGGTGCCCGGGTACGAAGTTTATTGCGTACAACTTTATACGGCCGACCCCAAGGATCTCTCTTATGAGCCTCCATCGCCTCTTCCTCAGCCCGGGCCCTAGCGTCACCGATGGCCACTCTAAATGAGAAGACAGCGCCCCTATATCGCTCATAGAGATGTTGCTCGTTTAGGATGTCACGGATTCTGCGACATCTAGCTCTGGTGTACTGGCGTCGAGCAGCTATGCAACTTTTGCGCAATCGCGCCAGTTCATCTGACCACCAATGCACATTGCGTCTGGGAGCAAAACGACTAACGCGTGGCATAGCAGCATCGCAGACCTGTGTCATCCTGCGGACAAGGTCTTCTGTTTCTGTGGCTGCGTTCCTCTCCGTAGATACCCCGGCCCACGATTGAACCGTTGCGGCTTCAACCAGAAATTCCTGGTCTATCTGTCTGATGCGCCACCGGGGTCTATCCGTACCTGCAGTCCGAAATGGGCCAGCTCCTATCCTTGAGCCTACTTCGAACCTGATATATAGGTGATCCGATAACGATACCACGTCTTTGAGTACCTTCCAGCCCCTTACATTGCGTGCCAAAGTGGCATCCGCGAATGTAACATCTACAATAGAGCGTCCCTGTGGCCGTACGCATGTAAATTCTGATCCCTGGTTAAGGACAACTAATCCCGTTGACGCTAACCAATTTTCCATAACTAGCCCCCTTGTGTTTGTTACTGGGGAACCCCACATTGCAGATTTGGCGTTAAGGTCGCCAGCGACCAAAACCCGGCCTGGTCGAGTTCTCATAACCAGAGAGCCAACTTCTGCAATATATCGTTCGAATTCAGCAAGGCTTCTGTTTGGGGAAAAGTACACCCCAATTACCGTCACCCCACCAATAACTGCAGAAACATACCCTCGTCCTCTATATGTTCCTACCAAAGCCGGGGATCCTGTTGTGGTTCTAGATGTAATGGTTACAACATTGTCTAGATCGCCAACCCAGTTGTCTCCTGTTGGAACAAAATACGGTTCCGAAACTACTGCTACATGTGTCAAACGCTCCGCCATACTCTGGAATAGTAGATCCTGAGCTCTGGCGCAGTGGTTGAGGTTCACCTGCAGGAACCGGAGAGCCATACTAATCTGCGGTGTCCATCGAAGCCACCTCTGCCCGAACACTTATTTCGGCTGTGCTAGCTGGTCGCGAATAACCCTTAGGACCATTAGCAATTTTTCCTCTTTGAATTTGTAATTCAGTACATCTGTTATTACCTGACCGGTGGTTAGCAGATAGACCTGCTCTATGGCATATACCACAGTGTGGTTCTGCTAAGCATCCTCGAGACTTGTGTCCATGTTGACCACAACGATAGCATTCATCGCTGCGGTCAATATCTGCCTTGCAATTAATACGAAGGTGTCCTACTTCATGACACCGAAAGCATCTTTATGGACGGACGTCTAGAAGCCTTACACGGGCTGACACCCATCCGACCAGAATTCTTCCTACGAAAGCTACTTTCTGTGCTGCCCCTACGGGGCATCTCAGCCATAAAGCACCCAAGCTGGAGGAATCCCTTCTTATCTCCCCTGTCTTGATTTGGTCAGGTGGGCATCCCCCGACCCGTGCTACAGCCAATGCCACCTCTTCTTCGGTTGTCGCGTCATCAAGATCCATCACTCGCAGATCAGCGCATTTGATAGACCTGTCAAATGCGAACCACATCTTCGCTTAAAAACTCTCTCAATTTCTGAGCAAGAGAATCTGCCTTATCTCCACTTGCAACGCCAGGAACTTCATAAATGCGTGCGCCAGTAGCAGCTTTTTTAATGCGGAGTTCCGGTATTCCCAACTCATCGATAGACAAACAATGACGTGCACGAGCGATCACTTGGCTATAGGTAATTCCCTTGTCTACCGCTTCTGGTTGAAGAGTAATGACTACTGCAGAAGAACGCGGTGAGCGGAGCTTCCGTTTCCGCCTGATCTTTTTACTCTTCTGTCGATTTTGAGAAGTCTGTGGTTGTTCCCCTATTTGACTCGTCATTTTATTGTTCTTACGACCTTTTCTTGTCACCACGTTCCACCCTTCTTTAGGTGAAGTGGAAGTCATTGACAGCGAATTATACTCCGACTGGGATGCTACTTTTTTTCCCTTTTTTATTGCTACCACGTGTATGAACGGGTGCAATTCCATTATGTGGCTCTGATTGCGCCATTCGAATAAGTTTTGCAGAACTCGATGACGGATCCGTAATCGAAATATCTGGCGTGTCCATCGCTTTCATTCTCTTGTCTGCTGCTAAAGGTGGGCGAACCGACTTTTCTGGCAGGAGTCTACTGTTAATAGCTTCGAAGCGAGCGTCTATAATGTTACCCACCATCACCGCAACTGCTGAACAAATCTCTTGAGTTAGCGGGGATTCTTCGATAGGTCTTTTATCCTTTTGAGTTAGTCTTGCAGTAGGAGACGGTCTTCTCGCTATCTTTGACGGAGGAGGCCTAGACGGTGACATCTCCCTGGATCTCTCCAATTTCTCAATTAAACTGGCCATCTCTTTTCGAAGGTCAGCAACTTCTGCCCGTAGACGTATGTTTTCCTCACGCATCTCCTTGGCTACCTCATCTATAACGTGAAATTTAAGGAATCCTGTGGACCGTTCAATCACTTGAGCCGCTTCAGTCAAATTTTTTGCACTCTTGTCATTGAGATTCCTCGATGAGGAAGCAACTTGTCTCACTTTAGTTATGGCCTCTTCCACTTCTTTAAAAACTGAGTCCGTTGTGTCCTCAAGCCCTGGGTCCATACTTTTAGCTGCAGTGGATGTTGATGACCGCTTGCCTCTCTGGGTATTAGGAGCACTTCCTGCCGTGCTTCCTTCAGGTCTGCGGTAAAACTCGCTTCTTCTGTCCTTCGCTGTATTTTTGGATTTAAGTGGTCCTGCGTTTTTTCCAGAAATTGTTGGAGACGGATCACGGCTACTTAATGTAATCTTTTCGTCATCTCTCTCATTTTGAGTTCGTTTGCGCTCACCACTCCTATTACTTACCTGCCAATATTTACCATTGGGTCCAGGCGAACATGACATAGCCCGTGGTTTTGACCTCAGATTATATCTGCAAGGTGGCCTGCTCGACCTCGCCTGATTGTCATGTGACTCCTCTACTAATATAGGTGAACAATCCATATCTTCCGGGTTAACTTCTTTGTCTGCACATATCTTGATGATATCACTGAGAGTTGGTGTGTCTGAGTCTCCTACCAACCCTGGTCCTGCATCTTCTCGAACAATGGGTGCCCCCCCAGATACGTAGGGGCGACTCTGTTGGACAACCTGCGACAGAGCATTCTGAAACTGGTTATCCAACAAAGTGAGGGATTCCCCAGCTGCGCCGGGACCCTCCTGGGTAGACGAATTCTTAGGCGTATTATCCATTGTTTTTGTTACCCCTATCCCCCCCATGGCGCCCTAACGACTGGAAACCCTCCAGCCATACATCTCATCGGCGGACGCCCAACCTTGAGATTGGGGTGATTTTTAAATAGGTTTTCTTCCTCGAGGCTCCCTTGTTGAGGGTTCTGTTGGGTCTGCACCAAACCTCGCTGGACATAGCGAGGCTTGGTGCAAGTCTGACTGACCCGCCGCCTTAGACTGGGAACCGAAATCCCCAAGTTCCCGGCCACCTCCATAGTGCCCTCTGCGAATCAGAGGGACACATGGAGTGGCATTCCCTCTTGTTGATCCGTTCGCCATAGTCGGAGAGAGCCCATTAGGGCAATCGCCGACTACGCCCAGGGTGCACCGGCCCACATTACCCTCCCTTCAGACTTATCTTCGGGAAGGACAAATGTGGACTCGCGGGGAGGTCGACCAACAAGCACCCCAAATATAAATAAATTGAGTGACTGCTATACTCGTACCTAAAAATAAGAATAAGTTGTTTAAAATGAAGGGTAAAAAAATTAGAAACTTTTTACGGAACATAGGGACTGTCGTGTAACGTCGAAGACAAAGTTCTGATCACAATTGTCTAGGGATGAGCGGGAAATCTTAAATCACCTTTCTCCTCTTCGTTTCGGTGAGCTCCGGCGGTTGATTAAAAGAGGAGAGGAGGACCCGTCGGTAGGCCGGTCACGTGGTGTTTCCGAAAGTATCGTACCTCCCGCAGGAGCCTGGAGTGAGTTGGAGGAGTGTTTACGAAGGAACAAGGAGAATAATGTCAATGATTCAAAGTACAGGATATCTTGAGAGACAAAAAAATTAAACCTTATTCTACTTTCTGTTGCGCATTTGTTCCGTGTAGCGATCGACAAGTGTCCGCGGGTATCTCAACGGTACGGTCCTGTAGAAACGAAACGTACTGTACACCAGAACATCCCCTGTAAATATATAAGAGGCAGAACACCGCGCCCCATTCCTCGCAGGCCGGAACTGTATATAGGGACCGGGATACAAGTTTGTTCCCCGAGGAACCTTACTCTCAGAATGAGTGTTACACATCTGAATGTTTACTTCGTGCGTCATTACGTTCCCGTCGGTATGTGTTCACTCGCCTCTTACACAATATCGAGCTCGGCCAGCGGCAAGCGGTTGCATAAGCACCGCGCGGGAGCCCGCAGAACAACGACAATAACTATATATGTATAAGACAATTAAAAGTAATTTTTGGAAGCATACACCCGACTAGTGCTCTCCGAGACTTGGTCGGGGTAGACTCTAGTAGATACTCCAAATTTATAGTAGGTACAATAGTTTTTTTCTATATATCCTGTATGTTAGGTCAGTGTATAAGCTTCTTTAATACTATTTTTTCTAAACACATATACCCCTGTAACCGATTACCTGTGAAAGTATAACAGACATACATTACGACAAAAATATAGTCAAACTTTATACTCGTAATATTAATATAGATCGATGTCAGAGGCAGGCGACATCCAATATTATCAAAATGAATTCTAAGTTATTCGCTAATAGGTTTTTTACGTTTTACACGGAGAAACAAAATTACTATTTCGCAATATGTCCACGTTAGGACGCGATGTGTCGCTTCTCGTCGGCTCTGCCCGTTACTTTACCAGTTTAAGAAAAATTTATTCAAACATACATGTTGACCGTCGGGTGGTACTCGTATTAGTGTATTTCAGTTCTACGTTATTTGTTCAAAGTTTATAGAATATTGGTGAATAATGAGGGTGGTATGGTCGAATTCTTTTTCCATACACATTCCCTCATACATAAATGATGATAGTCTATAGCGTAGGTGTCCATCACCCCAGCGCTGGGCCCCCGAGCGCGGGTCACGCCCCGCCAGCGTCCCGCGGTCCGCTCAGATGAACAATTACATCGAGCTGCAGGCGGAATGCTCGCGAGCCGATGTCACTCCGCCCGCCGGCTGCGGAGCGCTTACATTACCTACACTACAGTGATCAAGTAACGCGGTCTGACGTGTGTTTATTGTTCTACCACTGTATACCTATACCATGTCTCTAAGATTCTACAATTAGAGACAACGTGTACGTTTTCATAAAATAATTTGAAAGAAGCGGGAATAACTACCGCTACCTATTCTAAAACAAAGTTTCCGCCGCGTCTGTTAGAATATCAGGTCTTCGCGATTAATGGAATACGTACTGAATGAATTTTCTCGAGAAAGGTTTAAACATATGTATTTTAACATTTCCATTGGAGGAGGACGGCCACGTTTTTCAAGTAAATACCGCGACCACACTCGCCGACGCACCGGCATAAACTGAGGCCCGACTTCATGATTTGACGGCCTGATACAACCCAACATCTAAAGAACAGGAACTGCGAAGTATACTGTATGTTTATCTTTTGATTAGCCACATGTTTAACGAACAAGTTATATTACAGCATAGCATTAGTTTAACGCAATATAATATCTCCTGTGGTCGGCTAATGATCGCGATATGATCGCCGTCGAGGCGGACGTCCCGGCGACGGACGCTCCCCGTTTGCAGTCGTTGCCGAGGAGCGGTCACGTCGGGCTGCGCCTAAACAAAACATTTCGCTAATAGTGTGCACTTGTAGCACGATCGGCTGCGAGTCGCCCGGGGCCCTCCCTCTACTTTGGACCTTAGCACCAGCGGACAGAGCGCAATATTCAATTCGAGGGGCGCTGTAGTGCCAGTATTTCGTGCCAAATGAGGGCACATTAACTATAACAGTCGTCCGCTATCTCGCACAATAAAACTTTATAACAATTTTAATGTCGTCCGCCGAACGAAGGCTTCCGTGCTAACGGATTATCTACGTGGTCGAGTCGCCGCGCCCGTGCGGCCTGCGAGTACGTTACAGGTAATTACAGGAGAATAGGGGTAGCTACGGCCACTTGCGGCCACTGGCCGGGTAAGGTTTTAGATAACATTATGATCCTGAAGTATTATAGATTCAAATCTGTGCGAGGCAAGCGCCATGATGTCATACATTTTATAATCAAAAACAAAAATATCGAATTTGAAGTGTACACAAACGTTTACTTTACCATTTGTCCTAACTCCTACTGTGTTAGTAAATCTCTTCTTATGTAATTTAACGTATTGTTTTATATTACGTGTGAATTATGTACGAACATATTCAGTTTCCATCAGTTTGCTTGTAGATACTTTAAGATCGTCCGACTGTCGTGACGATGTGCGCCATCGTTACGCGGCCGATTCAACTTTCAGAGCAATATTTTAATTCCACTTAATGTATGCTGTGTAGCTCTCACAGCGTCCGTAGCTACCGTAGGGGGGAAACCGAAGGAGATCATCTCATCGAGAGATATCTAAATTCATCGTTTAATCAATTAAAACTTCGCCGGTGTTAATATGTCTTAATACCAGTATCTAAATGTCGAGTACACTTTTAATGATTTATTATTTCCAGATAAAGAAGGACCCAGCGAATCGTGTAAAGTTTGGTGACGAACGGAGCATTTTCGACGGGGTTTTTATATGTTTCGATGGGGACACGAAACCAGGCTGAGCCACAGCAATGCTTATTCGGGCAGTTAGTTTTTTTTTATATACGTGGCGAATAAGCCATTGGCAAACCACGGGATAGTAACATGTCGGTAGTTCATATTACTAGCAAATTAAATTCTAAAGCAATTATTTCATGTGGTATGTGCCGGTGTGCCATTACATTTATTTTACATTTATCTGCGTGCCGTTTTGCATATTGTTTTGTTATTGTCTGGCCCTGTTCAGCCGACACGTCGACGGTCGACCGGAGCGTCAGTATTAATAAAGTTATCCCCCAGTTCGGAACTACGTACCCAAGTTATCTACAAAAGTTTTATATTTCAAACGCTCAAATCATTTCGTTGCCTCAGCCAGCGATCTTTGCGATTAAGAACATTTTTAATGATATTTCGGGACTTCGGTTCAACTTCGGTAACATATTTGTATTCTGGAAGCCGTGGTATTTTTGCAGGGTCCGTAAATAAAAATTTTCTATTCGTATCCGGCTATCGCTAAAAAAGGAAGGAAGTTTAAAAAAGGATCTCAATGGATTCTTCATAGTCATAAATTTTTCGCCTCTTAAACGTGGCTGGATCGTTGTGTCACACGAGGAAGGCCTGACGAGACGAGATAGCTTAACAAATGGATCGCATCACTCAGGACAGCTCGGGGCACACGAAGACAGGGGCGAGCGCTGTAGTGGAGACGATATCGAGCGAGGACAGGGGACTGGACTAACGAAACTGGAAACGACTATTGTAACAGTTGAAGTTTTTTTATGTGCTCAATATGTGCTTGACACTTCTACCGAGAAAGATCTAGAAATATAAAACTTTAATGCTCATGCCCCGCAATTTTGACAGAGGTGGTTTCACGTTTACTTATATAGCTTTTACGTTTGCTTATCAGAGTCCAGTACTATCCTAAAATCGCAGCGATCCGAGAGTCGATTCCAATTTATGAATTGATCAACTCATTTCTCTGTTTGAACTTAACGTGACCTACGAGTACAGCACATTCGCCAGTTTTGGTTTCCTTCAAATCAATACTACAGTACTACATAGTTGTTTTCAATGGTAATTCGGTTGTACTCTGTTAATAAAAATTAGTCAAGCATTACCTCGATAGGACTACATACCAAGTCACACTCAAATATTAAAAGCAGATAGTAAAATTTATACAAAGACTATTTTAGTACTAAAATGTTGCTATTTCTGGTTAGGAAATTTTCGTTGGGGCTCGTCATGTCGTTCAGTTTTTATTTATTATTTCCACGAACGGCCTTATTCACAGGTTACGACCGCGCCGACAGAACAAACGTAATATTGTACACGTGTGGTTCGACGACACTTGTTTTGATAAGCGGATATCGGGGAGCGCGCGCTACACGAGCTACGAGCACGAGCGGGTTCGCAAAAGGCCGTAACAGGCCGCAGGAGGCCGCAAAAGGCCGCAAAAGGCCGTAACAGGCCGCAGAAGGCCGCAGGAGGCCGCAGGAGGCCGCAGGAGGCCGCAGGAGGCCGCAGGAGGCCGCAGGAGGCCGCAGGAGCCCCAAAAGGCCGCAAAAGGCCGTAACAGGCCGTAACAGGCCGCAAAAGGCCGTAACAGGCCGCAGAAGGCCACAGCATTCCATCGATCGCCGCCGTAGCGTGCGGATGTCTCGGTCGAGCGCAATCCGGTTGCCGCTCCCCCCGCCTGACTCACGCCCCTGCCGCGTTAGATTGTGAAAGTGCTCAAGGACTCTGGACTGTCAGTGTTGTTCGTTCCTGTGCAAGTGGATTGTGTTAGTGTCACTGTGCTTCGATTAGGTAGTGTGGTGCTTCACGCATAACACTTGCCATAGGTGGTTCCGTCCGTGCGTAAGTACACTAATTTTTTTAATTTAGGTACTCACCTCTTTCCCCCGAAGGGAGAGAGACTAAGACCTAGATTTTTTCTTAGGTACACACCTCCCTGCCCTCCGGCAGGGAGGCCACCCCCACACTAGCGGGCCAACATGGCCCCTACTTTGCGCCCCACGGGGCAACCGATTTTGGACTCGATTTTCGCGTTCCTGCAGGCGCACCACCCCGCCATTTTGCAGGAACTTGCCAAAGCCCTCCCGCCCTCTCAGGGCCAGAGTGGCATCCCGGTGGTACCTTCTCCCCCCTCTGCGGAGAAGGCCAAAGATCGTTCCCGCTCCGTGTCTCCTGACATGGAAGTGGAGGAACAGACTGACTCGGAATCCGAGTCCGGTGAGGAAGCCGAAGCATCCGATGCTTCGCAGTCCCCGTCCCCCTCGGCGTCATCCGCCTCAGACGAGGACGACGGCTTCACCGCCGTCCTATCCAAGAGCCAGAAGCGAAAGCTGAAGGCTCCTAAGACCGTCCCGCCCAAAAGGGCCACTAACGACGCAGGTGCACCTGCCCCGCGTCCCACCCCCAAACCCCAGCCTGCCTCACAGGCCACGACACGACAGACCGACTCTACACAGGACTCGCCTATGACGGAGAGGAAGGAGAAGGTGCCGCCCCTATTTGTTAGGGAAAAAGACGCGTGGAACCGGTTAATCCCGCGCATGGACAGTTCGTCCATCCCATTTACTTCTGCCCGGTCCACAAGCCAGGGCATAATGGTACAATGTCCGTCTTCAACGGACCACCGTCGCCTCACGACGCTCTTGGATGCCGAAAAGATCGGCTATCATACGTACGCCCTAGAAGACGAGCGCGAACTTCGCGTCGTCATCCGCGGACTCCCGGTAGAGCTCGATATCGAGCACATCAAAAACGACCTCCTCAGCCAGGGTCTCCCAATCAGGCAGGTACACCGCATGTACCACCATAGAACCAAAGTTCCTTATGAACTTTGTCTCGCGGTCCTCGACCTCACTCCTGAAGGCAAGCGTGTCTTCAACGTCAATACAATATGCAGACTGTCGGGTCTGCGTATTGAAACGCCGCGTACGCGTGGGGTAATGGGGCAGTGCCATCGCTGCCAACTTTACGGCCACTCGCAGCGCAACTGCACCGCACGACCAAGGTGCGTCAAGTGCCTGGGCGATCACGGCACTGCCGATTGCCCCAGAACGGTTCCGTCCGAGGAACCTCCCAGCTGTGTCCTCTGCAGGACCCAAGGGCACCCCGCGAGCTATCGCGGCTGCCCGAAAGTCCCGCTTAGGGCAAAACGAGGGGGCAGAAGGGCCACCCGTAAAAAGGTGGACCGTACCGCCCCCAAACCAGCTGAGAGGTTCGTCCCCGCGCCTCTCCCCACCTCAAACCCCTGGCACAGGAAACCGGCATCCGAGCCGGCTGTGCCAGTAAAACCGGCTCAGGAGACGGTAGCGAAACCCGCCGCCGCCATCTTGAGCTCCAATACAAGAGCTGCCGCTCCTAAAGCGACAGCCGCCCCTCCAGCAACGAGTTTCATGGACGACATGAAACTCGTTTGCGATATAGTAACCAAAATTGACACTACGGAGCTGTCAATTTTGGCAAACAAGCTGAGGAGTAATCCTCAAAACAGATTAATGGCCTTGCTCGAACACTCTAGTTTGGTGCAGGCCATCTCTAGGCTTTAAGCTTAAACCCTCACTGGGTAGGGCCAAGCCCCACTCCCTCAAGCTCGTCACCTACAACGCAGACGGGCTTATCAGACACATGGACGAAGTCCGCGATTTCGTAGTTGCACACGATATAGATATTCTTCTAATACAAGAATCCTTCTTAAAACCCCAATTTCGCAATCCCAATATTGCGAATTACAGTTTGATTAGAAATGACCGTCTGTCATCCAAAAAAGGCGGCACGCTCATTTACTACAAAAGAGCCCTCCTATGCTCCCCCCTTGATTCCCCAAAGCTCACTAACATGGAGGCTTCAGTCTGTCAGGTGGGTATGACCGGCCATCAGTCGATCATACTAGCATCAGTATACCTCAGTCCGACCAAACGGGTACTCGAAAGAGACGTCCGCACCCTTCTCGCACTAGGCGACTCTGTAATACTGGCCGGAGACTTCAACTCCAAACATGGCCAATGGAACTCTCGCCGAACCAACCGGAACGGCACAATACTCCAAGGCCTCAACGGCCTTCCAAACCTCGCTTTTGATGTGATAGCCCCTAACGAGCCCACCAGATACCCGCCTAACGGGGATCCAAACAGAGCAGATGTGTTAGATATATACATTTTCAAAAATGTAGCTCTCCAGTTACATTCTATAGAAGTCCTGCATGAATTAGACTCGGACCACCGTCCGGTTCTAATTCAGTTAGGGCAATCCACTTCCACGACCCCTACCACGAAAACGATAATCGACTGGAGTAAATTAGGCGGGAAACTCCAGTCCCTAAACTCAGACCACCTAGATCAAATTCCTGACAAGATAGACTCCGTGGATAGTGCCAAGTTCGCTGTTACCCACCTTACAAAACATATAACAGACTCACTCGAGCGTTGCTCCAAGGAAGTCCCCGACGACCGCGGTCGTGGGCGACTACCGGACGACCTACGCGACCTACTTAGACGTAAACGTGCCGCCACTAGGGCCCATGACGCATACCCGACAGACGATAACCGGAGAACACTCCGGCGACTTCAAAGAGAGGTTAGAGAAAAACTCAGCCTCAACCGTCAGTCCGCCTGGGACAACAAACTCTCAGAGATCTCGCCGAGTCACCAGGCTTTCTGGAAACTGGCGAAATCCCTGAGAGGAGACCAGTGTGCAGCTACACCTCCATTGTTACGTTTAAACCGTCCGGTCGCTTTTGACGACATCGATAAGGCCGAATGCTTGGCTGACAGTCTTGAGGGACAATGTACAAACAATCCCAGTCACCCCGAACACGCCGAATTCCACTCGGAAGTGGAAATGGCGGCGGCTAGGATATCCGCGAAGGCTCCCGAAAGCGAGCCGCTCACTCCCACTACCGGAGAGGAAGTCCGTTCCATTATCCAAAACCTCAAGACCCGCAAGTCCCCAGGACCCGACTCCATATCCAACAAAGCACTCAAGTGCCTCCCCGACCAACTCATAAACCTATTAGTATTGATTTTCAATGCCCTCCTGTTAGGTTGCTCCTTCCCCGACGAATGGAAGGAAGCAATAGTAATAGGTATTCGCAAACCGGGAAAACCCAGTAATCTCCCGAGCAGCTATCGACCCATCAGTCTGCTCAACAGCTTAGGGAAAGTCTACGAGCGAGTAATCCTCGCTAGACTCATAACGTTCATGGAGTCGATGAAGCTCATACCGGATGAGCAATTCGGCTTCCGCGCCAAACACACTTCGGTACAACAAGTACACCGACTTACCGAAGCCGTCCTCAATGGCTTCGGCAAAAAACGGTACACCGGTACTGTCTTCTTCGATGTCGCCAAAGCCTTCGATAAGGTATGGCATGCGGGTTTAATATACAAACTCGCGAACCTAGGAATCCCCGATAGACTCGTTCTTATCATTCGCGATTATCTTACTAATCGCTCATTCAGATATCGTATTGATGGTGCGCTCTCCTCAAGACGCACCTTAAGCGCCGGAGTCCCCCAAGGTTCGGTACTCGCACCGTTCCTCTACTCGCTCTATACGAGTGACATCCCACGATTCTCCACTAAAACTAGTGCAGTCACCCACTTAGCTATGTTCGCGGACGATACCGCAATCTATACTACCTGTAGAGATCCCATAACTATTAATGATAGGCTCCAAAGAGCAACAAACCAGCTCGGAAGCTGGTTCCGCCGGTGGAGAATCGAAATTAATCCCGATAAAAGCGCAGCAATGTTCTTTGCGAGATCTAGGAGAGCCATGGACTTCATCCGGACGCCCCCTAGAGTCTCCATATACAACAAATACATAGATTGGCAAAAGGAAGTCAAATACTTAGGTGTCATCCTCCAACCGACCCTATCCTTTATCCGACACATCCGCGTTGTCCGTAACCGGGCAGCGTTCGCCATGGGACGCCTCTATCCGATACTGTGCAAGACAAGTAAACTGTCACTTCGCAACAAAGTGACACTCTACAAAACTTGCATCAGACCCATCATGACATATGCGAGCGTCACGTTCGCGCACGTCCCGAAATCACGACTGTGTCCGTTGCAGACACTTCAAAATCGATTCATGCGTACAGTCACTGGCTGTCCGTGGTTCGTGCGCAACGTGAACCTCCATAGAGATCTCGACCTACCCACGATAGCCGATCTTTTCAGACGATTCTCGACGACTTACTTCGAGAAAGCGTCCATCCACCCAAACCCCCTTATAGTGGCCGCGTCCAACTATAAGGCGTTCAGGCACCCCAACAAGATTCACAGGCGCCCGAAGAGCGTCCTTAACGACCCCGATGATGCTATCACAGCATCCAACAAGATACACACATTACATTTACACAAACAGCGTCTTCGCCGGCGAAGACGAGGTCCCCGCTTGCTTGTGTCAAGCGGCCGCAGCCCTCTGCCGCGGCCGCCGTGACGCAGACTTCTTCCAAGTCATTTATTAGATGCAGCCCTCCAAAAACGCGCCGCCTTAAGCCGAGGTTCGGTCTCGCAGGAGACACCCTTAAGGCGACGCCCCCTGTAGCGCGGGTGCTTGTAATGCACCCGCATGTATCATCCATTTCTTCTCGGCGATGCTTCAGCGCTCGCCCGTCTTATCGGTGACGCTGTCAAAGCCATTAGGGCTAACAGCATTAGTCATATTCGAAAAAAAAAAAAAAAAAAAAAAAAAAAAAAAAAAAAAAAAAAAAAAAAAAAAGCAGAAGGCCACAGGAGCCCCAAAAGGCCGCAAAAGGCCGTAATAGGCCGCAGAAGGCCGCAGGAGGCTGCAGTGCGCCGGAGCTGCCCGCAGCGGAGCCGCGCCTGGCTGGCGTTCTATGTATATGTCAGATCAACAAATAAAATGACTTATTCTTACCAATAGTAACTTCAACTGTACTAAATTACATTAATATTACGGGAACAAATCCAAAGCCATACCGTCATCATCATCTTCCTGCCCTTATCCCACTCTAAGGAAATCTTCTTCGTATAGGGAAAGGAAATTGTTTTTCTCCAAATTTAACGCGTGCGGGCCACGGGCAGTTATGAATAAATCAAAACTACTGGATCGATTTTAATCATTTTTTTTTACACTGACTGACATGGGATATATATTTTATACCCGTGTAGGGGCAGGCCGCTAGTTTAGTATAAATTGTAGAACAAAATTTCGATACTAACAATTAAATTTTGTAGTGGTACCAGTAAGTCAGTCCGCGTTCGTCCGCTCCGCATCGTTTATTCAAGTACAAGTATAAAATGCGATAATTAGTGTCGCTGTCGTCAAACTCCTTTCTCGTCGGTTTGTTACGGTAAAGCTCCCGACTGTCCGTTTTACGATTGTAAGCAATGTAATTTTTGATGGTGCGCCAGCAACGGCCGATAAAGGATAAATTCGGATCTTTAAACGGCCACTTGTATAGTTTATATCCTGGCTTATGACGAGCTGCTCGAGGTCAGATACGTATCGCGATATCTGGGGACATCTGTAATCGCGTCCAATTGGAATTGAGATAAAAAAATTCGGCCAAGTACGAGGCTTACAGTTTTGTACTATTCAAACGCAGCTATCGCCACAGATTTCCTTTTTACGCCTAAATCTTAATGTTTACATATACTTAATAGCCAGTATCCATGGGAATATAAATAACATTTAAGTGGAACTAATTACACACTAATATGATAAATGTTCAAGTATTTCTTCTGCCTCTAATACTTTAACGGCTAATCTGGTGGACTCATATTGAGTAAATTTGATACAATTGAATATTATGAATGAAAACGTTTTCAGTCAGTCTGTTCGTGATCACGGTAGGTGCAACACTGCCGAAACGTCGAACCTCATACAAAGATAACTCGAGGTTAACGCAATGTGACCCGTTTGTTTATATAATAATTAGCATGAATCGCGAAAGTTTCAAATCTACCGAAAACGTTTTCCTTAGGAAATAAACACAGTACATAATTGAGGGTATTTTGAAGTGTAAGTTGACGCGAACAAAGTCGCAGGTAAAGGTTGTGTTATGTAAATACACAAAGAAGTCCGCGGCGGGCGTCTGCCCCCCCCTTATATATCTGCCTTTTGTTATATCGGCTGCCTCAGTTTTACTTCCTCTTACCGAACTCGGTCAAAGTATCCAGCGGCCGTAACGCGCTGCTATCACACTACAGTACTGAATAAGGTGCGGCGGTCACAAATCCCTAGAGGGCGCTCTCGTTAGTTATCCGGTGCCGTGAGAGTGGAAAGTCAAACAGGAAGTGCAGTCCTGATAGCGACGCAACCAGGAGTTTGGCGGCAGATCGCAGAAAACAGAACAACAATAGACGGAGTTTTTGTTGTTGTTCTGTTTTGACTTTTAATTGCATAATTTCATTGTATTACATCATGTAATATATACGCATCGTAATTTACAGGAGGCAACGTCTAACTACTCCGAGAGTTTATTCCAAATTTTAGGTTTTATTTTTTGTACAAAGAGTGTCGTCGAAGACTTGTTCATCGGCTCAGTATAAGTGCAGGCGGCGACAACTTGTGTTACCTCTCCGAGCGAGTGCAGTCGCGGCCGGTGACCGGTGGCCGGTGACCGGTGCCCCAGTTCCGGCCGCCGCTCTAATGACTAAGAGCTATAAACCTCAAGTGCGCGGACTGTAAGCAGGGTCGCTATCAACATTTGAAGTACTAAATTATTATTATAAATATTTTTACTTGTAACACGTTATAAAATGTTCCATGCTCCAGTTTGTTTATTCGCACTCGTATCGTTTTATCTAATGCTATATTCGAACTTCAAAATTTAAAGATCGAATGACGTCAAATATAGAGTCACGGTATGACCCTACCCTTACCATCGCTCGCACTGGGAAAGCATCTCTCATATATTCGTACAGTCGGTGCCGGCTGGTAGGGCGGTTACCTCCTTATGATATTGACCGAGGGCACCCTACAGTGACGGACCGCAGCCGCACCGGTAATATTCGTGGAGGCACAATAGCGGCTGGTATAGTTTCGATTGGGACTTGTTTGATTACGAACGGATTAATTAGGGTTGGTGTAATTGAAATGATCGCGATAAAACCAGTGTCGCTACCGATTGCTCGGTGCCCTCCACTGGCTGTATTTTACGGTTATTATACGTTTGTTTGAACACTGACTGATTCTGCCTGAGCGGTTTGTTTGAACTATTGATAAGCGACGCGATCAGTGCGCGCTTCCTCAGCAACAGTTTAATGGAAGCACGCACGAATTTGAGATTTATTAAACGGAACTGTCTGTACCGGTTTGTAACGCTTTAACTCTCTGGTTGCAGGTCATAGGGCAGGTCAGGTCAGGAATAGGATATCTTGCTTGAAATCGGTCGTGCTAAGGAGGTTACTGCGTTGGTAAAACAACCGCAACAACATCGTCGGTCTAAGTGTAGATTGCGGACCGCGAGCGCTGCACCTCGGACACCAGTGGGCGCCGGCCGCGGTTGTTAATTCTTATCCTTTAATTCCGAATTCCGGTTTTCTTAACAGACGGGCCTTAGGTCGCTACTCGAACAAGAAAGTCAAAATGTTACGTCGGACTATTTGCAACATTTCTAACAACGTGTAACTTGGCCCCAATGTAAGTGATATACTTCAATGATGCACTACAACCGACCGTATACCGACAGAACCGAGAGAATTTCACATCAATAATATGATTTATCTCAGAAAGTGAAACTACAAGGAAACCCCGGAAAGTAATATCTGTAAAAAGAAGTGGAAGAACGATTTGGCGGCACGTCTCCCGCCGCCGTCGATGGGACGCTGCGGTGGAGCCGCGAGCACTCCACGCGATGCGGACCGGGACGTGGCCGAACAGTGGCAGTGTAAGTGACGTTAACTACCCCAGCACACGGACGTGGACATTGAAACGGAATTGAAAACATTGTTGGACAAATGAATATTGTTCTGTTCACCGGGGGAGGCGGCGCGGCTTTAAGTTCACTCGGACGGTCAATAGTGTCATAAACAGAGTTCATATTACCTACGTAAGTATTAGTTCTTGGGTATTATTTCTCATAGCGTATGATACTGACGCGGTCCTAGAATCTAAGTTCTTATTCTGAGATTCTTGTAGTAATTAATGTAGACGATTTAAGTCCGCACGGGACCGAGCTACTGACATCCTCTCGCCATAAAATGGTTCCAGTATATGAAAGTGGCGTGTGATACCAGGCTGTGAATGAACCCTCATTTCTTACCGGGGTGTCGTAAAAAGTAACTAAGGTAAGTTTTAGTAACAATATGTTTAAAATATGTTAAGTTAAGTTAAGGCAGGAAAATGATGAGGGCGGTTCGAAATAAAGTCAGTACCGGATTAATGTTAATTTACACACATAGCGGTACAGCGACATGAACCGGGCAGGGTCTCATATTGTAATGGAAGTGTTTGATTTCTATGTTGTTGTTAATGAAAATTGGTGATTTTAAAGTATCGTGATTCATACTTGTTATTATACAAACTCACAGCTCGGCCACTACGTGCTCGCGGCGGATGCCACCAGCCACTCTGTAAGTCGACTTTATCGCGTCGTGACCCGTATGTTTAATTAATCAAATCTTTATTACTTGATATCGTCATATAGAGCATAAATACAAATATTAAGTTGCTTTAAAATTTCGAAATTGTAGCGACTTGTAGCGACAAGTAGTATTGTCTTATCTTAGTACTTAACGGGCTGGTTATTAGAACACAGTAGTATTTTTTTTCGTGCATCAAACATATAAAATCATTGGAATTATATAAAGATAAAGCGCAACGGGCAGCCTGGCTGTTATGTAGGCAACCTGCCTGTCGGTAAACCGAGAGCATCCATAGAATCTGTTTCCACTTGATCTTGACTTAAATCTCCTGGATATTATTCTCTGGATGTAGATTTTTTGATAGGACGATATTTTTATACGCTACCTAACTCCAGCGGTATTCTAGCAACATATAAATAATAATTACAATTTAAACAGCCATCAAACAGCCATATCGCTTCAAGAATTGTAAATATTTGTGTATAAAAATACTTGTAACTGGATAAGTTACATTCGGCTACCTCAAATCACTAAATGTAAACTGGAATGTGATATTTATAGTTAATCTTTACGCATTATACAAATAGATGATAAAATGAAACGATCAGTGTCAACGACCGCCGCAGCCGACCCGCGGTTCAACTATTCACTTAAGTATAACGAGCGAGTCGCTATTTGGGGCGCGTTTTAATGAACAGGTGGATTTTGTAGCTAAAAGCATTATTTATCGTCGAACATGATAAAAAACTGGTAATGAAGCCATTACAGGGCTCGAATGACACGCGGGAGGCCGGGGCGGGGGTGCGGGGCGGGCTCTGATCTGCGGGGGAACACTGAATGGCTACCTATAGATGTTATATACTTTAAGGTTTTCAGGTCTTCCGCTTCTTCCATTCCTACAGCTTATGGTTACATTGGCTGGAAGAAAGACTTCTTGGATAAAAATAAGTCGACCCCGCGATGTCATGTCATATGTGCCGGCTTGTGGTGGCACGTTGACAAAGTTGCATGGTTAATTTTCGTAGTAAACGTAACCTAACGCTGCCAAATTTGTGGTCCCTGTTACTGGACTCAAGTTTTTCGGTCGGTAGAAGCATGAAGGGAAGCATTTACGGCCAGGTCTGAAGTAGTCCGACCGAGTGCGAGACTTAGCGAAATACCTGCAACTACAGGTGTACGGTGTCCGGCGTGTTCACGTCGGATGTTCCGTTGTCTCTCGTTACTTGAGGAAATGAAAAAAGTTGTCACTTCCGGCAGCGGCCGCCGCCGTCCGTACGAATGTTTGTGCTGCTTTGCCGCAAACTTTTCTAATATCCGGTCGAGCCGTAGCTGGTATTGTTTTACAAAAGCTTCCAGCGGCATACACTTGTTCGATACGGGGCGCCGGGGGCTCCACGCTTTTTATATTTATTAGTTTTTTATAATTCAAACGTCACGTAGAATAAAGAACGCTCGTTAATAGATATTGAATTTTGTCTTCCGCCTTTGTTTATCAAAAAATAAAACATTGTATTTTAATTCTTAAATTTTTCAGTGCAACAGTATAAATTCTATGTCGGCATACGTAAATTAACATTTTTCTGCTTTCGAAAAAATAATGTTTTTACGTGTAGTCTTTAGGTTATTATTGAATGGTTATAATCTATTTTATAACAAAAATTGTTTTATAATGAAGAACTTTCAAGATGGAAAAATTATTATACATATAGGTGTAGTGGTACATGCTTTTAAATAGGTAAATCAAGAAAGATAATAATAGGGTAGCCTAGAAGATGTCATTTTGAAGTACCGACACGTCACTAACGCGGTAACGTGCTTCGTGTTACCGACGTCATCACGTGCAGCGACGTTAGCAGTTGCAGCGCTTTAGGTCACCAGTCCGTGTAACTTTAGTCGGTCGCATCCTATTAGTATGAAGGGTCACACGGCCGAACGATTACTTAAGAGTCTTATTGGATTGTCGACACCCCAGGAGTATCGAACTCAGGGAGATACACCAAGACGTGTTAAGTGTGATTTAAATAGAGTCCCATCCGTAGCGGCGCGGCGAGCCCGGGACGGTAGCACCACGAGCGGTAGTCCTCCCTCCTCCTCTTACATTTGTAATGTATATTGAGTAATTCGGTACTGGATGCGTCTCCCGACCCCTGCCCTCGCGCGCTGTTCCCGTTGTTGTCAACGAACGGATCTGCAACCCTCAGAATATTAGTCTCCCCTCGCAATATTTAACAGACAGAATCGGATGTATTGCAGATATTGTGATACTACTAGTAGTGCGCGGAACACGTAAACTAGTGTACGGACACTTCGGTCGCGACAGCGGGGGAGGTGTGGAGTGCGCCTAGATTCCTGCAGTTTGAACTCGTTCGTACGAAAAAACTAAATAAAGTCGATATCTTATTAAAAATATATCCTTAGCTGCAGCTGTTTAATTACAGGTTGTGTGGAAATGTTGTCCACGAAATGGAAACAACTATACCATAGGACTGTATAATGAAATATAAAATAATAGTAATAATGTTAATTTAATAAATGTTTCCCATTGACCCTTAATAGAAGTGCAAGGGTTCGGACTAGTAAGTATTCTTATAGAAGTTAATCTAAAATTGTCTGAAGCAAAACAGCATACCTTGCACAGTGTACGGTCTCTTCGAATATTATCATTTTCTTCATCCACGATCTAAAGAACCGAACAGTAAATTATGACGGATATTTTATACGCTTTTACGAAATTCACAACACCAGAAACTATAACTATTTTGGTTGCCACCAGAATATCCATAAAGCTGTTTTGAAGGAGGCACTATCCTTTAATCGTGCGTCGCACGTTATCTATTGTTCCGATAATCTTGTTTTATGTGTATTAAACATTCACCCGGCCAGTAAGTTCATTACGCTGGACTTGTTTACGTACTCGAGGGGGTCGCGTGTCAGAGGCGGTAGCGAGTGAAGTGGCCCCACGGAGTGGAGCCTGTCACAGCGGGTCCCGAGCGAGGGTCGCGGCGGAGGGTCGCGCGCAACAGGTGCGGGCCGGGCGACCCTCCGGGTGCGTCGCCGTTTCATTCGCGCAGCAGCGGTATCAGGCGAGTTTGAGTAACTTGAAAAGCTGGCTCGTTACGATCGTATCCAGGGAAATGTCAATGGGGTGACGTGCTCTTCGTCTCAAGTCGCTGTCGCCGCGTTACGTATGTCCGGATGACTATCGAGTTTCGCGACGGTACAATATTGATGTACGACTGATTTACACGTTACAAATTAACAAATCATTAATATTTAAATGAGTTAATCTTGTATGTACATATATAAATACTAGCTTTTACCCGCGCAACTTCGTTCGCGTGGACTGTTGTCTTGAAATTAGGAGTGGCTTCTGTCACCATCCAAACCTTCAAATTCTCCATCACAAAAATCAGACCGATCCGGGATGAATCAGAGGGATTTATCGTTTGATCAAGAGCTTAATATGATAATTTTAGTACATAACCCGTAATTACATGAAATATATATTAAAATAGCGCAGTAAAAGGAGTACAAAAACTTTATATACGTGAAAAATTCTTAATGTTTTCTGGAATTAAATATCTCTATAAATATTATAAGCTTTGGAAACGTGCTAGAAAACTTATTTAATAATAACATTTATACGTAACATATCAACTGTCAAATTGTTTTTTTTTAATTACCTATACGTACGGCGCTGGGTTCCAACGCTTTTAGTATAAATACGAAAAATTAAATTTAAATTTTTTTTTTGTTAACATAATATATCATATCATATCGTATCGGAAAATATATTCAACTTGACTTTATTAACTGTCATGACTTTTCAAATATTAAAAATGGTGTTTAGAAATAAAATATTTTTTCATTAGTAGTATGGCTTAATTTCTATGGGATTAAATTAAATAAAACTTTCCAATACATGTCAATTAATAGTAATTTATTTCGTACTTGTTGCCATAGACTACTAACTAAAGACCGTTTAAGAATGCGTTTTCTTGAAACGTCTGTTTTTTTGACAACAAAAATTATATATGATTAAATTTTACTTGAACTTAAATGATTATAGCTTATTGTTATATTTCACCACAAATCCTATCTTTTTAATAACCTCAAACTATAATAAATAAATATTAGATAAAATAATAATTGATACTAAGATAACAAATATTTTTCTATTTAACAACACTAAAATTATTACTCTGGTCTGGGCTAAAAGATGTTTCATCATTCTGGCGCTCTTTTTTTATTAAATATTTTTCTCCGGTTTATGAAATAAACAAAAACCAAAATATTTAAAAAAATAATAATGATAACTTTTTTGAAGATTTTTATATGTTGCCCCGGTATATAAACATTAATTTTGCCAAATTTCATCTATATTGGTTCAGCGAATTGACCATGAAAACGTTACAAACAGACTTTCGCATTTATAATATTATTAGTTTATTTATTTTACTAAATAACCCGTATTACTTATATTAATAATCCATTGTTATTACAATGTTAAATTTTCTCAGTTAAATTTGTCCAGTAAAGGATTAAAATAAAATAAAATATAAATACTCTTTAAAGATAACTCTTTTGACGTAAGCCGAAAAACTTGGAATCTAAATACTTCTGTAAGTACAGATTTGACTTGATTTTGACACATCGTAAATAAAAATTAGTTCCATAGGTTTATTATAGATGGCGTATTGAATGTCATCGTATTTAATTCCTCCTGAATTTAATTCCTGCTGAATTAACAGGATTTATATAGCCTATATGTTACCCCGGTATATAAGGAATATTTATGCCAAATTTCATCGATATTGGTTCAGCGGATTGGCCGTGAAAACGGAACCGACAGACAGACAGACAGACAGACAGACTTTCCCATTTATAATATTAGTAAGGATATTTTCGGTATCTCGGAAACTGCTCCAACGATTTTCCTGAAATTTAGCATGCATGCAAGGCTCGGTCACTCGGGTACTACATAGTAAATCAATCTAATATTTTGGAACTTTTCAAAAATCTGCGACTAAAACTAAAAAGAACATTTGATTTGAATCATGATAATCTAATTCTATTATATAGCTATTTATATATGTATGTAGTATATGAGCCATCTAGTAGATTGATTTACCGATTAGAGCGTTTTGCGGTAATAGTGGTTTTCAAACTGAAACGGGTTTGAGTGCGTGTGCGATGATTATCAATGTAACGTGTATCGATGACACAATTAATGTAACGTGTAACGACACATAATGTAACGACAGTCGTACCGCGGCGCGGCGATACTCGCACACGCGCAATACACCTCGGCATTTCATTATGTCAACGACGGTACCACTCACTGAGCCCCCGGCTGTGACCAATAACTCCGAGACTTCCGTACGGAGGAGCGAGACGTATCAAAACCATAAAAAATTTGGCAGAGCTTGCGAAAATCTCACCGAACACATACCGTCAGCTATCTACCTGTCGAGCTATGCTCAATAAACTGGAGACGAAACTCCATTAGTTCCGATTGTATATCAGCATATGGTATTTCCCGCACGAAGTCGCCGGGAGATATGAATCCTATTACATGCAGCAAGCTGACAATATCCAAGGACAGCAATCGGCGACGCCCGCGACTGGCGTCCCGACCGCTCCCGACCGCTCCCGACGAACAGTGGGCCACAAGCGATTGACGGAAACCTTTCGTCATGTAATACAATACCATCAATAATCGGAACCATTTTGAATATACAAATTTGATAGCACAAGAGATTAATAAATCTTTCTTCGACGGGAGCGCTCGGCCCTGGTCCGTCCGGGGTCGGGCGGAGACCCAGGGCAGCCAGCGAACCAAGTTAGCCTACAGAGTAGCAGTTTTATAAATAAAGTTCTGTGTTTCCGTTGCAACTCGCAATGGGACATAAGTTTGATTCCATATCCGTTTCACTTGGGAAAGTTGAGCTTAACACCAGCAACTTAAACTTTAGCACCGGATGTGATACGGGTAACTTTTATATAACGTACAGTAAAACAGCATGGTATCCTGGTCGTCGCCTGTAAACCTCCTAACGAAGCTCGGGATCTTTGGGAGTTTGATGTAAGGGAGTGGCGAGTCTCTCCGTAAAGAAATTCAAGAATGAAGTGCAACGTAAAATTCCTAAAGTTTAATGTCTTTAAGAAGACATTAAACTTTAGGAATTTTAACAAAGATTATATATTTAACAAATATTTAAAATTTAACAAAAATTATATATTTTTAGCAGCACAATTTTTGTACAGTGAATAAATTGGCCTCTAATTTATGTATATATATTTTTTTTCTGTTTTCCGTCATTCAAAGTTACTAAACTTTGAATGTAAATAAATAAGTTAAAAAGTTTAATTGGCAAGTATGCAAATAGTAAATAATTGTATATAGTTATGGAATTCTAATCTCTACCTGGTAACAGTAATCTCCACCTGGTAACAATCGCCACGTATATGTTTATATACTGTCTGTCTGTCGTGCTGGCGTGATGCCGCTGCCTGCAGGTAGCGTGTGGCCGACCGGCTTTGGCCGAGGTTACGACGGAATTTCTTGTTTCATGATCAATATATCATACCGTGCTGTGGTTAGTGCGAGGAATTTCATTTAGTCTTCGCAGTGGCTCCGCAGAGCGGCCGACGCGGGCCGAGGTGCGCTTTCGGTGAGCGATGATAAGCAACTTATACATTATACTGTTGGATAACTACGCAATTCTAATGTTTTAGTTATTTTGATGGTTCTCTAGTACCTAACTACTGCCTGATTTGGTCGTGAAAAACGAGATACATCTTAAGATATATGTTGGCATTTCAAAAAACTGTTTCAAAAGTTTTCACATTAAATCTCTGTTCGGGATATCCAATCTATTATTTTACCTCTCAATCCATCAGCACGTCCTGAATGGTGACCTAACATTTTATTACAATACGTAAGTACCTAATCGAAATAGAAAGTTTTTTGATACAAACATATTAGTCCTTTCAATCGAGATTGGTACTATACCTGCGGCTCGAATGAAATAAAATACTACTTCATTCTAAAATTAATATGTCCAGAAAATAGTACAGTTTGAAATTATACAAGAATCGTCCCCGTAAATAAAGGTCAGGCCGATATGAATATGAACGTACACGGGTCCAATTTGTCGCGGAGTGGGGCGGCGGGCGGCGGCGGACGGACCGAGGGATGAATATTTTAATGCGGCTCCGACATACGAGTTGTAAAAACAAAATTCAATTTGAGTTCTATTCCGCCACCAAATTGAATAGCCCCTGCCATTTAAAAAATATGGAATGATACAGAGTATAGAGCAATGCATGATACAATAAAACTATACCCGATATCGCCGACAATAATTCCGAAGCACGGTATGGACGCAGGTCAACTTGTTAAACTAATTTACGTGTCAGTGGTTACCGTTTTAAATTCCAACTAAGCTTGCCGACTTCCGAGCTGTCGGTGTGAAGTAGAGGCGGTTCGAGAACAGGATTAGTTCTGGTGAACGTGTCCCGAACTCGGCGAGCGCTAACTAATGACACCTCCGCACACTGAGCTACCGCGAGCTGAGTCCTCACGCCGACCGCTCGTTGCGATATCTGCGGCTACACCGATATTTTCATAGATATGAAGCCGCCCATTTTATTAATTCATAATAAAATTTCAATATGAAAGTAGCTCTGTATGTCACGCTTTCACGACCAATCCGCTAGAATATTATTGATATAATTTGGTACGAAGGAAACTTTTCCGTTTCCGTTTTTCGTTTTGAGTGCTAAACAATTTACATAATACATAAATTATGCATTTTAGATAATACTTAACTTTGTTATTTAAGTTGAGACGATCGAAGTCGCGCGCACAGCTTGCAGTAAGTATTTTTAGAGCTCAAACTATGTTAACATGAACAAAATTTTTAAATAATTGGAGCGTAGAACGGAAGCACGTGTTCCCATTAACTCAGGTAAACATTACTACATGAAATTCAGTTTTAGCAGATGAGTACTACTAGAGACGTACGAACCGGGCGGCGACCGATATTTAAAAAAATAAGGCCACTCGGATTCCCAACTCACACAAGAAAAAACTGAACTTTCTCGGTGCGTTCTAAGGTAACGTCTTATAAAAGTTCTCTTCTTGATAGTTCCTTTACTCCTGAGGTTTACGACTGGTGTCTATGCATCAATGATTTGTTTTCACAGTTATTTTGGGCCGGTACAGTGAGCCTCTAAAGGTATGAACATACTTCAATCGATTTAAGGAGATTTCCTCTGTCAGCTTCACATCTTTTTGAACTCTCCGGAATGTATCGCAATATCAGACATGCACGCCCTGATATTAAAAGTGTGGTGCTTTGCTAAAATACAGAGTGGGCTTAGAATCACGGCCTTATTGCCTGTATTGCGTGCAACTTTGTATGCTAGATCATTTTGATCAATTTATGTACGTACTTACGTGGCTGAAACCGATAGTGTCCCGCAATCTCGAGCCCCTGATCGATGTTCCGTGTCCTGCAGCAACGTCTAGGCTCACTCGAGATGATCACCAGATCACTACAGCCTCTCGCGGCCCCGCGCCGGTCCGCGCCGCTCGCCGGCTTGTTTATTGAAGTCGGAGCGAGGAGCGCCGGGGCCGAGCGCCGGGTCAACAGGGAGCGAAGTGGGTCAGCACCGAATACACTTTCGGACTAACACTCCAATCTCTTGGCTGAAATTTTCATACTAAATACCGATATAGTTTGTTTTAGTTTATGTGCCCATATCGATTACGCTTATCCCATTCTAAGTGGGGTCGCCACAACATGTTATAAACATGCTGTAGTATGATTTGGCTGCGTTTTTACGACCGGCCGCCTGCCTGACGTCAACTTACCTTAGTCGTATTTTACGACACATCGGTAAGAAGGAGGGTGATCTATTTTACTAAACCGGATACCACATGTTGGGTCAACTTACCTTAGTCGCCTTCTACGGCACCTCGGTAAGAAACGAGGGTGGTACTATTATATTCAGCCGGATACCACACGGCGTATGTGCCCATATCGATTTTTTTTCAAACACCGCTAGTTGATCTTTAATCAAGAGGATCAAGAGGCCGCTCGCCGACTAGGTGGTCTGACCAATTGCGCCAGTCTAGCACGAAACACTTTTATGAGGTAGCAATGGTGGCCACTAATAGAAGCCGATGGAAAACATTATTCCAATCGAGATTGGAGTCTAGCCAGGACCACGATCTTCAGTAATGAAGAAGCGACTGGAGAGAGAGAGTGAGAGAGAATCTTTAAATGGTGGCCAATTATGGTTTTGGTGGATGAGTTTCTGCAAGATCATTTTACGCGGTTTCTGATGTTTATCTAGAACTTGAGATGCCGCATACGAGTTGATAGAATCACATCTTTTTAAAGCTCTATGAAATAGCCCGAAAGATTTTAAAGAATAGGATGATTTCCACTATTTATGATTCAATGAAACTCACTTCACTTCACTCGATCGGCTCGTATTCGAAAGAATAAAATATATGTTTCAACAGAAACACTGCATTATTATAAAGACACCAGGCGGCGAAGTCATCCAAAGCTAGATATTTACCGCCGAGATGTACAAAAAGAAAGCTACTTCGGCCAACTGTCGGCATCGAGCGTGAATCACTCGCAGGACGACTGAAATGTCGAACTCCGAAGACATTTTATCTAACGAGCGACACGGAAGTGAACTGTTTGCATAAAGGAACTTGACATTTTCTATGCAGCACTTCGAGATATGTACCTTCGAAAAATTTATCAGTATTCATGTCACTACATTCTTATAATATGTTATGAAAAGCCACACTTTGACGTTTAAAAAACTATGTACAATCATAAAAGGATTACCCGATCCCACGTATTCCAATGCGATTTCACGTAATCCAAATGATATTATCAATTAGGATAGTGTGTTTTGTTTGAAACAATAAATTTATTGATCATCATCATCTTCCTGCCCTTATTCCACTCTAAGTGGGGTCGGCACAACATTTTATAAACATGCTGTCACATGATTTGACTGCGTTTTTACGACCGGCCGCCTGCCTGACGTCAACTTACCTCTGTCGTATTTTACGACACCTCAGTAAGAAATGAGGGTGGTACTATTCTATTCAGCCGGATACCACACGGCGTAATAAATTCACTGATATTATTGAGTACAAATTGCTTAGGGTAGTGGCGGTTGGTCGGTTGCGTGACATTATACTTGTTCCCAACTGGCATAATATTGTTCAGTTACGAGGTCGCATACTTCAGCAGCTCCGCGGTAAAGTGTGAGCGCCGCTTCATTATGTGAAGGGCTGTGTTTAGACATTTATGTTGTGGTTTCACACACTCGTATCGACAGCCACTAAGCGGTGCGCACCAGACATCCTTTGTTCTATAGAGACTTTACTGACGGTAGTTTAAAATATGTTTGTATGTTATGTTTTTATTTAATTATATCATTAAATATATAGTTAGTCACAATAAAACTTTAAATACGCTTTAAAACATTACAATACTATAGTATATCAGTACTAATCTACGTGCGGTTTGCGCCAAGTTTATTCTAAAGTTCTAAAGTACTACGATATTAATGTCCCATATTAGATTACTTTATAGAGCTTAGAATATGAGTATCCAGTTGACAGAGTCATCCCATACCATCCAGATCCCATGGCACTGCTCTGGGAGCTCTAAGATGATACGCACATCAGAGGCGTAGATGCAATTGAGGTAGAGGAATCATATACATATTAAGGCTTTTGGGTTTACAATCGTGTCCCAGCACTTTATTGAACAATTCACACAAAAAGTGAATTGCCATGGTGGTCCCAGGCGTCGCAGGGTGTCTTAGTGTCCCGCGAGTGGCTCGGTCAGACAACTATTCCGATACTGTGTAGTCTTAGTAGCCAGCCTTGTTATATACTTTCAATGTCAATACAAGTATATTCATGGTTTTAAGGTCTTCAGAAAGCAGTAGCTCCAGCGAGTTACTTACTGGCTCTCTGTCGATCTTAATAAAATGATAATTATGGTAATATTACTCAAAACAGAAATGTTTTGAATATACGGTTTTCAAATTTCAAATAACGTTTCACATTTTTAGTTTGCGTTCCTTTAAGATTTCTCAAGTCGACGTAGCTCCAATGATCAGTAACTAAGCATTATTACGCCGATCATAAAATTGTATGAAATGAGAAAATAAGTTAATTCCGTCACGTACTCGGCGAATATTACAATATTCATTACTTGAGGAGTAGCGTCGAGCGCCCCTCTAGCTCCTCACGGTACCCTGTATAGTTTGGTGTGACGTTATGTCATAGCTGAACCGATCTCACACTAAGTGGCAGCTGTAATTTCCGAACGGCAAGAGATTTTTAAACACGAAACAGCATCAGCAATAAGCACGCCAGTTCACTCTCGAATGCAGCAACTTTGCTTGTGAATTCAGCTATCGAGGAAAAGCGAAAAGCTAACAATTGAACTGGGAAAGTTTGTTGACCGAACAAGCGCCGCGGAAACACGCAGTTCGATGTGTCAGAGCTTTAGCAGTAGTAAGGTAAAGCTCGGGCCTATTACATGTCGTGTGCGCGCGCCGCGACATATTTATAAGACATATTTATGTTATTATAGAAAGAGACTTTAAATATAATAATAAAGTTAATTTTATAATCAGTAAGAATAAAGTTATCAATGAGGGGTTTTCGGTAGTAAAGACTGAACTTAAATTAATTTGAGTTGTATTGTATCGTGAACTTAAAGAGATTGTAGGATCTTAACTCCCTGTTCTTGGATTCAAGTCAACTTCTCTAGTTAAACTCAGTCCGATTGAACTCGATTCACATTGATTAAAATTAATGTAATAAACGTGAAGGTAAGGTTGACTGTGAAGTATATAGCAGTGAACATATAACACACACTTCAAAATAACTGGTTAGATACTAATTTACTTTAAACTTATAATTATAGATAACTTTTTACTGATTTTCTGATTATAGATTGCCAGACTAAAAAAGTAATTGATTCCGATTGATATGTAAAAGTAATTGATTCCCTTTTTATCTTTTACAATGAGGTCAAAAACTGTATGAAAATGTATCTTGTTGTATGACTTTTGTTGGATCACTTTATCTTTTAGCAAACGATACATTCAGAGAGACTTGTGAATCAGAAGCCTATTACCTCATAAAATATCGGCAGTGAGTCAATGAATGTGAATATTTATTTGCACTACCCAAAAATACATATTATCGGTTGTTTATAGCCAGAACGGGCCCGCTGGCCGACTTCAAGGCCAAGCTTCATATGATTCTTTCAATTATACGTTACGATAAGATGCTTTACGTACTCTACATCCTGCTCCCAGCTTTGGGTGATTTCATAAATTTAATATCAGAATATGACAAGTGAGACTTCATTAAAAGCCTTCTAACATGCGGCCCGTCGCGAGCTCAACGCACGACAACTTTTGTGGCAATTTCATCACAGATCACGGATGGAAATCATAATTTGTAAATGATATTATAATTTGAGGAGCTGATTGTCGTGTTGTTTAAATTATGCAATTATTTGACACGAAACAAGAGTATATACGAACCACGAATAGAATATATTAATCTGAGTAATGAGATTTCCTCCCGCACCTCTCAATAAAGTTTGTCAAATATTTTAAGTGAAATTAAATCGATCATTGTATTACTTTGACACTCGAGAGGGTCGTTTTGTATGAGTTGAAAGGACTCTGCGATAATTACTGAAATTCCTTAAACGTTAGAGTCGGGCGTCCTTTAAGTTTGACCCTGACGTTCGGTTTTGTTAAAATTGTAACTTGGAAACTTCTACAGTGTACATGTTAATGTTTGAAACGTTAGAATATATCATATTTGTGGATCTTGATATGATAATAAAATACCTTTTTTTATTACATTTCTTGTCGTAATCTCTGTACGATTCATCTTTTACTGACGAAGAAAGACTCAGGTTTTGGACGCTTCTCGAATGCAGTATTTTGTTTAACTTAAACTTGCATTGAAATTGCAAATATTTAGAATGGGATCGCCAAATACACGTAAATATCAATGAATTTAAAAGTAATACCAGTACAGACTTTAGAAGGTGGTTTGTGTGTGGTGGGATTCAAACTTTGCCAAAAGGTACTCGTACTTGGGAAAAATTAAGTTTTTGCCAATTCCAAGCACGATATAATTTCACGATTTTCGTATAATTCAGTTATACTTTTGAAGTGACGTTTTGAAAAGTACATAAAAGAGTATAAGTTTTATATGGGTATACATGCAATAATAATAAAAGGAAAAAGACAGAGTTGTTTTAAAAAGCTACTAAGTTCAGTCATTACCCGGCTGAGTAGAATAGACCACCCTATTACTTACCGTGTTGTCGTTGACGTCAGGCAGGCGGCCGGTCGAAAAATACGTAGCCAAATAATGTGACAACATATTTATAACATTTTGTGCCGAGAGTGGGATAAGGGCAGGAGAATGACTGCTTAATAAAAGCTTAAAGAAAAATCAATTTTAGCTGCCAAATATAATAACATCCACTCGCGAGCGCCACTACGAATAGATACACCTTAAATACATTTCGACTTCAGCGACCGTGCACTTGAACTTCGTCTGGCAATATTCCATTCATTGGCTGCTACCACTCTTGAAGTAGAAGTACACGCAGCTCCGCGGTACCGGTAACTTGACATTAAAAAAAAAAAAAAAATATATGGGACACTTACACACACGGTCGTCCGTCCCCAAAGTAAGTAACTTAATACTTGTGTTATGGTAGACAGACAACTGGTGAATATATACTTATAAATTTTCTAAATACATACTTAAATACAAATAAACACCCAGGCTCAAAGACCAACAAATTCATTTTTTTTTTTTTATAGAAAATGTTGGCCCTCGGCGGGAATCGAACCCGCGACCCGCGGAGCTGAAGGCAGGATCACTACCCACTGCACCAACGGGCCAGTCAACATTAGTTCCCAGATAGTGTCAGCTTCACTGAGACCACGTTAGATCGCTGGGACGGCGCCGGCCGGGTGTCCGTCCAAATTGACAATTCCAAATATTACAATTACGTAAACGTTTTTAAAGGTGTGGTGATGATTGCGTCTTCGATTAAAACTCAGGTCGCTGGTTTGCGTATACGTATAATTACGAATTTTTACGATTTACAATAAACGAATAAGTGGTGCGCGTACAATAGGTAGTTGACGTATATATTCGAATATTAACGACGATTGATCGACTGACGTTTTTGACGTTTACGATCGACGGATTTGAAGTGACGTTTCGATCTGGATTCTTGCGTTAACATGCCCCCGGCCTTGGGAGCACCAGCTTCCAACGAAGTGAAGATCGTCTACAATGGTGAAGAGACTCGGTGACGCTTCCTCTGAGCGAAATGGTGGAATATCACAAATGGCTCAGCTCATGACAGGTCTGAACGAATTGTCTGATTGCGATTGAATTCTTCCAAATTATGGTTTTACGGAAGCGACTCGTGATATGACGGTCTGTCTCGTGGTGACGAATGTTAAGAGAAGGTGCCGCCTGGTTTCCTTCCTTGTCGGTTTTCCCTTTGAATACGTGTCTAGAGATACTCGACGTAGCTTCGCGATCATCTGTTGACGCATCTGAACAAATCTGACGAAAGATGAAGCGATGTCTTCGTCTTGATAGACAGCGTGGTGAGCGGTCGGCCAATCAAAATGATATAGAAAAGACGGAGAAAGGGTGTTAGGGTATGTGGAAATACGGACATAGGACGACATTTTTAGGAAGGTTTCGAGTTGTGCTGGTATCATAGGAAAATACTAATTACTGAAATTAGCATTACGAAATTAATATTAAGAATAAACGAATATATAAATAATGAAACGAATATCTTAACGCGTATTTTACTCTCGGTTTCTATTAGGACTTAAACGATATTTAGGCAAACACGATTTAATCATTAAGTTAAAATTAAAATAATTAAGTTTACTCCGTTAAGAAATAAATAAATAAAGCGAATATTCTGTACGCATTCGTATCTTGAACCTGTATCAGAGTCCAAGTGTTTATTAAGATATCGAAAACCCACGAGTAAATTAATACACATAGCATTATAAGCTATGTAGTACCTGTTCCCTTACGATTCGAATTAAACATTGGCTCTGAATACTGTACACCAGACTAGTTAACGATTCACGCTTAGACGAAAACAATAATAATTATAAATTTGCACATAGGTGCTCAAGTACATAGCGAATTAAACGATTTGTGAGCCGACAAGACGACTCATGAGAGTTTTAAGTGTTCTGAAATATTCCTGAGAGATTATCGAGTTATATTTTATTATTGATCAGGTAACGATTTTAAAAACGAATTTTAATTATAAATTAAATATAAGGGAACGACTTAATTAGTAAATCATATACTGCGAAGTTACGATTTATGAAAAAGTATAAATAAATAATATTAAGTTTATTTACGACTCCAATAAACATCACACAATGATATAAGCGTCGCAAGAATAAACGAGCTGTCGTGTAATGCGTACGTACATAAGTATAAGTACGCATGCATCGGTACGATTTTAAATAATGTACGTATAAACGATTAAATACGAAGTTCGATTTCGCATCAGTGTAAAACTGTACGATGTATATCTTTTTTTTTTTTTTTTAATTAATTTAAAACGTATATTTGTTGAAACGATTAGAAAAGTTATATGTATCGCGTTAGAAACAACAGAAACGAAATATGCAGCGAGTTGTATGCACCGAATACTGTGTTGTCGCATGTCACAGTATTAAGGCGCGCGGTCAAGTAACGAAATGCGCATGGGAAAACGATCCTTAAGATCGTGTTCCGTCCTTTACTTTCAAACGATTTTCGAATGAACGATTCTCCGTTAAATTTGATTTAGGAAATATTTCCTTTAAATCGCAGTGGTTCTTTACGTGTGTCTTTAACGTTTTGTTGAAGTTAGAACGAATATGATTGGTAACGAATTTATTATTACGTACTGTCCCGGAAACGATCCACCCGAGCTTAGTACTTTGTAAACAAGGGCCACTTGCGAGTCGAATTAACCCATCGCTTAAAAGTTCCCAAAATTTGTCAGCGCCGATTAACAAGTCGATTCCATTGGACAAATAAAAACTAGGATCCGCGAGTGGTATGTTTTGTGGAATGTCAAAATCGTCGATACTTTTCGAGACGGAAGGTAACGTAGTTGTTATACACGGCAGAACTAAACAGTGTAAACGCGTATTGAAGTTGTTTAGCTTCGATCGTATTTGTACGTTACAAGATTGTGTAGTATGAGTTACCGAATTACCTACACCTGTTACGTTAGCAGTGGACTGTATTAAACGAAGTTTTAATTTGTCGCATAACAATTTCGAAATGAATGAATTCTGGCTCCCGTTATCGAGAAGGGCACGAGCTGTATGAAAGTTATTGTTTACATCGGCGACTTCTACGAGCGCGGTAGATAACAGAACCGGTTCTAGTGACGAGTGTTCATCGCGGTGCGTGTGTAATGAGGCAGTGTAAGCGACTCCTGCCGCTGCATCCGACTGCTGGTGTTCTAAGGATGCATTTTGTGTATGTGAATCCTGTAATGATGTTGATACTTCGATGTCGTGGTTGTGATAAGATTCACTGTGAAGTAATGTGTTGTGTTTCTCGCCGCATCGTTTGCACGGGCCGAACCAACACTCGGACGATGTGTGTCCGGCGCGCATACAATTTATGCATAACTGTTTGCTATTTACGAATTGTAATCTATCGTTTATAGAAAGGTTATTAAAGTTGGGACACGAATGAAGTGAGTGATTAGCGTTACACATAATACAAGGTGGGTAATGCTTCGAGTTATTATTAAACTGATTATGTTTAGGTTTATGCGAGTTACGAGTAGTAAGGTGACAATGCGAGTTATTATTAAATAATTGTTTTTTAACGGGTTGAATGTCTAGCGGGTGTTTATTTGTATTATGCGTAACTTTAATTGTTTCTAACATGTCAGCTCGGTCGGTGAGAAATTTAATAAGATCTAGAATTTAATTAAGTTTAGTGTTATTTTGTCCGGCTGATCTTGAGTGTTAGAAATAATACCCTTATACTGTTCCCACTCGCGTTCCGTAGCCGGGTCTAGTTTTGTGACGATTATGTAAATAATTAACGTATCCCAGTAATCGGTAGGCTCCCCTAAAGTGTTAAGTGCGCGAATATTTTTTAATATTGAATCAATTAGCTTCCGAATTTGAAATGGCGATTCTTTGTTAACAGACTGAGTAGAAAATAACGCCTTTACGTGATTATGGACGAGTAATCTGTTGTTATTGAACCTTTTCTCGAGTAACTTCCAAGCAATAACGTAATTCTCAGCGGAGAACTGTAACGATTTTATTATTTGAATAGCATTACCTGTGAGAGCAGAACGTAAATAATGGAATTTTTGTATATCGTCTATAGTGTCTGAGTGATGTATTAACGACAAATAGGTGTCTCTAAATTCCAACCATTGTTCAAATGAACCGTCAAAGGAAGGTAATGAAATAGTGGGAAGTTTTACATTAGACGACTTATTGCTGGACGAATTCTCCTTAGTTTCCTTTAGCATACACTTAGCTCGTGATACGAATTCATAATACTGATTTTCGAAATTTTCTCGCTCTAATAATTCTTTTTCTAAATCTTGGTTATTCACTTTTAGATCAATATCATCCTGAATATTAGAAAACTGATTGAATAAAGTTTCTACTTTGAAACAACGCTCTTGTAAACTGATTTTGTGAATTTCAGTTAGTTCTACATCCGTTAAAGATTGAACATATTTAACGAATAACGTGAATTTGCCTTTAATAATTCCCCTTTTCTTTACCAAATCTTTTACACTTTCTTCAGTCATTTGGAAAATTATCGAAAACGAAAGGGAAATAAAATTTGAACGATAAGGCTGGATTCAGACTATGATGCCGTTCTCGGTACGATCTCGCTCCGTTCTCGGTCCGGTAAAATATTGTTAAACAACAAACAGTCAGAGTGTTCACACTATCGTATCGCTCCGGTCCCGGTCCGATATCGCTCCAGCACCGGTTCGTCAAAAAGAATATTTTGACTTGAGCGAGATCGAACCTGTCTCGGCGTTGTACCGACATCGACAATATGAACACGCTTCTGTTTTAACTCCAGACTTTCATCAGTCGTGCCGCTAGTGTGTTTTAATTAAATCAAATTAAGTTAAAGGTAATAAATAGTGGGAATCTGAATTAGGTAAGTATTTATCATGTACTTTATAACATTTGTTATAAGTGATTGTATTATTATAATTTTTTATCAGCTTTTCTTTCTTTCTTATTCCTTTTCTTCTATTCTTTTGAATCTTCTTTTCTGTCATTCTTTTTCTTTTTGTGCTATTCTTTTGATTTTTCTTGACTTTTCTTTTAATTTTCTTTTAGCCTTTTTTATTATTCGGTTATTCTTTTCTTTTTATTTTTTCTTGCTTTTCTTTTCTGATTTTTATATTGAAATACTAAATGCTGTTGAATTAAATTTATATAGTTATTTTCCAAAACGTCTTATGTCAACTACAAAGCGAGAACGAACCGCGAACGACATCATAGTCTGAATTGAACTTTTGGCATGATTCAGACTATGATGCCGTTCTCGGTTCGATCTCGCTCCGCTCTCGGTCCGGTAAAATATTCTTAAATAAAAAAGAATCAGAGTATTCACACTATAGTATCGGGCCAGTACCGATCCGATATCGGTCGAGCGTCGGTTCGTCGACAAGAAAATTTGACTGAAGTGAGATCGGACCTGTCTCGACCTGAACTCGCTTCTTTTGTTTCAACTGCAGTCTTTCATCAGTCGCGCCGCATGTGTTTAGCATTTATGTTAAATAAAATTAATTAAATAATTATGTCTGGTAATAAATCCGCCGAGTGGTATCCGGCTGAATAGAATAGTACCACCCTCTTTTCTTACCGAGGTGTCGTAAAAGGCGACTAAGGTAAGTCGACCCGCCGTGTGGTATCCGGCTGAGTAGAATAGACCACCCTCATTTCTTACCGAGGTGTCGTAAAAGGCGACTAAGGTAAGTCGACCCGCCGTGTGGTATCTGGCCGAGTAGAATAGACAACCCTCATTTCTTACCGAGATGTCGTAAAAGGCGACTAAGGTAAGTTGACTCACCGTGTGGTATCCGGTTAAGTAGAATAGACCACCCTTTTTCTTATCGAGGTGTCGTAAAATACGACTAAGATAAGTTGACGTCAGGCAGGCGGCCGGTCGTAAAATACGTAGCCATATCATGTGACAACAAGTTTATAACATGGTAATAAATCGTAAAATTCAGAAAAAGTTAACTATTTCTTATGTGGTTTATAACATTTGTTATAGATAAAGAATAATTCTTCTATAATTATTTTACCAGTCTTTCTATGTGCCTTTTTTTTGAGAAAAGTGCATAGAGTTAAATTAATAAATAAATGGTCGACTGTTTTACAAAAAATAAAACATAAATTGAATATTTATTATTTGCAGATGAATGACATATTGAATTTGTGAAAAGTAGACGCAGCCTGTATGATTTGCAGTCACACTACTAAAGTGACAATATTTACAAAATAAAAATATGGAACGAGATTGAAGACGCAATAGGATTACCTGGTGAGTAAAACACAAACGTAACAAAGTGATATTCATTTAATTGCTTTATTGTAATTATATCGCAAGTTTTTCTTGCCATGGCACTGATACTTCAGGAGAGTTGATTTTTATTTCCCTTATGCCTATAGGCCTATGCATTTCCTCTTTGTCTTTTTAGATTTTGCACGTGATTATTATTAATGTAATACAAATTACCCTCGAAATTCATCGAATTCCAGAATTTCTAATAATATTATGCAGAATGCATGTTGTTACATAGCCTTATTTATAAACGTTATATTTCTATTATAGGAGCAAGGAATCGATGGGAGCGACTAAGAGCTCAATATCGAAAATACCTCTCTAAATTAAAAAGTGGCCAAAAGTGGCCAAGCAGCTTACAAAGTTTGCAAATGGCGATATCACGACCAAATGTAATTTATTAATGAGTACATAACTGTAATAGACTACGAATATCCAATATTGCTGATGATGAAGTTAACAATTACAATATTCGTGATATGGATATTGAAGAGACAGATGAACCAACAACTATGATAAGATAAATTGATGTCAATGAAGGAGCTTAATTAGAAATTTATTCCGTCAATATGTTCGCTAGTAATGTACCAGGAACAAACAGGATCTCAACAGGAAAATGCATTATCAACCAACACCATCACCGCTATATCTTTATATTTTTTTTTTTTTTAAATCTCATATGAACCATGCAATCTGCCTCATCTAGACGTCTAGCGTCTAAGCATTTAGCTGGTGGTTAAGAGTTTTATATTGGCGTGCATGGTATGCGCCCAGTGGCGTATCCATTTTAAGAAATTTCTCCTTAAAGATTTGATTTTGGTAGGAGGAGATCCTGCGGGGCTCTTCTTTTAATTCTTTTAAAAGTACGATTGGGCTTCATTAAATTGCAAGCAAGCTTGTTTGGATGGCTTTCCATGCGACAAGAGTAGAGCTTCAGCCTTCTCGTTATTTCCTCTTTAATTGTAGGAATCTTGAGGTCCCGATGCAACTGAGAATTTGTAATAAACCAAGGAGCACCAGTAATAATGTGGAGCATTTTTGATTGGAACCGTTGCATAATTTCCAAATTAGAGTGGGCTGCGGTTCCCCAGAGTTCCGCTCCGTAAGTCCAAATTGGTTTAATTATGGTTTTGTAGAGGAGCAGTTTGTTGTTTAACGACAGATTTGATTTCCTATCCAGGAGCCAGTGAAACTTGCGTAGCTGTAGACTGAGAGCTTTCCTTTTTGTAAATATATGCTTCCTCCATGTAAGTCGCCTGTCTAAGTATATACCCAGATAGCGTACGTCAACGGCCGGAGGTATGGTTATTTCGTTTAGTACGACGGTAGGACATGTGTCACGTCTAAGGGTGAATGTAACATGCACTGATTTTGTTTCATTTGCTTTTATTTTCCAGTCACGCATCCAAGTTGAGATAGAATTTAAGTTACTCTGTAGTATTTCTGACGCTACCACTGGATTGTCATGTGATGCTATAAGAGCAGTATCGTCAGCGAAAGTACCTACGAGAACATCCTTTGTAATGGGTAAGTCAAAAGTATATATTAAGTATAAAACTGGACCCATCACACTTCCCTGAGGGACACCCGCCTTAATTTCTCGGAGACTCGAATTCTCTTCTCCATGTTTGACATAGAAATGCCTTTGTTGGAGGTAAGATTTAATGATAAGGTAGTAATTGACTGGTAGAGCTTGCTTGACCTTGTAGAGAAGACCTTCATGCCACACACGGTCAAACGCTTGTGAAATGTCCAAAAAAGCTGCAGAGCAGTATCTTTTCTTTTCATATGCGTCATTTATTTTCGTGACCAAACGATGAACTTGTTCGACGGCTCCATGAGCTTCACGAAAGCCGAATTGATGAGAAGGTATTAATTCCGATTTGGCAAGCTCTGGTGTCAATCGCTTGAGGATAAGAATTTCCATGATTTTGGAAACAACTGGTAGGTCTTTATATTTAAATGAGTTAATATTGTATATTCTACTCAGCCGGATACCACACGGCGGGTCGACTTACCTTACTCGCCTTTTACGACACCTCGGTAAGAAATGAGGGTGGTACTATTCTATTCAGCCGGATACCACACGGCTTATTTATAATAAACAATTAAAAATCTTTAATATTCAAGTGAGTTAATCATGTTTATATATATTTTTCTGAATCTCGGAAACGGCTCCAACGATTTTCCTGAAATTCATCATGTAGGAGGTTTTGGGGGAGAAAAATTGATCTAGCTAGGTTTTATGTAAAAAAAAAATTGTTTTATCCCTGTTTTTGGACATTAAAAAACACTTACATTTATATTTAATTGAATTTTCGTCATTAGCTGTCAAGTCGACGTAGCTTGTTCGGGTAACGGGCAGCCTCGAGAAATGTGAATACCAAGGATCGATCCCCAACTAAATAATTGTTTTTTCTTTTTTTTTAAGTTTTTTTTTTGTAAAAAATTACCGAGCGAAGCTCGGTCACCCAGATATTATATATTATGTAATTCATGCATGTAAATGATTGTTATAATTTAAATATACAAATTTTATAGAATATGATATTTTATTACTTACCTTATCCAAACCATTAGTAACCTGACGAAAAGAGGTGTTTCTTTTTAAAATTTGCGCTCAATTATTTTTAAAATCATTTCAAATATTCCTGAATACAATCCTAAATCAATATAATGAACATTATTCTTCATTACTTACCAAATGACGAAATAAAGTATAATATTCGTCTTCCTCTTTTCTCGGTATTAAACTTTTACTTTTACTAAAACCCATATTTTCTTGTCCCCTTTTTTTCTTTTCTTTTTGTTATAATTTTTTTTTAATTTATATCTTGTTTATCCAAAATGCTATTGTTGCTAATTCTTCAATAGAAAAATTGAATTCCATTTTCTGGCGAATAAAATTAATATGATTCTTTTTTTAAACATCGTATGTCGACCATGAATCGAGATCGAACCGAGAACGGCATCGAGTAGTGTAGACACAGTGAGATTTGACCGGACCGAGAACGAAGCGAGATCGTACCGAGAACGGCATCATAGTATGAATCCAGCCTAAATTATTGATTTAAATTTTCCGTTATCCTGAAGTAGATGTTTTTTCGAATTTAAATTTATATAAAAATGCACGACTATGATATTAGCACAAATGAACACTGTGGAATAGGAAGTAGATAGGGAAATGATTAGCCTGACCTGGTGATTCCTGGATTCTATTATGATCTTGAGCGATTATCGTCTTGGTACGATTTTCGAATTTTAAATTCTTCTATCCGGCTCGAAGGACCAAACTATGGTGATGATTGCGTCTTCGATTAAAACTCAGGTCGCTGGTTTGCGTATACGTATAATTACGAATTTTTACGATTTACAATAAACGAATAAGTGGTGCGCGTACAATAGGTAGTTGACGTATATATTCGAATATTAACGACGATTGATCGACTGACGTTTTTGACGTTTACGATCGACGGATTTGAAGTGACGTTTCGATCTGGATTCTTGCGTTAACAAGGTGCGATCGATTTTTAATTTATTGATGTGAAGGTATATAGACGCTGTGGAAGCTTATACATCTAGCTGGTGAAGGTCAATCATAGTATTGATCAAAGACTAGCGTCTTAGATATGATTGACCTGGTGCCAGAAGTTTCGCCTGCGTGGAAATCAGTGTGTTATAATTTTTTTCCCGAATTGAAATTTTAACATAAAAGTAGTTTACATAAGAGATTTTTTAATAACTGTCGCCGTTTACTTAGCGCACGGAAGGAAAGCTTTAAAATTTTTAAGTTTCCGTAAAATTTTTGATTGCTGCTGTAACGATCTCCCCTCACACTCAAATCTCCACTTCTCAAATTTCAATACATTTAAATAAATTAAATATTTAGAATGGGGTAGAGCGCTCGCGCTCTACCTCCAAACTACAAAAAACCAGCGCTAGTGCGCTAGCACTTTTAAATATAATTGGCTCGTGATTCGGCTAGTTTGTTAGGACCCATGTTACGTTGTGTATGTAATAACTCAAATTCTTTTAGAGCGTCAGAGACCACAGATTCATCAGATTGGAGGCGTAAAGTAAGCATAAATTAATATAATTCATTTGTTGTAAAATAAGTGCACGATACATAAACAGGTTATTTATTTAATACATATGTTAATTACACGAACAGATTCCTATAAGTCCTATAGATACATATTCATTGCACGAACAGGTTCCAATTATAGCTAATACACGAACGGGTTACTATAAAATTTAGTAAAAAAATGCGAGACATTCAGAAGGTTGAATGTCTCTTATGTTATTACTTCATAGATATAGCCATCAGAAAGGTTTTAGTTTATATATATTATAATTAGTGTATAATTTTTTGCCATCAATATGGGACGTAAAACGATGTCAATATAAACGGAATAAGACATTTCAAAGCCAACAGAAGGATCGCTCGATCATCAGATCGTACTTTAAACCATCCCGAATGGGAAGTTCTAAGATATTAATATTTAAATTGGAAATGTTATAGCCAACAGAAAGATCACTCACTCGATCTTAATTCCTAGCCCTTAAACAACTCCGTAGAGAAGTTTAGCGATGTGGTATCTCTCTCCCGTCAATTACATTCTTCCGATTTGGAAAAATATAAAGGGAGAGGGATAGTCAGTAGCTCCGCACCCGCTACCAACGGTGGGCTCCGTCCATAGGATATGAGCCCAGCTATATATAATAGCATAAAGCTAATACTGTACATGACTCCTCGGATATCACATAACAGTAAAGTTGTAGTCGTTGCTACCACACGAAGTGGCAGATATCGAAGATTTGCACATGACTCCGCAGAGATCACGTAATAGCAGATTTTGTGTTGCTTCTTACCACGCGTAGTGGCAAATGTTTACTCCGAAGAGTTAAGAACGCAAAGCGCTCGCATTATGTCTTGATAATTCAATAATATATGTTTGTAGTGCTAGCACTATTGTGCTAAATATGTATGTTTATAATGTGATGTATCCATCACTAACGCACGCCTTCAATGCGTCCTTTTGGCTGATTCCACGATCAGCATATAAGAATTAGTTATTTATATGTTTGTTACGCGAAGCAAGCTACGTAAGATAGAGTTTTGGGCAGGCAACACTTTCTAAAGCTGGTCCGCAATCTTGTTAATAAAGACCCGACCAGCGGCCCTACGACATGCTATAATGTCGTCAATGTTTGTGTATAGCTATGGGGAAGCCCTGAGAAGGACTATAACACGGCTAGTGCAGGTTTACCCCGCAAGACTCCGTGCGAAGCTTTGAACAGTTTACTTTTAGAGTCCTAGGCGTCCAAAGATCAAACAAGGCTACACAGTAAAGATCGAAGATCAATACCGGCCTAAAATCCAATCCGTATCACCCAAAACTCACCAATTAGCTCTGGCTGCTCTGTACCAAGACGGAACCCCATCCTGATATTCACAGCCTGGAGCAGATCGAGGCGAGGCTACACTACAACAACCGAAATCATTGCAGGCCTGAAACCATCGATCCGACACCAGTACTCACCAGACTGTTCGGTATAGCGCCCAGCACCACTCAGCGAAGTCACCCTCACCAAGTTATACTCAGGCACTATATCGTTCGAGAATAATAATAAATTTGTCACATGTAATGAATTTGCATTTTATTTGTTTAGTGAGCTAGGAGACCGAAGTCCCTCAAGACCGAAGTCTCTCACCACACCGTTATGCCAAGCCGAAGCCTTAACCATTTCACACTATAAAGTGTTGGAGAATAATATATAATTTGTCACATGTAATAAAATTACATTTTATTAGTGAGCTAATAGACCGAAGTCTCTCACCACACAGTTTAGACAAGCCGAAGCTTTAAACAATAGATCTGGGATCATAGCGCTACCATGTATCGCCCCAAGTACATCCGCATGACCGCTCCCGGCAACGTCCGCCAGTCACCCACTACCTCTGTCAGACTGCCGGCGTGACGTTCGGCACTAAGTGTGGAAAATTGAAAATGTATGGGAAAATTTTTATAAAAATATTTTAATGAAAAATGTACATATATGTAACGAGTATCAAATACTCATTACGAAAAACCATATGAAATGACAAACAAATATTTTTATTTATATACCTTTCTTAACATACTACCAATTCAGTACATGACTCTACCGATATATGCATGTAAGGTCGAGATCGTCACACTGCTCCTCACCTATTTATCTTAGAGTGATGTTATATAGCCTATAGCCGTCCTTTATTTTTACACTTACAGAATTTTTCAGTTTGGTTCAGTAGTTGTTGAGATAAGCGCGTTCAAACAAACAAACTCTTCAGCTATATATATTAGTATAGGTGTACTAAATGTAGATATAAACAAAATGAAATTAAAACAAGTGTGTTAGAGTAAGTTAATACAAACTATAAGCTTAAATTGTTATAATTCCTGCTGAGAGAAACGTTTTGTTACACGAGTGGAAGATATCGAACATCATTGTTCACACGAGAGGCTTAAAAGCAAACAGAATTAAATTATTAAACTCTGTATCGGGTTAAGTAATGTCGTTGACGCGTCGTTCAAATATTCATTGCGCTCGGCAACGCGTTGTATTTTAGGCTCACTCCGTTTCAAAACAGGATAAATTGGGTCAGACAAAATCATGTAAAGTTACTCGCTTACATTTAACCTCATTGTTTATTCATTGTAAGGTCAGCGCTTCGCTGCGACCTCGACCTCGCCTGGAGTGGCTTAGATAGTCTCTGGGAGTCTGGATATAGACGCAGAGAAAGAAGTTATCACTATTTGTACGTTGTATGTTTGGAAAATGATATGCCGAAGTTGCTGTTACGAGTTGTTCAGAAACACCAAGCCAATAACAATATATCAATTATAATATAAGTTGGTCAATATAGAGGTGCCCCGTAAAGGTGGATCAACGATACGTCGGTGGAGCAACTTATTCCACATACAATACTATACGTATTATTATTGTAAAGCTAATAGTTGAAATTTTTTTTTTATTATTTTAAAACCTTTTCTGTTGCGTCCGAAAGAAAGCTGTTTCTTACATTATCACTATTTTTTTTTATATCCTAAATCTTTAAGAATACATTCGTCTTCCTAATTGAAACGCAATTGACCCGTTATGAGTATTAAAACAAAAATGAATTACCAAATGATGCACATTTTTCAAATTATAAATACGAAAGTGACTATCAAACCCTGATGATGAAAAAATGTGTGACGTGGAAGTTTATTTAAAAAATAAAAAAAAAAAATGCTTAGATTTTTAAAAGATTTAATTGATACTTTATTATTTATTTACTGATACTTAGTTATTTACTGATACTTAGTTACTTGATAATATGAATGTGGATGGATGTATGGCTAGAGGAAGGCTGAAAAAAAGATGGTTGGATTGTGTGAAAAATGATACGCATGTTAGAGGAGTGGCACCAGAGTTGACGACTGATAGAGGAGAATGGAAAAAGAAGACATATTGTGCCGACCCCACTTAGAGTGGGATAAGGGTAGGAGAATGATGATGACTTAGTTATTTGATAACATGTTTTTATATGTTATCTATATGTCAGCCCACAACATTGTCATCACCATCATCTTCATCATTATAATCAATAGCGCTACCGGCACTCCGGTAACTCAACCAATCTTTATAGAACTCGACAAACTTCCGCCAGTTAGTGAAATTGGATTAGAATTCTGTCCGTGAAACTTTCCGTCCTACAAAAATTCTTGAGCTATTGTTTTGAAGGCGTTCATTTAAATTGATTCAAACACCAATTCAAGTTTGAGTTAAAATATTATGTTTGTTGCTTAGCTTAATTTAAACTAACTTAAAAATAATTTAATTATTGTATTTCCACGTATACGCTTCCCACCGTACTTCTTATCTCATTATTGTATATTTTATTTATCATCGAACGGTCCACGTTGAACCCGGGCCCACCCTAAGTCTGTCCGTCATTCCCCGGAGCAGGCTGAGCCCGGAGATTTCACTGGCCTCTACCTTTTGCAATCTCTTTGTATAACATTTATATTTTGCTCCGAGCGTCTTTACAGGTAATAGTATAAATTTGTTTGTCTAAATCCACAGTTGGATGATATTCTTCATATTATTATTTACGTGAGCCAAGGAAAATTGACTAATAAAATCTTATAAGGAATATTTTTATAACTTTGTGCATATGATCGTCTATTTTTACATTTATATGCTTTCTTGGCAAATCAAGAGTTCATGGAATCCATGGAAGCGTCAGGCAGATAGACAGACGGTCTTTCAGATTCAAATGCAAAATATAATTTATTGAAGCTAACTTGTAAACAAATACTTTTGAATGTCAACGTTCGAGAAAACTATACTCTTATACTCGATTTAAATATAGAAAAAATAGTATAATTAAAGTGATTTTCATCAAACTTGCTGTTTTCAAGATCTCGATAAAAAGTTCCAGTTGTCCGCGGACCCTGTAACTGGCAAACTTTGCCAATTACATTAAAAGCTCGCCCGGAGCCGCTCGCCAGCGAGGAACTAATAAATTCATGAATGGTTTCCAGTCCGCACCTTCATCCGCGGAAACTTCAATTTAAAATAATTCGATGAATGGAAATTATTTCCTGTATCGGTTTTGTCGGATTTGAAATAAATATCTTGCATAAAGTTTCAGGGTCGCTTGAAGGATGTTGAACCTGTATAATACCACGGCTACGGTTTAGAAAGTTCGTATATCGTTTGTGGGGTTCGGAACACATTTCTATTATAAAAAAATTCCACAATCAAACAACAGGACTTGCCTTTAAACAAGTTAAAAAACAATTAAAAACACACTTAGTCATAGAACTTATTTGAAAGTTGATGATAAGTACCCTTGGAGTTAGGTTGCGGCCAGCTACGCACTAGATATATTGTAATTATAGATTTGTAAACAATTGTAATATAGGAATGAAATATTTATTTTTGAAAAGAGTAACTGCCAAGTTTCGTGCTGGTTCTTCTCGGTACGAACACCTTTCCGAACCAGTCGTAGCGTCATTGTAATTTGACGATTCAAAAGAGCTCGTAAAAACCAATTTGAATAAAGAATTATTTGAAATTGTAGGAATTCGTCCTGCCCCATACAACACAAAACAATTTTAAATAATAGTATACGTAAAAAAAGAATATAACTACGCAGCTACAACCGACGCTAATTTACGCTAAGCTAACAACTATACAGACGGTTCACTGTTGAAACACCACGTCGTGATAAAAAAACCTGTACGAGTGTCTCGAGTGTCTAAGTATGATTAATATCAACTGAAAACACAATCTTGACGTTGGCACGTCTAATAGCCGTACGAATCTGCGGTTAGAACGAGACTAGCAGAGATGACATCTTTAGACGCAGCATGCCATTTGTAATATATACGTTTCCGTCATGTATATGAAATATTGTTATTTTTAGTGGCCATATTAGTAATTTCAGGGACAGTTAACTTTTCAAATTGCCAAAAATCATATTTAGTACAAGATTGATTAATTACCATTTAAAAGATTATTTTCTCGTGAACCGTGCGGCGAGCCCCGACGGACGGTCGGCGGGAACAAACACCATTAATGGCGGCAAAAACACGCGGAGGAAAGATTCAAGTCATGCTTTGGAAAAGTGTGTTGGCAGGCGAGGGGGGCTGCGGGGGACTGGGGGGGGACCACGAAATATCTCAAAATCTTAAAGATTTCCGAGGTGAAGCCTAATTTTTAATTTGTTTCTTTAAATATTTTATTATTTATTGACAAGCTATAACAATATACATTTCAAATTTAGTTGGAATTGGTCATGCAATGATCTCGTTGACGCTGGGCTACGTTTTTGCGTTGGATCACTAATTCCTTTTGTGACTGACGAGCTTTATTAAGCTTCTTTTAAAGATTTTTAAAGCACTAGAGCCGTCAAAAGTGTATTTAATAAATGATAATGAATTCATACTTAAACTATCGTGAGTGTAACGACTTGAAGATAGTCGGGCTGACCCAAAAAAATAAGACGTAAGTTTATATTCACGTCCATTTTCCATACAATAGTTATATTTATGGTTCAAAATTCGAAATGTTATCATTTTGAATGTTCTGGCAGAGTTCACAAAATCCTCTTTCAGTAAAGTGTTTTATTGATCTTATATTAGATACTTTTCCGAGACATAGCCCTTCTAATCGCGTCGGGAGAGTTTATGCAAAGTTCTTACAAAAGGAAATATCAGCACGGAGCCCTCCCGGCGGCCGCGGGAGGCTGACGGCCGATCGACAGGAGCAAACACCATTAGCGTCGGCCGGGAAACACTTCCCGAGGAGACGTTCGAGCCGAGAGTCCGGCCGACCGCATCCGCTCTGCGTCCAGATAATTACTTCAGAGCCTACACTTTCTTTTGACCCAGCTTTTTTTCTGTATTTAAACCGATCTGTACTATTCTTACTATATATACTTAAATCAGTTATAGACCAACCTCATTTCTTACCGAGGTGTCGTAAAATACGAGTAAGGTAAGTTGACGTCAGGAAGGCGGCCGGTCGTAAAAACGCAGCCAAATCATGTGACAGTATGTTTATAGCATGTTATGCCAACCCCACTTAGAGGGGGGTAAGGGCAGGAGGATGATGATATACTTAAATCAGTTCGTACATAAACTACTGCTGCCAAGCAACCTTCACAACTGATCAGTTGATATCCGTAAACCACAACACACACATACGACCATCAAATTCCACCATATTTCGAAGTGTATCGTGCTAAACTTGACACTGATAACAATTTTAAAAGTAAAGTATTAAAGTGAGTAAAGTATTTTAAGCTACCACGGTAGTCGTTATTAAGTCCACAATGCCTTGTTCCAATATAACGTATATTTACAAAAAACTATGGCATGTGTAGTGTGAAATATTACAACACGGAGAGCTGTGTCGCCAATATAAACTTGCGTCGCTCGGACGAGCTTATGTAAGGTATGTTATGTAAGAATTTCGATAAAAACGGGAAAACGAACCGTCACTATTGAGATAAGCTTCGAAATGCAAGTCGTCAGAAGCTGTCCGTGCAGTCTGTCGCTCTGCACTAAGGACCGCGATGCCATCAAATATTTTGTCTTTTCCTAGAAAGTTTCATGGAATTCTGTAAGGGGCGTGTTTATCGTCACAAATGTAGGACACGGCTCGCCCCTTAACGGGTCGAGGCGCTATAAATTTGATAGCGCACCACCTGCAAACACGTTATTTTTAAATAGAATACATAGAGCTATGAGCTATGATTTTTTAGAAATCTTGTATTTTATTAACTTTGTTGCTCTTGCTTTATTTCAAATTTTCCTTGTTCTAGTCATCATCATCTTCCTGCCCTTATCCCACTCTAAGTGGGGTCGGCACAACATGTTATAAACATGCTGTCATATGATTTGGCTGCGTTTTTACGACCGGCCGCCTGCCTGACATCAACTTACCTCAGTCGTATTTTACGACGCCTCGGTAAGAAAGAGGGTGGTCTATTCTTCTAAACCGGATACCACTCGGTGGGTCAACTCACCTTAGTCGCCTTTTACGACACCTCGGTAAGAAATGAGGTTAGTCTATTCTACTCAGCCGGATACCACACGGCGGGTCGACTTACCTTTGTCGCCTTTTACGACACCTCGGTAAGAAATGAGGGTGGTACTATTCTATTCAGCCGGATACCTTGTTCTAGTAGCAGTTTCAAAAAATATACTAACTATACATGTAACCGTCCGATACTGACGCATTTTTCCATGGTTTCAGCTTTAACAATATTTTTTTGGAATTTACACTTATTTATATTTTCTAAAGAACCTTTAAACTTCCCACCCCGTCTGGCTAATATATAAAAGTAAGACAGTATATTATTATTATTACACCTTCTATTGAAATCAATGGTACGTGAATACAAAACTGTTCTTTATTTTCATGATGGAATATACTGCTCTATGCACAAAAAAATAATAGTAGTCAAGCATTATCTGCGCGATGCAAAAATTTGCCGTAAGGTTTTCGTAGAACGTCAACCGTAGAATTGGAAGTGATTTAACAAACGTGAAGAAATAAAAAACAATGTAATATGCCAAATAACCACAAATGTGCACGTTACTTGTACAGGCAGCGCCTGAAAACTTAGTTTACAGCGCATCAAAGAAGTATCCTTATTGCCTACAAGGAAATTAGGCAAAGTCAATTACTTTGTTACTATTAAATTGTCATAATGGGTTTACAATGTTACAATGTTATAGTTCCCTGTTGATGTTATTAGTATTTAGAACTTTCATACCAGGAGCAAATGAATCGGCTCTATATAAACAAGTGCCGTCCGTCGGTCGTTTTCCGGCTGCTCCGATAAAACCAAATAGTTTTGGAAGCGAAATGAAATGATTGAACATTTATCGAAAGAGCCTCCAGTGCATGTCGTCGCCTGTCAAACTGATTGCACGAATATTTAGGACATGTCGTGCAAATGTATGTGCTTGACGGGCAGAAATACATATACCTCAACGGATGATATACGTTAACAAAAGCTCTAATGGTTCTAAACTACTTAATTGTAGCTACTAGAGAAATTCACAGAAACAAAAATAGAAACAATGATGTATGTCTTTGTTAAATTAATTGCTGCGAAGCGTAAGTTTTATAAACCTACACCATTTCAATCCTCAATAAATTAAAGTATTCCTCTCGTGGAGGCCGCGCCGCGTCGTGTTCAGTAGTCAAATCGGTTCTATTTGAATGGGAGCATTTTGTTGGTAAGCATTTCCCGCGATGCCATATTACGTTCATTGAATTGCCCAATTTACATGTGAAGGTGTTGTTGGGAGGCATTTGTATAATATCGGCCAATCAGTTGGCTTTGTGACGGTGTTCGAGTTTGAATATTGATTCACTTCAATGAAACTAGTTTTACTATTTCTACTGTCATGTACATGTTAATGTCAAAATTAAAGCACTGGGCTTTAATTTTTTTTTTGTATCACTCATAGATTATTCCCGAAAATATTTCAGAAATTGAAAATTTTCTGTAAACTTCACTTCAACGTCGCGACTCGATATTCTTATTCGAATTTTCTCATTTTTTATTTGATCTTGAAACACTCTGAGCACAGCCTTTGTCATCACCCGCGGAGCTACACCGAGCTTCTTTGCGCTTCCCACAGTAAGCGAATAAGTTTCGTATCATTTTAATTATTCTTTATTAGCAACATGCACTATGCAACTGTAAAATAGGACTGTAAGGTTGTCGATCTACAAGTACTGAGAGATTATTGGTTACGTTTCGAATTCTGCTTACTAAAGTAGCATTAGACATTATTTGAATACAGAATACAGAAAAAGCACTAGTAAATTAATTAGTAGAAAGTATTTATATTACATTACATAAACGTTAAAATCCTCTAAAACTGAAAATCGATTTTGCCAATAGAATTTGAGCGGGTCACATTAAGTAAAGCACCCAATTCGACTCGGCAACGTGAACCACTCGGTGAATTTGAAACAAATTGTATTATCGACGCTGTCGAGTTGGCTTCGATCAAATCTTTTGTCTCCAGCTCTTCGGTAAACAATGAAACCGAGCACCCGGGAAACGGAACAATGTAACATAATAGAAGGTACAAAACAATCGCCACTTCTTGAACAATGTTTGGAGCCAGCAGTGTGTTGCGAGGACGTCGCCGTAGACGTGGACGAGGTGGAATCTATCGTTGACTTATTGTAGAACTCGAACAATAGGGCCGAGAGGACTCTATGCTAAATTCAGTTGTTTTAAAATTCAAATACGGGTGAGGCGATATCATGAAATTCAATGCCGAGAAGTAAGCGTTCGCTGTTTAAAGATTTCTGCTTGGAGAGAAGCGTGATTTAAGAAATGTTTTTAAGTTTTCCGACCCTATTTGAAGGAAGCAAATACATTAAAATTTAATATAGAGATGGAGCATTCATGGTGACGAGTGGTGATTTATTATTTTATTAATGTCTGGGCAGCGCTTCACTAAAGGAGAGGTAAACTTGCCTAATGTTAAGTGAGGACATGATCACGAAGAAGTAAAACGTGTTTTGCTTGTATAATATTACGCTTTTAATAGTTTTGAGAAATTCATTAGTGGATGATAACGACGCGCGACGAAACCACCCCATGCTAAGGCTGATATCGCAGATGTAATTCGATTAAGGATCAATTTCAGTTTCAGATTTTAAGACTTGTTAAAAATCTCTGGCTACAATGGCTATTGTGTATTGCAGGTCAGATTTCTTAACATTAAAGGATTTATCTAAATAAATTAGGTTACTATATTATATTACTAGCGGTATAAAATATATATCCCATGTTAGTCAGTGTAAATAAATGATTAAAATCGATCCAGTAGTTTTGATTTATTTATTGCTGCCCGTGGCCCGCAAGCGTTAAATTTGGAGAAAAACAATTTCCTCTCCCTATACCAAGAAGATTTCCTGCTATCTTTGGAATATCTAAATTCATATAGTACATATTTGCTTATTTATTTTTACATTTTCCCTATGTTATATTATTTTAACATTTCGCAAGTGTTAAGACGCTAAAAGTAATTTACTGTGCTTTTGTTAGAAGCAATCTCGAGTATACATCTCAAATTTGGAATCCTAAATATGATATTTACTTAAAGCGTATTGAAAATATCCAAAAGAAATTTGTTCGTTTCCTAAAATTCAAATTCAAGCTTGATCGACGCCTTAATTATGAAGATTTATGTGCGCGGTTGCACCTACTACCACTTTATACGCGAAGGAATATAAGTGATGTTTGTTACCTTATAAATATTGCTACCAATACCGTAGATTGCCCTCAACTCCTCCAAAAATTAAACATTAAAGTTCCTAACAGGAACTATCTATACCACTCCACCTTGCAAACCCCAATTTCACATACTAATTACAGACGAAACAGTTTCTTGTTACGATCATCCGTTGCATTCAATAATATTTCCAACGAGCATAAAATAGATCTTTTTTGTACCAGTGTTACATCTGTACGTAGAGTTTTGAGTACTGACTTTTTCTCATCGAACCAGAAATAAGTTTAATATTTAAAAGTTTTATTTATAAGCGACTTTTTTTAGTTTTAGACAAAATTTATTTGTGAAAACTTGTAATTTGCTTATTTTATTTCTATTGTTTTGTGTATCTTTAATATGCTGTAAGTTTTCCTGTAAAATAAAATAAAATAAATAAAATAAAATAAATGTATTTTATTTTTACAATTAATTACAGAATGTCCTTAAACAAACTCTTGAAAGAGCGACATAGCTGCTAAAGTCGAATAGTGTTATAGGGCGAAGCGCGGCGTCCTCATGGCATTTTAAATCTGTAATATCTCCGAAAATGTTCACTTAAATTACATGCTGTATTGATCTATATTAAATCAACTATTTATTTAAGGTACTTAATTGGATAAGGATTAATGCTGTATTGTATAAAAATTGCTTCAAAAATAAGGCATTATTTTTCGTAAAAAGTAAATGACAAAAATGCTATAGTGGGTTATCCATATGAGATAGACATATACAATCGCGCACTTTTCTGTAGATTTTTTTTTTTTTTTTTTCGGACACAAACTAATGTTGTTAGCCATGAAGGCTTTGACAGCGTCACCGGGAGAGTGGGCGAGCGCAGAAGCATCGCCGGGGTGAAGTACTAGGAGAGCGGGTCTCGAAAGAGGCCCGCAACATCCTGGGAGCGTCGCCTTAAGGGTGCCTCCCGTGAGGCCGAACCTCGGCTTAAAACGACGCGCTGTGGAGGACTATTATCGGACTGTGGATGAGTCCGTGTCATAACGGACGGGGTTGGACGCTCCGGCCGCTAGACGTGAGAAATCGGGGACCTCGTCTTCGCCGGCGAAGACGCTGTGTGTGTGAGTGTTTGTGCAGTGTTCTGGCGATGGCGATCGTAATAGGATCGTCAGGGTCAGTAAGGACGCTCTTAGGGCGTCTGTAAACACGGGCTTTGAATGATTTATCAAAGCATCGGTAACCGGCCATCCTTGCGATCAGAGGGTTGGCGTTTACCTCCGCTTTTTCGAAATAATTTTTCGAAAATTTCTTAAATAAGCAGTCGATGGTGGGGAGACCTAAATCTCTATGGAGGTCGAGGTTTCGCATAAACCATGGGCAGCCTGTGGCTATTCTCATAAATTTGTTTTGCAGAGTCTGCAAGGGACGCAGATATTTTTTCGGAACATGTGCGAATGTGACGCTCGCATAGGTCATGATAGGTCTTATGCAAGTCTTGTAAAGTGTCACTTTGTTACGAAGTGACATTTTACTCCTCTTGCATATCATCGGAAAGAGTCGACCCATTGCATACGCTGCCCTGTTACGGACTATACGTATGTGTCGTCTAAATGAGAGGTTGGGCTGGAGCGTGACCCCAAGGTATTTGACTTCATCCTGCCAGGGGAGGTCCCGGTTGTGTATGGTAATACATTTACGGGGGATGCGTGACCATCTGGGGTATATTCTAAAGAACATGGCCGCGCTTTTATCTGGATTTATGGCTATTCTCCAGCGAGCGAACCACCTTTCGAGGTTGTCCACTTCCTTTTGAAGACAACTGACAATGATATCGGGATTTTTGTTGGTATTAAATATAGCCGTGTCGTCCGCAAATAATGCTAACGACGAAAACTTACTATTGTGTGGAATATCGCTTGTGTAGAGCGAGTACAGGTACGGTGCTAATACCGAACCTTGGGGGACTCCAGCACGTAAAGGCCGTCTGGATGAGAGAGTACCGTCTATGCGATATCTAAAGGTGCGGTTTGTGAGATAGTCTCTTAAGAGAAGTACGAACTTATCTGGAATGCCTAATTGCTGGAGCTTGTAAATCAAGCCAGCATGCCAAACCTTATCAAAGGCTTTGGCGACATCGAAAAAGACGGCACCCGTGGATTTCTTTATGGAGAAACCCTGCAAAACGTGTTCCACCAGGTGGTGAGCTTGGTGAATAGCCGTGTGGCTAGATCTAAAACCGAACTGTTCATTCGGTAGGAGGTTTTTAGAGGCTATGATTGCTTTAAGTCTAGAGAAGATGACTCTCTCGTAGACTTTACCCAAACTATTGAGTAAGCTGATGGGGCGATAGCTATCTGGGAGATTCCGGGGTTTACCCGGTTTATGAATTCCTATAACTGTTGCCTCCTTCCACTGGTCCAGGAAGCAGCAGCAAGACAAAAGGGCATTGAAGATCAATACCAAGAGGTGCACGAGACGGTCAGGAAGACACTTGAGTGCCTTGTTTGTGATAAGGTCGGGACCTGGGGATTTACGGGGTTTGAGCGTTTTTAGAATGGATCGTACCTCATCTCCGGAAGTGGGGGGAATCGGTTCGCTTTCGGGAACCGCTGCGGAAAGACTAGCCATTTCCGATTCCAGTTTGGCATGGAATTCGGCGTGGTTGGGAGAGCTGATATTGGGGGAACACTGGGCTTCAAGGCTGTCCGCCAAGCACTCGGCCTTATCGATATCCTCGAACGCGGGTGGTAGGTTATTACGCAACAGAGGCGGTGTGGCTGCGTACTGGCTGCCTCTCAGAGACTTCGACAGTCTCCAGAAGGCCAGATGACTTGGCGAGATCTCCGAGAGTTTCGCATCCCATGAATCACTAGAGTGAAGGGCAAGTTTTTCTCTTACCTCTCTTTGTAATCTCCGGAGTCTGATCCGGTTCTCGGGGGTTGGATACGCGGCATTCGCCCTAGTGGCGGCGCGTTTTTTGGTGAGGAGTGCTCTTAAGTCGTCAGGAAGTCTCAGACGACCATGATCATCGGGTATTTCCCGGGAGCACGCTTTGATCGTGTCGCTCAAGTGAGCTGTGAGATGGGAGGAGGCCGCCTTGGCGACCTCTTCTGAATCTATGCTATCCGGAATTTGGTCCAAGTGGACTGAATCAATCGACTGAAGTTGCTCATTGAGCTTCTTCCAGTCTATGATGGTTTTAGTGCTAGGTGCCGCGGAAGCGGACCTGCCTAGCTGGAGTAGAACCGGTCGGTGGTCAGAACTGAGGTCGTGGATGACCTCGATAGAGCGTAACTGGAGTGTTACGTTCTTGAGAAGAACTATATCTAGGACGTCGGGCTCGTGCTCACTGTTGAGGGGATAGTGAGTCGGCTCGTCTGGAGCTATAACCTCAAAGCCGAGGTGGGCGATGTCACTTAATTTGTGGAGAGTGTGACCGTTCTGATTGGTATTCAAAGAATTCCAATGACCGTGCTTTGAGTTGAAGTCGCCGGCCAAGATAACTGAGTTGCCTAGCGCCAGAAGGGCGGCTAGGTCGCTTCTAAGCACTTTTTTCTTAGGACTTAAGTAGACAGATGCTACTATGACGGATGGATGACCCGTCATACCCACCTGACAGACTGTGGTCTCCATGTTTTCTAACTCAGGGGAGTCTACTGGGGAGACATGGAGGGATCTTTTATAATAAATGACCGTGCCACCCAGCTTGGATCTGAAGCGGTCAAGTCTAATCAGGTTGTAGTTGGCGATTTTGGGATCGCGTCTACTTGGTTTCAAGAATGATTCTTGCACCAACAAAATGTCAACGCAGTGCGCAACCACGAATTCTCGAACTTCGCTAATTTGATCGGTGAGGCCGTTTGCATTCAACGTAACGACCCTGAGCCCTTGGGGTTTATTCCTTTGGGTCGTACTACCCATAAAGGATTATTTCGAAATTTTCGCGATGGCCTGGACGAGCTCCGCGTGCTCGAGCAAAGCCATTAATCTGTTTTGCGGCTCGCGCCTCAGCTTGCCCGCCAATATTGACAACTCGTCGGTGTCAATGTTGGCGACCAATCCGCTAATCAGCTTCATGTCTTCCATGAAGCTGCTCACGTGCTGAGGTACGGCCACTTTGGGTTTGGGGGGTGCAGTCTGAGGGGCGGGGGGACCGCTGGTTGCCTTGGCGACGACCGGGGTCATCGCTTGAGCCTGCGGGGGCGGGGGGGGGGGTGCAGCCGACGTGGCTGCCTGTCTCTGCTGCCACACGTTGACCGCGGGCAGCGGAGCGGGGACAAAGCGCTCCTTCGGGGGGGCCACTTTTGGAGCGGTCCGAGCGGCTGCCTTTTTACGGGCCGCCGCTAGACCACCCCGCTTTGCTCTAAGCGGGACTTTGGGGCATCCGCGATAACTCGCGGGATGCCCCTGCTGTCCGCAGAGAACGCAGCTAGGCGGCTCCTCTGAGGGGTTCGATCGGGGGCAATCCACAGTGCCGTGGTCACCCAGGCACTTCACACATCTCGGGCGTGCAAAGCAGTGGCGGGCTGAGTGCCCGAACAACTGACAGCGATGGCATTGGCCTATCGCTCCTCTATTATGGGGGACCTCTACGCGTAGACCGGAAAGTCTACATACGGAGGTGATGTTGAAAATTTTCTTTCCTTCCGGGGAAAGGTCTAGGATGACGAGACAAAGCTCGTACGGGGTCTTGGTTCTACCATGGTACATTCTATGTACCGCGCGGATCGGGAGACCTTGATCCATGAGGTCTTGTTTAATGAGCTCCAAATCGAGCTCGACGGGGAGTCCCTTAATTACGACGCGTAATTCGCGTTCGTCCTGAAGCGCGTAGGAGTGATATCCTACGTTCTCTTCACCCAGAAGGGATGTGAGATTGCGCTTTCTGTAGACCTTTTCAAGGTGTACAAATACTTAGTACATCATTTTGATAAATCTCGTGGGGTTTAGCCTGCGTTTGCAATGTAAGCGGAAAAAATGTAATTATTTACAGAAACCTCAAAAATTACAGTATTTCTTTACTCCATATTAAATGTTATTATACGTACAAACCTTCCTCTGGAGTCACTCTATCTATTAAAAAAAACCGCATCAAAATCTGTTGCGTAGTTTTAAATTTTTATGCGTACATAGGGAACACAAACAAAGAATGCGACTTTGTTTTATAATATGTAGTGATGATAATAATTACGCGGAAAAACTTAAAAATTTTGATACGACAAATACAAAGCTTAATTAGATAAGATACTTTAATTTCACCCAGCAGAGAAATTTAACACTATTTCTTTTAAAATTATGACGCGCAGTGTGTGCCGGCGGTGGTCAAATCACATTTCTGGTAGCTGTTTGAAGTAGATCAAGTGGAGTTGCGCGTGGAGCAGAATAATGTGTTACATTGTGAACCACTCCGCGGGTGCCTCTTCCGACGATAACCGATACTAAAGAGGCTGAGGAGGGCGGATTACCATCCCGAGCGCACTCTGCACGAGTGCTGTTTCGATGAAATCATCAATCTTATACAAATTTGAAGGAGCTCTTAAAACTGATTATACACAAAGCTTGTTACACAATTTAATATTGTATCTCGTTCACTCAAAAGCGAAATATCAGGCCCTTGACTTGGAATCAGGCAAGTGTGCAACCTTTGTAGAGTACACGTGTTTGCTGAAATCGTTGAAAATGTGGGTATGAACCAGGCAATGTATTTTTTCAATGATATCATTATGGCATACGAGTATAAATAGCAAAATATATGGGTACGAAGTCGCTACTAACTTTTGGGCAATAGTTACATTGATACATACTGCACCATTAAAAAAAGTCGAATAATATTCTCCTCCCACTCTAGGTGGGGTTGGCACAACATTCGGCTAGGAATTTTACGACCGGCCGCCTGCCTGACGTCTACTTATTTTAGTTGCCTTTCGTAGCACCTCAATGAGAAAGAGGGTGGTCTATTCTACTCAGCCGGATACCACACGGCATAAGTAGTACATAAATGAAAATCAAATGACGACGTCGTTCTTTAGTCAATATTCATGCATTTTCACGCACGAAGAGAGATGGAAATAGACGCTACCAATATACTAGACGATTCTAACACGATCACTTCGCCAGGGAAGCTTCTGCGTGGAAGTCACGCTATGACCTCGATACCTTGACTACTAAGTTGAGAAACCGAGAATATTCTACAACCAATCAGCGATCAGTGCCAATCAGAGAGTCTATAAAAGGAGTCTGTAAATATAAGTAAATGCCATCGATCGCCGCCGTAGCGTGCGGATGTCTCGGTCGAGCGCAATCCGGTTGCCGCTCCCCCCGCCTGACTCACGCCCCTGCCGCGTTAGATTGTGAAAGTGCTCAAGGACTCTGGACTGTTCGTTCCTGTGCAAGTGGATTGTGTTAGTGTCACTGTGCTTCGATTAGGTAGTGTGGTGCTTCACGCATAACACTTGCCATAGGTGGTTCCGTCCGTGCGTAAGTACACTAATTTTTTTAATTTAGGTACTCACCTCTTTCCCCCCAAGGGAGAGAGACTAAGACCTAGATTTTTTCTTAGGCACACACCTCCCTGCCCTCCGGCAGGGAGGCCACTCCCACACTAGCGGGCCAACATGGCCACTACTTTGCGCCCCACGGGGCAACCGATTTTGGACTCGATTTTCGCGTTCCTGCAGGCGCACCACCCCGCCATTTTGCAGGAACTTGCCAAAGCCCTCCCGCCCTCTCAGGGCCAGAGTGGCATCCCGGTGGTACCTTCTCCCCCCTCTGCGACGGCTTCACCGCCGTCCTATCCAAGAGCCAGAAGCGAAAGCTGAAGGCTCCTAAGACCGTCCCGCCCAAAAGGGCCACTAACGACGCAGGTGCACCTGCCCCGCGTCCCACCCCAAAACCCCAGCCTGCCTCACAGGCTACAACGACCAAACAGACCGACTCAATACAAGACTCGCCTATGACGGAGAGGAAGGAGAAGGTGCCGCCCCTATTTGTTAGGGAAAAAGACGCGTGGAACCGGTTAATCCCGCGCATGGACAGTTCGTCCATCCCATTTACTTCTGCCCGGTCCACAAGCCAGGGCATAATGGTACAATGTCCGTCTTCAACGGACCACCGTCGCCTCACGACGCTCCTAGATGCCGAAAAGATCGGCTATCATACGTACGCCCTAGAAGACGAGCGCGAACTTCGCGTCGTCATCCGCGGACTCCCGGTAGAGCTCGATATCGAGCACATCAAAAACGACCTCCTCAGCCAGGGTCTCCCAATCAGGCAGGTACACCGCATGTACCACCATAGAACCAAAGTTCCTTATGAACTTTGTCTCGCGGTCCTCGACCTCACTCCTGAAGGCAAGCGTGTCTTCAACGTCAATACAATATGCAGACTGTCGGGTCTGCGTATTGAAACGCCGCGTACGCGTGGGGTAATGGGGCAGTGCCATCGCTGCCAACTTTACGGCCACTCGCAGCGCAACTGCACCGCACGACCAAGGTGCGTCAAGTGCCTGGGCGATCACGGCACTGCCGATTGCCCCAGAACGGTTCCGTCCGAGGAACCTCCCAGCTGTGTCCTCTGCAGGACCCAAGGGCACCCCGCGAGCTATCGCGGCTGCCCGAAAGTCCCGCTTAGGGCAAAACGAGGGGGCAGAAGGGCCACCCGTAAAAAGGCGGACCGTACCGCCCCCAAACCAGCTGAGAGGTTCGTCCCCGCGCCTCTCCCCACCTCAAACCCCTGGCACAGGAAACCGGCATCCGAGCCGGCTGTGCCAGTAAAACCGGCTCAGGAGACGGTAGCGAAACCCGCCGCCGCCATCTTGAGCTCCAATACAAGAGCTGCCGCTCCTAAAGCGACAGCCGCCCCTCCAGCAACGAGTTTCATGGACGACATGAAACTCGTTTGCGATATAGTAACCAAAATTGACACTACGGAGCTGTCAATTTTGGCAAACAAGCTGAGGAGTAATCCTCAAAACAGATTAATGGCCTTGCTCGAACACTCTAGTTTGGTGCAGGCCATCTCTAGGCTTTAAGCTTAAACCCTCACTGGGTAGGGCCAAGCCCCACTCCCTCAAGCTCGTCACGTACAACGCAGACGGGCTTATCAGACACATGGACGAAGTCCGCGATTTCGTAGTTGCACACGATATAGATATTCTTCTAATACAAGAATCCTTCTTAAAACCCCAATTTCGCAATCCCAATATTGCGAATTACAGTTTGATTAGAAATGACCGTCTGTCATCCAAAAAAGGCGGCACGCTCATTTACTACAAAAGAGCCCTCCTATGCTCCCCCCTTGATTCCCCAAAGCTCACTAACATGGAGGCTTCAGTCTGTCAGGTGGGTATGACCGGCCATCAGTCGATCATACTAGCATCAGTATACCTCAGTCCGACCAAACGGGTACTCGAAAGAGACGTCCGCACCCTTCTCGCACTAGGCGACTCTGTAATACTGGCCGGAGACTTCAACTCCAAACATGGCCAATGGAACTCTCGCCGAACCAACCGGAACGGCACAATACTCCAAGGCCTCAACGGCCTTCCAAACCTCGCTTTTGATGTGATAGCCCCTAACGAGCCCACCAGATACCCGCCTAACGGGGATCCAAACAGAGCAGATGTCTTAGATATATACATTTTCAAAAACGTAGCTCTCCAGTTACATTCTATAGAAGTCCTGCATGAATTAGACTCGGACCACCGTCCGGTTCTAATTCAGTTAGGGCAATCCACTTCCACGACCCCTCCCACGAAAACGATAATCGACTGGAGTAAATTAGGCGGGAAACTCCAGTCCCTAAACTCAGACAACCTAGATCAAATTCCTGACAAGATAGACTCCGTGGATAGTGCCAAGTTCGCTGTTACCCACCTTACAAAACATATAACAGACTCACTCGAGCGTTGCTCCAAGGAAGTCCCCGACGACCGCGGTCGTGGGCGACTACCGGACGACCTACGCGACCTACTTAGACGTAAACGTGCCGCCACTAGGGCCCATGACGCATACCCGACAGACGATAACCGGAGAACACTCCGGCGACTTCAAAGAGAGGTTAGAGAAAAACTCAGCCTCAACCGTCAGTCCGCCTGGGACAACAAACTCTCAGAGATCTCGCCGAGTCACCTGGCTTTCTGGAAACTGGCGAAATCCCTGAGAGGAGACCAGTGTGCAGCTACACCTCCATTGTTACGTTTAAACCGTCCGGTCGCTTTTGACGACATCGATAAGGCCGAATGCTTGGCTGACAGTCTTGAGGGACAATGTACAAACAATCCCAGTCACCCCGAACACGCCGAATTCCACTCGGAAGTGGAAATGGCGGCGGCTAGGATATCCGCGAAGGCTCCCGAAAGCGAGCCGCTCACTGCCACTACCGGAGAGGAAGTCCGTTCCATTATCCAAAACCTCAAGACCCGCAAGTCCCCAGGACCCGACTCCATATCCAACAAAGCACTCAAGTGCCTCCCCGACCAACTCATAAACCTATTAGTATTGATTTTCAATGCCCTCCTGTTAGGTTGCTCCTTCCCCGACGAATGGAAGGAAGCAATAGTAATAGGTATTCGCAAACCGGGAAAACCCAGTAATCTCCCGAGCAGCTATCGACCCATCAGTCTGCTCAACAGCTTAGGGAAAGTCTACGAGCGAGTAATCCTCGCTAGACTCATAACGTTCATGGAGTCGATGAAGCTCATACCGGATGAGCAATTCGGCTTCCGCGCCAAACACACCGCGGTACAACAAGTACACCGACTTACCGAAGCCGTCCTCAATGGCTTCGGCAAAAAACGGTACACCGGTACTGTCTTCTTCGATGTCGCCAAAGCCTTCGATAAGGTATGGCATGCGGGTTTAATATACAAACTCGCGAACCTAGGAATCCCCGATAGACTCGTTCTTATCATTCGCGATTATCTTACTAATCGCTCATTCAGATATCGTATTGATGGTGCGCTCTCCTCAAGACGCACCTTAAGCGCCGGAGTCCCCCAAGGTTCGGTACTCGCACCGTTCCTCTACTCGCTCTATACGAGTGACATCCCACGATTCTCCACTAAAACTAGTGCAGTCACCCACTTAGCTATGTTCGCGGACGATACCGCAATCTATACTACCTGTAGAGATCCCATAACTATTAATGATAGGCTCCAAAGAGCAACAAACCAGCTCGGAAGCTGGTTCCGCCGGTGGAGAATCGAAATTAATCCCGATAAAAGCGCAGCAATGTTCTTTGCGAGATCTAGGAGAGCCATGGACTTCATCCGGACGCCCCCTAGAGTCTCCATATACAACAAATACATAGATTGGCAAAAGGAAGTCAAATACTTAGGTGTCATCCTCCAACCGACCCTATCCTTTATCCGACACATCCGCGTTGTCCGTAACCGGGCAGCGTTCGCCATGGGACGCCTCTATCCGATACTGTGCAAGACAAGTAAACTGTCACTTCGCAACAAAGTGACACTCTACAAAACTTGCATCAGACCCATCATGACATATGCGAGCGTCACGTTCGCGCACGTCCCGAAATCACGACTGTGTCCGTTGCAGACACTTCAAAATCGATTCATGCGTACAGTCACTGGCTGTCCGTGGTTCGTGCGCAACGTGAACCTCCATAGAGATCTCGACCTACCCACGATAGCCGATCTTTTCAGACGATTCTCGACGACTTACTTCGAGAAAGCGTCCATCCACCCAAACCCCCTTATAGTGGCCGCGTCCAACTATAAGGCGTTCAGGCACCCCAACAAGATTCACAGGCGCCCGAAGAGCGTCCTTAACGACCCCGATGATGCTATCACAGCATCCAACAAGATACACACATTACATTTACACAAACAGCGTCTTCGCCGGCGAAGACGAGGTCCCCGCTTGCTTGTGTCAAGCGGCCGCAGCCCTCTGCCGCGGCCGCCGTGACGCAGACTTCTTCCAAGTCATTTATTAGATGCAGCCCTCCAAAAACGCGCCGCCTTAAGCCGAGGTTCGGTCTCGCAGGAGACACCCTTAAGGCGACGCCCCCTGTAGCGCGGGTGCTTGTAATGCACCCGCATGTATCATCCATTTCTTCTCGGCGATGCTTCAGCGCTCGCCCGTCTTATCGGTGACGCTGTCAAAGCCATTAGGGCTAACAGCATTAGTCATATTCGAAAAAAAAAAAAAAAATAAGTAAATGATAAATAGCCGAGTGACCTGCTGAATGATAACGGGGTATTACTGTGGTGAATCACGAAAATTTTAAATATTCGCCAAATACGCATCGTGAAATCGTACACACACAAAATGATTAATGTCGCTCATAAAATAAATCAGTGCCCGTTCAGTTGGCAGACAATCAACTCGCCACAACGCCACGGCGCTGCGGAGGATCTCCGCTTTGTTATGATCGCATTCGTGTCATATCTTTTACCAATTTCAGCAATGCTTTCACGCTCGGAGTATAACTGAGTTTCACACGGGAGAGCGCTGGAAAGTATAAAAATAGTGTGAAGATTTATTACAAATACAGCCCTTTTTTTATTACTTTATTACCGATTTTTTTTATTACTTTTTTTTATTACAGATTTTACTATGTAGGCTTCATTATTTTGTACATAGTTTTTCATAATATCAAATCAAAATCAAAATAATCTTTATTCAAATAAGCTCTTACAAACACTTTTGAATCGTCAAGGATCAATATGATTAATGAAGCTACAACTGGTTCGGAATGTTGCTCTTACCGAGAAGAACCAGAAAGAAACTCGGCGGTCAATCTTTAAAACATTTTTAATTTTACATAATGAAACCGCAGTCCTGTATGAAGCTGAAAAGATTTTCAAATCCAGGCTTTTTTAATCAAACAAATAATCTTCAATTTTGTAATATGCTTTACGCACAAGTACATCTCTTATACTTAACTTAAACCTTTCTGTAGACTGGCCTAATATGGATTGCGGAATTTTATTGTAGAAGCGAATACCGAGACTATCGAATGAGTTGCTAACTCTGCTGAGTCGCGACACAGGTATAAGCTTTTTGTGACCTCTGATATGTCTATGGTATACATCGAATTTGGTCTTGTACATATGGATATTTTTGCGTACGAATAGAATATTACTATATATATATTGTGATGCTATAGTAATCTATATATCTACAGTATCAATATAAATATTGCAATGTAGCGTTATATGACCTCCAGTACGGTACGAACCAACAATAAAGGAAAGTAAAAAAATATTCGCTAGGGCGCGGTGCGAGCGGGCGCGCGTTTAAAAACAATCTTTCGAGATTCGGGAGCTTTTTGTTGATTGAATATGAATTTTAAAAGCGTTCAGTTGGAAGCAAAATGAAATAGCCAAAGGTTGGTTTACTAGAAAAATATTATCAATAATAATTAGCAATGATCTAGTAAAACGGAATATTTTTGAAATGTCAGTTAGTTCGCGTATAACATTAAATATTTTGTCCATAACCTTACGCCGTGTGGTATCCGGCTGAATAGAATAGTACCCCGCTCATTTCTTACCGAGTGTCGTAAAAAGGACTAAGGTAAGTCGACCCGCCGTGTGGTATCCGGCTGAGTAGAATAGACCAACCTCATTTCTTACCGAGTGTCGTAAAAGGTGACTAAGGTAAGTTGACCCACCTTGTGGTATCCGGTTTAGTAAAATAGACCACCCTCTTTCTTACCGAAGTGTCGTTAAATACGTCTGAGGTAAGTTGACGTCAGGCAGGCCGCCGGTCGTAAAAACGCAACCAAATCATGTGAAAGCATGTTTATAACATGTTGTGCCGACCCCGCTTAGACTGGGATAAGGGCAGGAAGATGATGATTTTGTCCATATCCTTGACAATTCTCTGGGCGCGCTCCAGGGTTCCATTGGCTCATTATTTGACCAACGATCATTAATAATTAGCTATAATTATTTTTACACTTAGGGTGGAACTAAACTGTTTTATTTAGCATAACTTTCATTTAAAAAGAGTAGTTTAAATAATAGGCCCTCGTCGACGCGTCCGACGATTTGTTAAGCAGCCATATATAGTGGCTACACAGATGCCATAACGTCAAATTAAGTTCGCGAGTGCAATACCGAGTAAATATATTCGCAACAGAAACAAATCGTCCCAATTTGGCAGCTCACTGAACTTTTGTTGTTCGGTACGAGCCTTAGACGGAAACGACAGGGTTATAGGAGGCATGTATAGAGATGTTCATCGTTGAACGGTAGGGTGGCGAAATATATTATAAAATTTAAGAAAACATTCGTATACGCATTCCAGTTGCATATTTGTGTGTCTGTGGCATCGCGACAGTGCATTAATGAATCTAACGTTAGTGAGGTTTAAATCGAAAGTTTTGTCTGAATCAGTCTTTTCAAAGATTCTGAATTCAGAAAGTTCTCAGGTGATTATTTAATTTACATATTACAAACTATTATATTTATCTCGTTGGTGGTAACACTTTCAAGAAGATGCCTGTAATAAATAAATAAATAAATAAAAGTATTGGTTAAAAAGCAATCGTAGCAGTTTTGGGCACGTAGCTTCTTTTTATTCATGGGATATAAATTAATTATTCGTAATATTTCAAAATATTTTTAGATTTTTATTAAATTTTCCATTATATCATATATATGTTGTTAAAATGTGAAGGTAGTTACCGCTGCAGGCTGTGCCTTCCGCCAGCCGCCATCTTGGAGCGAGCGCTGCATCTCGCTCGTCGAGAGGACACGTCCGGGTTGTTTCCCTCCTGCCACCATTACCCGACGGTTTATGTGCAACTCAGCTCCAATTATGATATTTATTATTTCATACGAAATTCGGATTATGCCAAAACAAACAATGTAGTGTCTGAGTTATTTTTAAGCTGTAATCGAATAGCCTTATCATATTATAGACTAACCAGCAATCGCCAGCGGCTGCGCACGCGTGGAAAGATGAAAACCGTCATATAGTAAGTATTTTGATAACCATAGAAATGGTTAAAGTGGGTTAAACTTAAAAGATATGGTAAGATGTGTCTAAGAAATATATGCGGATGTCGTGGATTTTTATTTCGAACATTTAGAGGGAACAATTATGTAATAATTTTCACCGTTTACTTAGCGCACGCAAGGAAAGCTTTAAATGTTGCCGTTTTCGTAATATTTTTTGATTGTTGCTCCTCTCTTATTCATCTTAGCATGATGTTATATAGCCTGTAGCCTTTCTCGATAAATGTACTATCTTACACGCAAAGAATTTTCCATTCATGTCCAGGTCCATTAGTTTATGAAATAAGCGTGTTCAAACAAACTCTTCATCTATATATATATATATTGGTATATTAAGTTTTGTAACAAAATGGTTGATTCAATTATTTAAATAGAGAAATATAGAGTGCGCTGCACGGAATACATATTATCATAGATTGCAATAAATACTTTTCAGTTTTATTTCTTACATTTTTTACTTATATTGTCGTATATTATAGAGCTATCAAAGTTCAAACAAGCAATAATTACATGCCTCTGGCTTAGCACCACAGCTACCACCACGTGCTTAGTGAAACCAGGGGAAACCAGTGCAGCGATTATAACAATACATTGACCCCTAATCATAACCATCTCAGTTCTTATATCAACTTTGCAACACGGATAAAACTGTGCGCCGCGGCCACCGATGACGTATTAAACTATGTTGTATGTTGTCGTTAATCCATTCGCAGTCAGTTATACAACGGGCAACATGTTTACACTGGATCTATTTAATTCTCGTAGTCTAAACAGAGATGATGAATGCGGGCAACTCCGCTCGGAATTATATCTAAATTATCGATAGTTCCTCCGCCGCCGTTAACGCCGTCAGCTATTCCCGTGTGTCGGTCCGTGCGTCCCGCATTAAACAGATTCAAGCGGCGTCTATTTCAGCGGCTGCGGACGTCTGAATGGAGCTCGTCGCGGCGCGTCTGTACGTATTGTTTTGTACACGGTTTTTCCATTCACCTAAATTTAGACAGAGTGCGGCGGCTCGCTGCTGCAAAGTATATCACTCAATTGTTGTTTCGACAGCAATATCCATACGCGCTGTCGTGTTCGTTAGTCGATCTTGTTTGAACGAATTACTGAATTGTTTGTCCGCCGACTGTTTGATTACGCCCTGAAGTACGGCACAGAGCTGAGATGCAAATTTAGTTCGGCCTGATGACTTTATGGAAACAGTATTAGCCGAGGCTACGGAGCGTGCGAATAAACAGTGATAACTTAATATTAACTAAGGAATAGGTTCAAATATACGAGGTATCGGTAAGATCAGCGATTTTGTAGTGATATTAGTTTTTTCAATTGTACACGCAGTCCACAATGGCTTATGTCTATCTTTTATATGTATAAAATATAACATTGTGAAAATTGTTTTATTGCCACTTTGGATATAAGAAAAGAGTTTATACAAAATATCAATAATATTGATGCCAATAATTGGCAGAAGGTGAGGAACGACGTCTACAGCGGCTGAATTGATGAGGACTTGAATTCAGCACTTAGTTTCAAATATATATATGCAATAAATATATCCATAGAAATCAAAATAAATTAAATTATTATATAATATATTAAAGAGAAAAAATATAAATTAAAACAAAATAAATTAAATATATTAAAGAGAAGTGTAGAGTCATACATTCAATACAAAATAATACTGATAATAATTACATAATAATAACAAATAAACAAATGTTAAATATGCTTTCAGCTAAGTGCAGCGTCGCGGCCGGCACACGGGTCGAGGTACTGGGGTTGACATCGGACATTGGGGTCAAGAGGTGACCGTAGTGCAGTCCCTCTCCCAGCCTCTCTCGCACATCTCGGCGACCTCGCCCGCTTGGAGAGTCAGTACGGTAGACCGCCAGACTATATACTGACTGTATTTGAGTGCCCTTAGAAAGGACCTTTGGTTAACTTGGATGGGGTGAGCGGCGGAGATGGAGGATTTGATTTACTGTTGAGAAAACGAAGATTCACAGCTCAGATGCTTTGCCGTAATTACTAATTTTATAACTGTATAAATATTCTAACTTGCTGTAATCGATTAAGCTCCTGTTACATGGCGTTACGACGCAGTATTTAGAACGTTTCATAATACACATGTAGTGAAAAAAATGAACCTTGGCCTTCAATTTGGAACGCGTGTACAGAATTGACTGCGGCCTTGAAACTCAGGCGCGGGCTTCGACCTGACCTCAAGTGCTTTCCGGACGTAAGTTCCGATGTTTGTAAGGTATTTGTTCAGATTGGGATCGAAAGTCATGGCGAATAATGAAGAGTTTAGTGTTGATTATTTATATCCGCCGCTTAAAGTAAATATCTAACAGCGGCTGTCATTACACTCGGAGCCGGGCTCCTGACACGTAATAGTATGAACATCTTTTGACACCGCGCTCCAGAAATAGCTGCACCCAAGAGTTGGCGAAAGTAAACATCCAAATCGGCAGGCCGGTGGCGGCCCTCCGCCGGTAATCCTGCTGGTTTATTTAACTCTGTGTATTTCGGGCCCCGTCACCGCCGCGGTCGCGCTGTCGTTTGTGTCAAAATGTCTGCCAATGCACAAGTTTATGCCGTCGCGGTACGGTGCAGTGCGGCGCGGACGGAGACGGACAAGCTTTAAAGTTGTAAATAAGTTGAAAAAGGTAAAGTTGTAAATACTTATAAATAGTTTTATTATTTTCTAACATCAACGTGGAGATTATGAAGCTACCTTTTATTGTTGTCGTAATATAATGCTACACCAACTTAGCAAGTAAAAGGTCAGTCGGTGAAGTTTCTAGAGTTGTTAAGCGTATAGTTATGGACGGCAAAAGGGTTATTACGAGTATATATAGGTTTCATTTATTCATTTATTTATGTAATCGTTTGTTATATCAATTAAATAATAAAAAAATAAAAGTAAAGGTGAAAACTCTCATGTCCGGTTTATATGTCGACAAAAATCTTCTTAGTCTCTCCCAATTGCTATCATTTGTCAGTCTTTTACTTGAGTATGAAAGTTTTCCTATTAAATCTTAACACATCAGTTAACCCCAGTTTACGGATGTCAGCGAAAAAGTTTTGGCAAACTTTTCTGGAAAATTAACATAGTTTTTCATTTATGTAATTTGAAATACTAAGGATATTTATATATTTATAACAAACTAGTTTCCTAACCTAATCACGTTATCAAATAGTATAATATCCTGCCGCTCCGCACGGAATCTATTTCCGAGCGCTTCGTGTTCCGACGAGGTATATATGGTGTCGTCAGGAACCAAAGTTAGCCGTAGCCTGTCGGTGGGGGCCGGTTGTTTGGGTGATTGTAATTGAATGTTATTATTGCTGCGAGCGATCCGAACGAACTAAATATTGTTTGCAAATTGGCCAAATAGCTAGCTCGTAAATACAGTTCGTGATGGACTTTTACTGAATTCACGCGATATTGTAATAATAAAGGGATATGCGGCGGGCGCCCAAAGATTGTGATCGACGACGCGTGTTGCTGGACTTACTTATTTAATGTCCCCCAATTTCTAGAAGACTTCGACACACGAAAGCTTAATTTCATTATACGCTATTGATATCGTAATGTCCATAAATCAGACCAGCGAGCAGTCCCTATGGCTCTATAGTCATAAAAAATTACCGCCAACAAGTTGTTTGCAAATTTTGCAAGTTTCGATAAACACATCTGAATACCGAAGTGGGTTCGCCTGCGGTGAGCACTCGTAAGTTCGCCTCGGCAACGTTCCTAACTAAGTTAAGTGCTAAGTTGTAAGGAACACTGAAAGCCTCTGAATGTCCGTCGATTCAGTAAAGCAAAAACTTTCTATAACATATAATGCAAAAATAAAAAGTATATACTTATGTTGCTTTTGGGTTGTGTGTTTTGGTTCACAAGAGGTTATTTCAAAGGTTTAACTCAGTATGTCAAATATGTCAGTACGTACTGTATAGCAACTGTTTAGAGTTATGGGTTACTTCTTCAAGGTTAGATCTATTATCTTAGAATTAATGTAATAGCTTACTTCGTCAGACCCATGCTTGGTAATGTCAGTGGGCGCATACTGTTAGCAAACACCTCTGAATTATTACATAATTCTACTTATTCTTAGCCAAACAACAGAGGGTATCTCGTGACGTTTCCTCCAACGAGAGGGCACCTTTCCTTTTCCCAAGCTGTGATGATAAGAAGAAGTTAACCTTACACTATATTATGCATATTGAATAAGGTAGACATTGAAACAAAATACACCTGGGTAAATTTTAACCACCTTTTTGGCAATCCTTTGTATTAGATTAATACTGGAATTCTAGATGCAATCATACTATATATCTAGGATGATTGATGTATCATATATTTTGAATTAGTGTATTTTCCGTTTAAGTTATCGGAAAAGGTCTATAGTGGTCCTGGTTTTAGTTTTCTTAAAGCTGATCCTAGTCTCCTGGAGGTCCTTGGTGGGTGTGGGATATATCGTGTTCGTAACATTCACTCATTTTTAGAGGTAAAGTTCGTCTGAAAATGAGTGAAGACATCTCGCAGACAAAAGGTATCCACACAATAGTGATGAAACAATATTCTTGTTCCGTAATTAAAAGAAAACAATTTGCAAACATAAGATCTACAGCGCCGAGAAACAGGACAAAGAAGAAATAATTAACAGGTTTCATTTCTGAAAGTCGAGAGCTTTTGTAACGAGCGTCTGCGTCTAACGGCGATAAATATTTATACTTTTAAACTGCCGACTGACAATTGTTGGCAAAGCTTGTATCGTTCGCTGCTCTTGTGGGGAGCCATTAGAATATAGCGAACACCACAGATGATTAGTGACGTACTATCCCGGGGCAGTACTGTATATATATTAAGGATTAAAACTAAAACACTAACACGAAAGACAATCGCTTTATCTCCTGGTATAAGTACTGCATCATCAGTTATCATCTATTAAAATCGAATAGAACATTAAATACATCTATTTCGCTTGCGTTATTCTAAGCCTTAGCGGAATACATCAATATGGAAAATATTAATCAAATATTTATGCGATAAAAGCATATTGTATCCAGCAGGGTGATAAGCGGCAGGTATGTCTTTTGAACTAGACCGGAATATTTTTAAAGAAAGTACACAAAACTTATTCAAGGTCTTTGGTAACTGGACAGTGAATAACCACTAGCGTTCCATCGTTCGCATTCCATCGGGCAAGACGGTAGCCAGGCGACTTAGTTTATAAAAAAAATTTAAGCCTATTTATACGAAATATATGATCGTTAACTTATCCAATACTTGTACACTCTCAGTCTTAATAAATTTTTTATAGTATAAGTATAGCAATAATTTGCTGATACTTTGTATTCGTCCATTCACCCAATAGACGTATTTCACTTAATTGCGAAATTTCACACAGTTAGCCTTCACCTTTATTTGTCGCGCTGCCTTCACGATATCAGTCGTGGCTTAGTCAGATATCTCCCTGTCTGAATTAATAAAGTATATAAAAACATCCATCAACATCAGCGGCCCCATAGTTTATAAATCCCCAGGTCCAATATGACGGTCTTCGGTGTGACATGTTCCGTCAACCGCGGCGAATCTTCATGTTTTAAACACCTTTAAAAAATTGAGTAACATGTAAGTTACATTAGCAACTTTAACGAATTAAGTTATAGCGCGCTTAATGTCGAACAATTGATATCACACTTGAAGAGAAATGTCTAGCCTCGTTACCTACGGCAGACTTAGTCGTCGTCGATTACATTTTAGCGTTCTGTTGACATCCCACTGCTGGGCAAAGACCTCTCCATTCTCTTGGAAAGGGCAATGTAATTTAGACTCACAGTGCTTATTAAACGTAAAGTTTTACTTTGTTTATATCAAAGATCTAAGAAATATTTATTCTTCCTTATTGAATTTAAATCCTTTTTTAAATGAGTAATATTAGGAGTTCTAGATTTGTCGTAGAATTAAATAGTAGTCTACAAGACGTAATCGATAGAACAGTAGTTCTATAATCAATGCACTGTAACAATTTCAAGAGATTCTTATTGGTTACACGGTCGCTTCTTTCTGAAGAATAAACATTTACATAGAATTTCCATAAGATATTTTATCCTAATAACAGCCCAATAAACCGAGACCATAGTTCATGATGATTTAGAATTTACTAAGTCATCTACCCGTATAGACTATCTTTTGAAAAAATTGCTCGCTCGTCGTCCATAATTCATACAGTTATAGTCGTAATAGTCTTCATCGTAGATGAATGGCTCATACAGAGGCCCCGTACCGGTAAATGCACCATTCCCAGACTCTCTACAAGACTGACGGAGCGGATGATCGTGTAACGTGGAAAAATCTAGAAAAATCGCGTTCCATATTCGCCATGACGTATATTTATAAAATGTGACCGATTATAAATGTTATATTGATCTGAAATTGTTCTTCAAAATGAAATGGTAAAATTATTTTCTTCAACCGTATCGAAGAATTATTAAATTGAATTTATCATCGGACTAATTTTTTGGAAACAAAGACAATTTATATTCATCAATAATAAATCCCGCGGCCCTAAGAAAACTGGATTCAAGGGATAATTTGTCATTTCCATTACAGATTTAATGGAAATAGCAAACGACTTCTCATTGGCGAATATTCGGATGATGGATTGTATTAGTTTCGTCGGTAATCATTTTTATATACACGATAGATATTTGCATAGGGTTCATATAACATTAAGGAATTCTCTATAGCAGTTCGCCTGCGAGGTTTGAGTTTTTCGTAATGTTATGGTCGGGGAAGAAACAAAAGAAAACCAAAAAATCAGCAATACCTAAGCCTAGTTAAAATGCACTTTGACAGTTTGAGGGCATTTTATATGACGCAGTCTCGACGACGACTCTAAGTCTCTCGGAGAAGACTCTAACCGACTCCTATCCACGGATCACATAAACATACACCTTGAAGAAAGCGTATCAGACAGACAGACAGACAGAGTCTTTCGCATTTATACTATTATTTTAGACAATATTACTCGATTTATCATAAGAACCAAAATGCCTGTTGCATAATAAGACGTTAAAACGGAGTCACGAGCTCATTTCGGTGAGATTTACGTAGATCATCAAATTATGTAAATATCTCGTTCTTCAATTCAGGTTTAGGTAAATGAGTCCTCCTAAAAGAGAGGGCAGCTCTCCACGACACCTAATATCCCTTTAAATATTCGTTCAGTGTTGTGTATCGCTTTCATGGTCGGTCGCGTTGTCCCTTTAAATAAAGCCGAGAGCCGCGTCATCGCCGCACAAAGCCCCGTTTAGCTCATTACGGCCCTCCGCGGCGGTGGATTTTGTTTACTAGCTTTATTAATCGTTCTAAGCCTTTGTTTTATTATTTGGGGGAAAACATTTGCGTAGGCGATAATGTGCCATATATCCCCACAGTACGTTTTGAAAAAAAAATGTGGATCAAAGGAAACAGCATCTATGTGGGTAGGTACGGACCTATCTCAACAACATGTTACTATAACATAGAAATCTAACAGGTGATTGAGGTCAGTGACAAGACTGTATTTTGTCTAAATAGCAGATAATAGTAGATAATTATAAATATATGGGACACTTACACACACGGCCGTCCGTCCCCAAAGTAAGCAACTTGATACTTGTGTTATGGGTGACAGTCAGGTGGTGAAATTATACATATAAAAAAAATTTCACCAAAAAACACCAAGACACCAGGCCATCTAATAGTTATATTGAGTCACCGTTCAGTACAACACTGTCTTCAATACGGCAAGCACCGTTGATCCTACTCTACGTAATTTATTCTATCGTTCTTTACTTATATCTCTGAATGTCCAGTATTGAAGAGACTTGAAGCATCAACAATCAATATTAGTATTGTTATTGCTTGCTCTGGCAATAAATCTCAAGGTGTCTAATAAAATATTTTAATTGAATGCAACTTATACAACTTATTACTTCTTTAAAATAATATATTTGTTGATAATCTCGAAGGGAAATAAGAATACCTAGTTTTAGCCACGGTAACATTGAAACCATGTTTCAACTGTGCCAAAAATCATCCAAATTGGTGTTGCAGATGAGACGTGTAAGCGTAACTGACAGATAGTCAGACTTTCACGGTCATAATACATATATAAGTACGCAACTACTATACGATACGTAGCGATTTCGCTAATAGCTTTGACCTCTTAGGCTTAAAAACATAAATTGAAGTTATTTAGTTTTTTTTGCATATTATTACCATTACTGGCGCGTTAGCTCCGCCGAAATAGGGTAGAGCGAGCGACCCCGCGGAGATGAAAAAATAAGTTTGACGATGCAATTAATGCGCCCTATTTACTTATTGTTGGGGTAATAATATTTGAGTGGCTAACAAATGAAAGCAAACAAGAACAGCAGCGTGCAATTGTTCGGGGGATCTACACAAAACGTCAGGCAGTATGAAACATTCTGCAGTTAGACAAAAATAATGTTTTATTAAATTTTTTAGTATTTTCGCTTACCTCTGTATATACCTGTATTACCCGCTATAACGTGTTTAAAATAGTGAGTGAGTGAAGGAAAACATTGCGATGCTTTTATATCTCTAGAGATATTTTAGATTATGTGTAACCTACCAAAAGGATTTGGAATAGGATGGTGGGTCTAACCTCCAACCCTTCTCTCTAAAAAAGAGAAAAGAGGTCTTCACCCAGCTGTGGGATACTAACAGGTTGCCTCTATACGTTTAAATTTTTCAGAGCGTGTTTTATGTATGAGACCGAACATTTATGTTTGAGACACTATGAATCGATACTGTTGGGATGTCGATGAGGTCGAGGTGCATATCCTCGCCACTTGTTACCCGATCTGAATCTCGGCTCGTTACCCGGCTTGCACCTCTGCTCTTTACCTGGGTCGTTATCCGACTTATATTGTCGCTAGTATAGTATTTCATTCCCCGCGAGCAGACCGCGCGGCGCACCGCGTCCCGTGGGAGCAGTGAGGGAGTGCTTTCGTGTTCCCGACCGCTTCCTGCGATGGTGAAACTCGATCTAACCGAGACACTACTGTCACCAACTAACTCACATTATGTGGACAGTGTCAGTAATCACTCATTCAGCGTCACGACACCCTACAGTTACATAGTGATACAATTCTGTTCAAGTAGCGAAATAGTATTTTCGAGTCGAGTAACATATCTAATATTTCTTGAGTTTTAAGCCTTTGTCATATCCCCACACTACCGGGTAGCTCATAACTCCAGCAACCAGTAAAATAGTAAGGACAGAAGTTTCGTACGGCAGAATGTATATTGACCGAGTTTTGACGCCGGGCCCCAGGAGATCTTGTTTTAATCTGTAGCTAGATGGGATGATAACATGCACACACGCTTACGATTTTCAATGAAGCTAAACATCCGTGGAATCTGCATACATAAAACTTACAATCGGTTTCGGAGTAGCGAAGTAGCTTCCAGCAGTGTGATAGTAACAGATATGATCTGAGAATTTAGTATATTTTTCTAATCAATACGAATTTTATGCACAGTCCTAATAATTAACAGGCTGTATGAACTAATTTTAATGTTAGAATTGTACGCCAATATGTAGTTGCTCATTATATATCGCTCGAAAACCGTTTATGTGTTGACAATTTCAAATTTCTAACAACTGCCTTTTCGGTTAGTAGTAGGTGTAAATTATTTAAAAAATGATTCGATTTCAAACTATAGATGTCGTTAGTGGCCACGTTAGTACTAATGTTAACAAGTCGCCAGCCAGGTGCAGTGCTCTGGCTCTGAACAAACCCATAGTTGTATACAACAGCCGTCGGCGGTGTCTGTCGGCAGAACAACACGCGGCGGCCGTCGGGAGCCGCCATTGTGAGCGTCGCTCTGTGGCTGCGATGAATACCCCTTTATAGTAAACTGTCTTTCCGAGTTGCTCAGACATATATTGACGTTACTAGCACTTGTCGTATTCACTGTGGCCGCGCCAGATAGTTGTATTCTCTCATATTTATCCTTCTATTTTACCCCTGATCGATCCTTAACTGGAGAAGCGAGTTACGCGATATGCTACGAGAGGTGACAAGCATCACGATCCTACTTTCTACTAATATTATAAATGCGAAAGTTTTGTGAGTATAGATAGATATATGTGTGTTACTCTTTCGGCAAATCCGCTGAACGAATATCAATGAAATTTGGTACAATTATTCCTTATACACCGGGCTATCATATAGACATATCATATAGAAATCCTGTTATTTCTACAGGAATAGAATGGCATTGAAAAGCCCCATATTATAAACCTGTAACAGACCATGCTATTTTTTCATGTTACGTTATTTTATTGCTCCAAGGCTGATCGGATGGCATCCCCTAGATTCTAAAAGGATAATTCCACCTATATAGCTTTTTCAAGTACATCAACAGTTCAACTACATTGTTCGTATTACTTAATAGCTGAATAGCACTTAATTTAGTACGTAGCATTTCTTACCTAACTTTATAAAATATAAATGCTACGGAATATATAAAGCGTCTTCTAGTTATTTATTATTGATCCCCCGGGTCCGGCGAACGCAAACAGTATAACTAAGTTTAGTTCGAACATTAATTAATATTTAATTACGTTTGATAAAGTTCATTAATCACGACAAAACATTTGCGAGTTGAGTTTTGTTTAAAAATGACTAATTACTTCGTAAACTTTTTGATTCTTTGCAACTTTCACGAAATTTATAGACAAAGCAGAAATTTAACAAAAAATATTAGACAGATAATTAGAAAAATATTAGAAATAGATAAATGTGAGTAAATAAGTAATAAAAAGCGGGTAATGTAATAGTGTAATAATAATATTATTTTGTTGTAATCGCGATAAAAGAAAGTCTGAAAAAAGGTATTGTTTGTATTCGATACTTACACTTGAGAGATTTATAAAATATACTACAAACTACTGCCTCCACGACACTACACATAGTACAATTTCACTACGACAATCTAAACAATCGTTTCATCCCGTAACCGAAACATCAATAGGAGATTACAGATTCCACGATAAAGTCTCGAAAAGCGACGCGTCACCCAAACTTGCATAACTATGCAAGCTTGGGTGACTATATAACTATATAGTAATAAGTTTAACCACCACTGTTTATTTTGCCTTCGAACACGTGAAGCAAACTGGAACTAGTAACGTTTATCTGGTCATTGGTTATGTCCCTACATTTACTTAAAAAAAAACTTTTACAGAAAGGATACAAATTAATTGATTATTATTTGATGATAAAAAATTGTAGTTAAAATATATGCGAATGAAAAATATTTTAAGTTAAGTGATATTTCGCATCGTGTTATTCTCTCATATTATAAAAACAAAGTTATAGAAAAATAGTTTTATCTTAAAAGGACGAACTATGTCAGAGCAGTTATATTAGACGGTAAATCCTCGCTGCGACGTGCGCCGCACACACTGTCACTACTGTCACTCGACGAGCACCGCTGGCCGCAGCGCTGGCCGCGCGCCAACCGCCGCGGAAACTATGTCGCGGATATCCCGCCCGTTTCCTTCACACACTTATCTAAAGAATTAAGTGCAACATAGTATGCAATTTATTAAATGGAATATGTAAACAATTTAATATTATTTTTGTGGAAATATCTGGAAAAAAAAAGCTTTTCAACTTAGCTTCACTGTACAAATAGTAATATATAGAATTACACGTTACTTTGCGGAGATCCATGATAGTCTAAATCCAATGAAATCTTTTTATTTTGCATGTAACACGGTAGAACAATTGGATAAATTAGCAAATAACATACAGAGCGACATGTTTATATATTTTTATTTAGCTATATTTATATTTTTTTTATAATTAATGATATTTTTTTAATGATTGACTCAGACCTCAGTTCGTTTGGACAATGGACTACTAGTAGATGTGGTTTTCCGTAGTATAGTATAAGTTATGATATTCAACGGCCCCCATAGCTCGCCGAGTGAGCAGGGAAGCACTGCTCGCGCTAATCGTTCCTCCCGAGCCCGCGCGATCCCGCGGGTAATCCCTATGATTCATTTCAACTTCCGCGGCTCGGAAATTTTCTAATCCTATTTTAATTACGCAATTAAGCCGAGACGTAATGTCTGTTTTTAATGACTTAATACAATTAAATAACGAATGGATTTATCAGTTAGCTGAGGTTCGAAAACGTTTTTTTATTAACGGTGGCTAAAAGGATCTCTTACTAGATAACTTTTATATTAAAAAAACTGTTATTGTAATTTTTAATACAATGTTATAGGATCGAGGGACCAAAGCCTTACTACACCTTTAGTTTTTTTTAGTTCCTCTTGTAATTATTAGTAACCTTTGTAGTAGTATTATATTTTACTATAGTAGCATATTTTAAGTAGAAATTAATAACGTATAATGTTCGAAATCCTATAAGTGACTAATGTATTCTTTGTATCCTTGGATTGGTTGATCGGTACGAATTAAAGGGTTTTATATTGGCTAACGCATTGCTTAAATGTTATACACAGATCCAAAGTTGGGAATTTGTAAAGGGTGAACAAAAATGTGTATTATAATGTAATTGTACATCCGCCGCGCGGCCAGACTAATTGGGTTGCTAGAGCGGGCCGCGGAAATCGTTCCAGGATTCCATCATCGCCGGGCCCTCATAACTGGTGCGCGTTAATTTCAAATTAACTTCTTGAGTGAAATACCATTCATACCGCTGACGCATTACTATATTAAAATAACCAGAACACTACAAACTGGAATTTGTACAGTTTAAATGTTACTTGGACTTATCGAAATAAAATGTCGATATTGTTGATATTTCTTATTGGGTCGGACTATTTCTTAGTCTTTCTCTTCTTCCTTCTAAGTTCAGTGCTAGCTATGTTTAATAACATTTAACGATATTTTGAATTTAAATTTTATTTTCTCTTTACATTGCTAACTGGTAGGCTTTCAGATTTCTGATCGAGCCCGTAGTTTGCGAATAATCTATCTATAAAATATAATCACTGGCAACGAAGATTGTTTCACGAATTTAGTCCTCGAGCATTTCACTCGGAAAGATGTTTGGGCGTCGAATATAAATATGTTGTAATATATACTAATGAATATCCTTAAGCCAGGAAACTCGACTTGGCCGTTTTGTAACGAGTGATAAGAGCTCTCCGTGATTCATTTGATTGCGTTAGTGGGACTGACCGACTGCGGCGTTATTTACGGCCCCTCGGTATATCTGTTCGAAGCCACTTGTGATCGATTCATTACGTTCATGGTATCCAGACAGTGGTAATCGGCGTTGACGTGATATAAACATGATGTATCCATGGCTGTTACATGGCGGCTAACATAGACGATCACTTAAAATTAATTTTGTTATACGCAATAGAAAATCTGAGGAGGGCTTTGGAGGTAAAATGTTGAGTCATCTGACCGTGGTGTTGTATTTTAGTGATTTTTAATGGCGATATTAGTGTGTTGTATTTTATAATTGTTTCAAAGGCTTGACTTCATTTGAATGCAGTTTTGTGGAACAATACCGTGATAATTTCCGATCTCATCCTTTTGATTTGAGGGTCCTCCTAACAACTTGACGCTGTTCGTCTCGGGGGAAGCGGCTAGTGCTTAAAATTTTTGTGACGAGTCTTATGTCAAATTTCGTCACGACGACTACATAACTTTATAGAATTAGGCGTTACTTTGCGGAGATCCATAATACAAAACTAATAATAAGATTATTTTGCTATAATCCGCGATGAAGTAAAATAGAAAATATATATAATGCTAAATGTAGAGTGGACAATTCATCATACCTGATACATGCAGGATTCGTAAAAACACTTGCACAAACCTCCACCACCGCCACCACAATACAAAAGCATTACATACGTACACTATCACAAACTCAACAATCGTTTCGACCCGCAACCGAAGCATCATTAGGAGATACACTCCACGACCAAAATCGCGGATTATAGCAAAATAATTTTATTATTACTTTTGTACATAACTTTTTCACTTAAAATAGGAGCTTTAATTAAATATAAAATTCAAAATTATATTGAAATCTTTATTATTCCACAAAAAATAAGTATTTCCCCGGCGGCTACTCGCGGCACTGGAGAGCAATCGAGTAACGGTTCAGCGGCTCGTGCGGTTTGCAGTCGCGATAAAATATAACAATCGCAATGGATTCTCTCCCGCAGCATTTTCTCCCGCATTATTATGTCTCCATATTTTCGTCGCCCGCTACACCCACGTGTATTTTTGACGCTGTTAATACTAAAAACGCTTAGAACTGGGACACGTTTCAACAATGGATTAAACTCGACAGAAACTTCTATTTTAAAAATTTTTATAGCACACATTTTTCTTTATGTATTTTCCACAAAATTCAGTTGTTACTTTTGTGGCTTTTGTGGCTGTGGTATTGCGAGTATAAAATAGACCTTCGTTCCAAGTATTTCATTCTCTATGGCTTCCGCTGGCATCTTTCTGGTTCAATGCAATATTACTTTGCGAACGTTTGACTTTTTTATACTACTCCTCTTTATACCATTGTTGCGTTTCTGTATTGTACTATTGTGATTTGTTATTATTATTTCAATTTTTCTATTCAAAGTCCATTTATTTTATATATTTGGCTCTATTAGTATGTCTCAAAACTGTGGGTTTTTTTTGTACTTTTTTTAAGTATTGCAAGCACTACCAGAATTTAGTGTAAAAACTACTGACATAGTTAATATATTGTACAACAATAAATATGAACGCAAAATATATAATTTTGAAATGTTCAGAGAAAGAAATCTCAATTCATCATATGTAACGGATGTTATCCAAACAATCAAGAATCGATCGAGTTTTGAATTTAGTTCTGTTTAATTAATCCGGCTGTAACGGGGTGTGGACTGTGGGCCACATGCGGTCATTAACAACCCCCGGTCCGGGCTCAATGCGAGGGTTAATTGATTGAACCCAGCATCCAGCAGCTGAGCCGGTGTCGACCTCTCAATCATTGTACTTGAAGATTATTTAGAAGATAAGAATGTGTGGATATAGCTCTCTTTGAACCTGTACAAGACAGTAACGACATAATGTAAATAGTATTAAGAATTATATTTTTAAAAGAGCAACCGCCGAGTTTCTTGCTGGCTCTTCTCGGTAGGAACAGCTTTCCGAACCAGCAGTAGAGAATTTGAATTTGAATTGCACAGGACCGTTCGTCTGTGTTAACTGCAGAGGTTAACATGTCATAGTATACTGACAAATACAGTAATGCAAACAATTGTTGGTTCAGTACGGCCTACACTTTAGTTTAATATAAGCGTACGTGCTTATATGTAAAGCATATTAAAAATTCATCATTTTCGTGTCCTTATTTCACTCTATGCGGGGTCGACACAACATTTTTTTTTTTATATATTTTTTATTACATGATTTTGCTAGTTATTTTACGACCGGCCACCTGACGTCAACTAACTTTAGTCTTTTACGACACCTCGGTTAGAAATAATGTTGGTCTATTCTACTCAGTCGGATACCACATGGCGGGTCAACTTACCTTAAGCACCTTTTACGACACCTGGGTAAAGAAATAAGGGAGGTCTATTCTACTCATCCGGATGCCCCACAGCAGGTAAAGTATATTAAAAATGTAAGATGGTATAAATGAGAAAAAGGCTTGCATTTGAAAATCCCAGCTTCGTACAAGACCGCAGCTTAATTATGAAATAGAAGAGGTTTAAAAGACTGACCGCCGAGCTTCCCGCTTCTTACGGTAAGGGCTACATTCCGGAGCGGCGGTAGCTTCATTAAATCTAATTGATCCTCGACGATTCTAAAGTGATTACGAGTTACGGTTATTTTGATATGATTGCAATATTTTTCTCTATGGTTATAGTTCTGTAGAATATATGCCAGAAATAAATACACTCATTCGTTTATGATAGCGGTCGGCTTACAACACTTGGTATTTGTCTTTATTTATAAATTCCATCGCATACCGACACAGTAGATACATCTTTTATATAAGTTTTAACGGAAGGGCCTGTTTAAATATTCCCTCGGTCCCGGTGAAGTCATCAATCGAGATGTGCGGGCCAGCTTCCCGCGTCCTGCCACGGACAAACACGTCCTCCTCACGACACTATGATTTACTAGTTTTGGGACAAATTCTCGTACCTTTGATCTCCACAAATAGCCGCGGACGTCTTGGAAACAGATTTTAAAGATCGACTCACACCTCATACGGCGCACTGTTGACTAATAACAATTTGGATATATTTTTTAATAATTAGTATCAAACCGGTGTCGTTGCGATAACATCTGATAATATAAGATAAGCTGTAGACTCGTTTTTTGTAGTGTTAAATTACTCTTAGTTATGGACGGGAAGTAGAAGGATAAATGGTATTTATTAGTGGCCAAAAAAACTCGTACTTCCAGAAGCGCTACTGGGAAGTACTACTGTAACGCCCTATCAAGATCAAGGATCTTTCATTGTATAATGTACAAAATTGACAGTTTGTAAAGTGACAAAGTTTCTTCAGCAATGAAGAAATATTAGTAGATAAAATATATGGCCATAAATTTTGTTGTAGTTACTGTATTATACGTACGTATCCAAGGTATTTTAATAGAATTTCTCTGTTAGAATCGTGTAGGTGGTGTCGGCAGAAGCTCTTATTAAAATCGTATTAGAGAAGATCGGAGACCGCGTGCTTTGACAGAAATGCGAATGTACGTTTTGTCGTGAATTCATTTATGTCTATACAAAGAAGGTATAAGCGCGACGAGAGTTCATTGAACAGTACCTACTTGTATATGCTTCATAACAGAGACAGTAATATTTTTTTTTAATAATTTATAGAATCAGGCGTTACTTTGCGGAGATCCATAATACAAAAGTAATAATAAAATTATTTTGCTTTAATCCACGATGAAGTAAAATCGACTCGCTTTGCGATTTTGGTCGTGGAGTCTATCTCCTGATGATGCTTCGGTTGCGGGGAGAAACAATTGTTGAGTTTGTGATAGAGAACGTATGTAGTGCTTGTGTATTGTGGTGGCGGTGGTGGAGGTTTGTGCATGTGTTTTTACGAATCCTACATGTATCAGGTATGATAACCGATTGCCCACTCTACATTTAGCATTATATATATTTTCTATTTTACTTCATCGCGGATTATAGCAAAATAATTTTATTATTACTTTTGTATATATTTTTTATAAAATTATATCATTCATTTTTATAGAACAAGATGTGAATCTAATATATTACGTTGCTCATCCACCAATAAACACATCTCAAGCCTCCCGATCTCCAGAGAGCACTAAACAGCCGGACACGTCCGTCCTGACAAATGAAGTTACATCAAGTGTAGTACTGTAGCGAATCAATTACTGTAATTGAACCCGTCCCAGGTAGCGCCGCGCTAATTCAGGGTCATCATCGTGTACCTAATGGGCAATTATTAATGCACCTGAGCGGCGGCAGCTGAGGACTACGAAGGATTAACGGCCCTGAGTGCGGAGCACGAGAGATCTAAGGGGATTAGTGATGCAGCGATGACGTCACTGATTAAATAGTTGTATTAAATGGTGTTAGCGCACTTTTTCTACAATCCCGAGGCGGTCGATGCATCTGGTGCTCCCGATGCATCGATTAGGGGAGGGAGGGGCCACTGTTTGGTGAGGCCCCGACCCGGAGGTGGCGCTCTCCGGGGTACAGAGCTGCTGCTGGCGGGGATGGGGGCAATGTCTGCATAGGTACCCTGTCTCCGACACCAGCAGCGCGGTGGAGCACTGTCAGGTTTTTAGTCGGTGCGAGTCCGACATAGCCGCCGCTCGTCCCCGTCGGGCGGTGATGACCCATAATGGGTTTTCCTGACAAAAAAAAAAAAATTAATAGAAATACCACAATTCCCGTTCCGAGATGCTCTTCTCTTGAAAGACGAACAAAGATTGAATGCAACTGTTTTTTTTTTTTTTTTTTTTTCGAATATGACTAATGCTGTTAGCCCTAATGGCTTTGACAGCGTCACCGATAAGACGGGCGAGCGCGGAAGCATCGCCGAGAAGAAATGGATAATACAAGCGGGTGCATTACAAGCACCCGCGCTACAGGGGGCGTCGCCTTAAGGGTGTCTCCTGCGAGACCGAACCTCGGCTTAAGGCGGCGCGTTTTTGAAGGGCTGCATCTAATAAATGACTTGGAAGAAGTCTGCGTCACGGCGGCCGCGGCAGAGGGCTGCGGCCGCTTGACACAAGCAAGCGGGGACCTCGTCTTCGCCGGCGAAGACGCTGTTTGTGTAAATGTAATGTGTGTATCTTGTTGGATGCTGTGATAGCATCGTCGGGGTCGTTAAGGACGCTCTTCGGGCGCCTGTGAATCTTGTTGGGGTGCCTGAACACCTTATAGTTGGACGCGGCCACTATAAGGGGGTTTGGGTGGATGGACGCTTTCTCGAAGTAAGTCGTCGAGAATCGTCTGAAAAGATCGGCTATCGTGGGTAGGTCGAGATCTCTATGGAGGTTCACGTTGCGCACGAACCACGGACAGCCAGTGGCTGTACGCATGAATCGATTTTGAAGTGTCTGCAACGGACACAGTCGTGATTTCGGAACGTGCGCGAACGCGACGCTCGCATAGGTCATAATGGGTCTGATGCAAGTTTTGTAAAGTGTCACTTTGTTGCGGAGTGACAGTTTACTTGTCTTGCACAGTATCGGATAGAGGCGTCCCATGGCGAACGCTGCCCGGTTACGGACAACGCGGATGTGTCGGATAAAGGATAGGGTCGGTTGGAGGATGACACCTAAGTATTTGACTTCCTTTTGCCAATCTATGTATTTGTTGTAAATAGAGACTCTAGGAGGCGTCCGGATGAAGTCCATGGCTCTCCTAGATCTCGCAAAGAACATTGCTGCGCTTTTATCGGGATTAATTTCGATTCTCCACCGGCGGAACCAGCTTCCGAGCTGGTTGGTTGCTCTTTGGAGCCTATCATTAATAGTTATGGGATCTCTACAGGTGGTATAGATTGCGGTATCGTCCGCGAACATAGCTAAGTGGGTGACTGCACTAGTTTTAGTGGAGAATCGTGGGATGTCACTCGTATAGAGCGAGTAGAGGAACGGTGCGAGTACCGAACCTTGGGGGACTCCGGCGCGTAAGGTGCGTCTTGAGGAGAGCGCACCATCAATACGATATCTGAATGAGCGATTGGTAAGATAATCGCGAATGATAAGAACGAGTCTATCGGGGATTCCTAGGTTCGCGAGTTTGTATATTAAACCCGCATGCCATACCTTATCGAAGGCTTTGGCGACATCGAAGAAGACAGTACCGGTGTACCGTTTTTTGGCGAAGCCATTGAGGACGGCTTCGGTAAGTCGGTGTACTTGTTGTACCGCGGTGTGTTTGGCGCGAAAGCCGAATTGCTCATCCGGTATGAGCTTCATCGACTCCATGAACGTTATGAGTCTAGCGAGGATAACTCGCTCGTAGACTTTCCCTAAGCTGTTGAGCAGGCTGATAGGTCGATAGCTGCTCGGGAGATTACTGGGTTTTCCCGGTTTACGAATACCTATTACTATTGCTTCCTTCCATTCGTCGGGGAAGGAGCAACCTAACAGGAGGGCATTGAAAATCAATACTAAAAGGTTTATGAGTTGGTCGGGGAGGCACTTGAGTGCTTTGTTGGATATGGAGTCGGGGCCAGGGGACTTGCGGGTCTTTAGGTTTTGGATAATGGAACGGACTTCCTCTCCAGTGGTGGGAGTGAGCGGCTCGCTTTCGGGAACCTTCGCGGATATCCTAGCCGCCGCCATTTCCACTACGGAGTGGAATTCGGCGTGTTCGGGATGACTGGGATTGTTTGTACATTGTCCCTCAAGACTGTCAGCCAAGCATTCGGCCTTATCGATGTCGTCAAAAGCGACCGAACGGTTTAAACGTAACAATGGAGGTGTAGCTGCACACTGGTCTCCTCTCAGGGATTTCGCCAGTTTCCAGAAAGCCTGGTGACTCGGCGAGATCTCTGAGAGTTTGTTGTCCCAGGCGGACTGACGGTTGAGGCTGAGTTTTTCTCTAACCTCTCTTTGAAGTCGCCGGAGTGTTCTCCGGTTTTCGTCTGTCGGGTATGCGTCATGGGCCCTAGTGGCGGCACGTTTACGTCTAAGTAGGTCGCGCAGGTCGTCCGGTAGTCTCCCACGACCGCGATCGTCGGGGACTTCCTTGGAGCAACGCTCGAGTGAGTCTGTTATATGTTTCGTAAGGTGGGTAACAGCGAACTTGGCACTATCCACGGAGTCTATCTTGTCAGGAATTTGATCTAGGTGGTCTGAGTTTAGGGACTGGAGTTTCCCGCCTAATTTACTCCAGTCGATTATCGTTTTCGTGGGAGGGGTCGTGGAGGTGGATTGCCCTATCTGAATTAGAACCGGACGGTGGTCCGAGTCTAATTCATGCAGGACTTCTATAGAATGTAACTGGAGAGCTACATTTTTGAAAATGTATATATCTAACACATCTGCTCTGTTTGGATCCCCGTTAGGCGGGTATCTAGTGGGCTCGTTAGGGGCTATCACCTCAAAAGCGAGGTTTGGAAGGCCGTTGAGGCCTTGGAGTATTGTGCCGTTCCGGTTGGTTCGGCGAGAGTTCCATTGGCCATGTTTGGAGTTGAAGTCTCCGGCCAGTATTACAGAGTCGCCTAGTGCGAGAAGGGTGCGGACGTCTCTTTCGAGTACCCGTTTGGTCGGACTGAGGTATACTGATGCTAGTATGATCGACTGATGGCCGGTCATACCCACCTGACAGACTGAAGCCTCCATGTTAGTGAGCTTTGGGGAATCAAGGGGGGAGCATAGGAGGGCTCTTTTGTAGTAAATGAGCGTGCCGCCTTTTTTGGATGACAGACGGTCATTTCTAATCAAACTGTAGTTCGCAATATTGGGATTGCGAAATTGGGGTTTTAAGAAGGATTCTTGTATTAGAAGAATATCTATGTCGTGTGCAACTACGAAATCGCGAACTTCGTCCATGTGTCTGATAAGCCCGTCTGCGTTGTACGTGACGAGCTTGAGGGAGTGGGGCTTAGCCCTACCCAGTGAGGGTTTAAGCTTAAAGCCTAGAGATGGCTTGCACCAAACTAGAGTGTTCGAGCAAGGCCATTAATCTGTTTTGAGGATTACTCCTCAGCTTGTTTGCCAATATTGACAGCTCCGTAGTGTCAACTTTGGTCACTATATCGCAAACGAGTTTCATGTCGTCAATGAAACTCGTTGCTGGAGGGGCGGCTGTCGCTTTAGGAGCGGCGGCTCTTATATTGGAGCTCAAGATGGCGGCAGCGGGTTTCGCTACCGTCTCTTGAGCCGGTTTTGCTGGCACAGCCGGCTCGGATGCCGGTTTCCTGTGCCAGGGGTTTGAGGTGGGGAGAGGCGCGGGGACGAACCTCTCAGCTGGTTTGGGGGCGGTACGGTCCGCCTTTTTACGGGTGGCCCTTCTGCCCCCTCGTTTTGCCCTAAGTGGGACTTTCGGGCAGCCGCGATAGCTCGCGGGGTGCCCTTGGGTCCTGCAGAGGACACAGCTGGGAGGTTCCTCGGACGGAACCGTTCTGGGGCAATCGGCAGTGCCGTGATCGCCCAGGCACTTGACGCACCTTGGTCGTGCGGTGCAGTTGCGCTGCGAGTGGCCGTAAAGTTGGCAGCGATGGCACTGCCCCATTACCCCACGCGTACGCGGCGTTTCTATACGCAGACCCGACAGTCTGCATATTGTTTGAACGTTGAAGACACGTTTGCCTTCAGGACTGAGGTCGAGGACCGCGAGACAAAGTTCATAAGGAACTTTGGTCCTGTGGTGGTACATGCGGTGTACCTGTCTTACTGGAAGGCCCTGGCTGAGGAGGTCCTTCTTAATAAGGTCGCAATCTATCTCTACTGGGAGTCCGCGGATGACGACGCGAAGTTCGCGCTCGTCTTCTAAGGCGTACGTGTGATAGCCGATCTTTTCGGCATCCAGGAGCGTCGTGAGGCGACGGTGGTCCGTTGAAGACGGACATTGCACCATTATGCCCTGGCTTGTGGACCGGGCAGAGGTGAATGGGATGGACGAACTGTCCATGCGCGGGATTAACCGGTTCCACGCGTCTTTTTCCCTAACAAATAGGGGCGGCACCTTCTCCTTCCTCTCCGTCATAGGCGAGTCTTGTGGGGAGTCAGTCTGTTTTGTATTGGCCTGTGAGGCAGGCTGGGATTTGGGGGTGGGACGCGGGGCAGGTGCACCTGCGTCGTTTGTGGCCCTTTTGGGCGGGACGGTCTTGGGAGCCTTCAGCTTACGCTTCTGGCTCTTGGATAGGACGGCGGTGAAGCCGTCGTCCTCGTCTGAGGCGGATGACGCCGAGGGGGACGGGGACGGGGACTGCGAAGCATCGGATGCTTCGGCTTCCTCACCGGACTCGGATTCCGAGTCAGTCTGTTCCTCCACTTCCATGTCAGGAGACACGAAGCGGGAACGATCTTTGGCCTTCTCCGCAGAGGGGGGAGAAGGTGCCACCGGGATGCCACTCTGGCCCTGAGAGGGCGGGAGGGCTTTGGCGAGTTCCTGCAAAATGGCGGGGTGGTGCGCCTGGAGGAACGCGAAAATTGCGTCCAGTAACGGTTGCCCCGTGGGGCGCAGGGGTGGGGCCATATTGGCCCGCTAGTGTGGGGGTGGCCTCCCTGCCGGAGGGCAGGGAGGTGTGTACCTAAGAAAAAATCTAGGTCTTAGTCTCTCTCCCTTCGGGGGAAAGAGGTGAGTACCTAAATTAAAAATTAGTGTACTTACGCACGGACGGAACCACCTACGGCAAGTGTTATGCGTGAAGCACCACACTACCTAATCGAAGCACAGTGACACTAACACAATCCACTTGCACGGGAACGAACAACACTGACAGTCCAGAGTCCTTGAGCACTTTCACAATCTAACGCGGCAGGGGCGTGAGTCAGGCGGGGGGAGCGGCAACCGGATTGCGCTCGACCGAGACATCCGCACGCTACGGCGGCGATCGATGGAATGTGAATGCAACTGAAACGTTTTAGCAATATATAGGAAGACTCCACCGGAAACAACACGTCACAGTGTTGCCACCATTTCAGTCAAAAAGGCGCAATACTCGTTTTATGACGCTATAAAAAATACAAAGCGAATTATTGGCGACAACAATGGACTATTACGTTTAACAAAAAATTGGTTGTGACCGTGAAATTGGATTATACTAAATTGTAACTGATATAGTACAATACCATAAAATAAAATAGTAAAACACTGAGAAATATCCCAGATGGCTGAAGCATAGAGCGTACGAGCGAAACTGAAGAGCTAGGAAATGTAGAGTGCGAGGCGGGAAATAAAGTTCCTAAGAAAAGTGGGAACGAAAGTAAACTTAATAATGTACAAATAGGGCTGCTTACGGCAATAGAAAGCTGATTTAGAGCCGTTAAAAGGGAGGGCCCCGAGAAGGGTGTGAGCGCCTCTTTTTACGAAAGGATTTTTCGTTTTGTACTTTATTGTTGATAGACTTTTTGAGCTTTAGTGAGTTTTAATGCTTTTTAAAATAATAATATACATTGAACTTAATTTGTTTCAAAGCATTTTGCATATAATTTAATGATTTATTTATGTACTGACTGAAATTCCATGTTTACGCTGTATATCTCTTCTCAAATTTCCCCACATTTTATAATTTTTTTAAAGATATTCGTTTATTTTGTTAACAGATGGAGTGGCAATAACTAATTTTGTAATTTTTTTTCCATAGGTAAGGTATATGCTAGTGTGGTGAAAACGATAAGGTGACATATAAGACATAATGTCTGTGTAAGTAAACAACACTATAGATTCCCGTTTATTTATTATAGCACTCTAGTTTCAGGAGTATGCAGCTGGCAAACATCCAACGCGGTGTACGGCCTGGCTGCGGATGATGAGGGGGGCGGGGCTCGACCAGCTCGTGGGGGAGAACTGAGCCCTAGAACGAGTTTTCATCGTTTTCCAAAACTAAATTGGAAACCAAATTTCTTAACACAAGCGCCCCGAGCGGAAACTAAATAAAACTACGGTGCTATGTATGAAGAAAAACTCATAGTAGAGCTCTTGTTTGGCCATCGAACTCGTCCATTCCATTCCCAGCCCCGTACGTTCAAGTGGCTCATGGGGTTGCCGGTTAATATTTAACCGGCTACGATGTAAGGCACGCTATATGGGGCGCGGTGTGTGGGCCACGGGGTCGGCGCGTGTTACTCGGAATGTTAATTGGAATACATTCAGTTCTATTACGACTGTACGAAGCTGTCTGTTATCGAGGGATGTTAAAATATTCAATACACTGAGCAATTACCTTGGATTAGTGACGTATGAGCCTTATGTCTTGGAGGTTAGGATTAAACCCTGATGTTATTTACCTTCAGTTTAATTATTTGTACCATTTGTGCGGTAACTTTGTTCGCATGTATTTTTGTGATAAATTCTTTTAATTCTATATATTGGTCGAATATATATTACCAGAAAGCAACATTATACAGCGTTATTGCTTTGATTTACCACGAAGGAGAAACAGATGATTAGATATACAAAAATACACATAGACGTACTTTTGAAATTATAATCCAGGATTAATACTCTGATCATAAAATCAGTAAACATAGGTTTTTCGCTCAACTCTACTAATGCATGCCACAGTGCGCAAACCACATATTCGTCGGTCGGTTATGGCTTAGATATAACAACCTGTGTGGCTATGGACATTGAACGGGATGTTAAATAGTACCACCTAGCGACCCTACAATCAGTCTGCCATTATTCGCGAGTCGCGGCGACGGCGCGGATTACGTACTTCATCTTATTATTGCGTCGTTACAGACCGAATGCGGCGCCGCGCAGGCTGGCACATGTAGGACCTGCCAGTATTACCACAGGACTCAACACTCACAAAACACGTACTGACCGAGTACTCGGACAATATACACAGATAATGAATAACACTTGACATCCTAAAACAATTGTAATTAACTTGATTTTACGAATCAATAAGCAAGGAACATTGAATCGCACCATCATATACACGATAAGGTGTAGATGAGATGGTGCAAAAGGTTGCACCATAAATAGATCCATGTTCAGCGGCCAACATCAACACTGCAAGATATGATTATTGGGAAAAATATACAATAAATCATATGGATCTGCCATTGCTCAACAGTGGACAACATCAGTGGAGCCTATTTTTGCGAAAATGAAACATATTTTTGCACATATCTCTCTGAAATCACAAGATTATCGCTTCATGGTCTTTAAATATATTATTTACGTTGAATCTAACCTGAGCATTTATCCATTATGGGGTTTTGTAGGGCAACTAACATGAAATCTATAATAACAAAAAAAGTCTAAATATCATCATAGATTCCCACATACCGCATTGTTTGGATTCATTTCAAATAAGTTAGAAAGGGCATAATAAGTTACCTTAAAGGACAGTTTTAAATAGATCTAGGCACCAGTTTCGACTAGACCAAACGGCTGGACTTTATTCTAAATTATGATCAATTACCGTCATGTTCCAAGTAGTTTACACAAAACCTTAACAAATCATCCATTTAAAGGGTTCTTCGTGAACAACTCTGGCTGATAAAGAAAATCATATGCAAAAAAAGTATAATAGTATTCAAGTTTATCACGATCACACAGACAGAAAGATGCGGCGAGAGACTTTTTTATAATATGGAAGTATAATATCAAAAATATAAACTCCCTTTGGTTGTTTGTTCTGTCCTACGCTGTGTCTTCGGCAGTTAATGGAGCCCTAATGAAGAGTCATATCCCGGCTGAAAGGATTTAAATACGCTCTCGTAGTATCAGACAGGCTGCCGATGAGTTCATACGCTAATGGATGACTCCAATAGAAAAAGATTCTTTAAGTGGAGTTAGTTCATCCTTTTCTGTTTAATAGAGTTTTCTAATATTCTGTTTTATTTTATTCTCTTTTTTTAATATTTTCGAAATGAGTTTTTTATTTTTAGATATTTTTTAAATGGTGGTTGCAATTTCGTTTATTCCACCCTTACATGTCGGAGAAGGCGATAGTTTCACCCTTTTGAATCTACGAGTAACTTTATGAAATTCATTAATATCTTTTGGCGGCGTCACCGAGTCCGTTTTGTGGTGCGCGAGTTCAAACCGCAGACAGACGATTCTGTTTGCAAAAATTTATACGATTTCATGATTTACTTTTGTAAAGAACAATATGTAGCTACTATGACTCATGGAGTTAAGCGTAACTTTGCGGAGATTCACTTTATAAAAATAAGAATATTAATATTACATTTATGTACCTAACGCATCGCGACAACGCAAATAATAAAAATGTGCTCAATTATGTGCTACAGGTTTTTATCCTGTTCCCGTAAAAATATTTCTACTCACACTACCATAAATTTGACACACAAATAATATATCCTCTTTTGTTTATAGTTAAAGTGTACAATATAACAGTATTGTAGTCGTTAGTAGGTTATGACTTAAATAAAAGCCAACTTCGGTGGTATCCCTAACGTAGGTTGGTATATGTTAAGTAAACAGCATATGACGGTGAACCTTTAAGATTAACTAAAATTATGAAATATGAACGCTTGGTAAACAACACAACCGCGCTATTGTACCGCGCCGACAATAACAGCTAAACTTATTAATTGGTCCGTAATTATCGTCGCTGCGATTCTCAAACTTTTTCCGCCCCCCCATTGTCCCTGACAGCCCCCCCCCCCCCCAATATTAAACACGTCCGCTAACAGCCCGCCATTTGAACCCACTCGGCCGGAAACGTACAACTTTTGGTAATTACGAAAGTTCTTTGATCTTTTTATAAAATATTTGTTTGAAATATAAGCTCGCTATCAGTCTATTGTTGTTGATAGACTTTTCACAGAACTTCGAATGCAATCGGGTCGATATTGGCGCTCGACCGTGTTATTTTATGTTCTACCGAGAAAAACCTTTTGTCAATTCTAAATTTTCCCGTCCGGCGAAGCCTTAATGTCATTAAAGCTAAATAATAAACAGTATAGGGTCAATTTCAAAAACCTAAATAGTAAACGATTATTGAGGATCAAGGCAAGGCTCAAAATCTACGTACTACGTCAAGAACAATATCGTAGACTTAACGTCGTACGTATTATATTTATTGATATGGCTTTATGCAAATTTTCCCCAACATTTGATAGACGGAAGCTCAAATTCCGCTTTTATTTCGGGAATAGGAAAAAATCATAATTCATAATTCAGTCTACTTTACCCTTCAATCGAAGCAAACAAATAACGGGTGTAACTTACATAAAATACTTATAAATGTTATGCAAGTGAATTCGATCGGAACACCCTCACAATATCACATAAAATTGTATAATAAAATTCAAGAGCAAATTTAATTTTTCTATTATAACAGTTTTAAAAATCATTAAGGGGAGGCTGATACAGAAAGTCTACTATACTGTTGAGGATTACATAAATAATAAGAAACCGGGCTCTTTCACAACATAACAATGACAAATACATGAACTCTTCGACGTGTACAACATAGCAATGACAAAATGTAACCAGTTATAAGAATTGTATTTTGAAAAGAGCATCCGCCGAGATTCTTGCTGGCTCTTCTTGGTAGGAACAGTTTACTAGAGTAACGGAATATTTTGAACTCGAAATGTTCAATTTAACGATGAATACATTAAACTTGTGAAGTAAATGATAGTGCAATCATCGTGATATAATCTGTTTCATCTCACTAACAATCCATCTGCCGCGCACTGTGTGTGTGTGTGTGTGTCGAGAGATGTTTCAAATTACGAGAACATTATACGCTCTATGAATTTGATAGCTCATTAAAGGCAGCTACACGAGGCTAAACCGCACAAATTGCCGCCAGATCGAACCCGCCCGAGCTCGGCATGTTTCATTGGCACGAATTAAAAGCTCAGAAGCTATTCTCATGTAGGTAGTTTTCCAAAAAATATAACTTCTGAGGTACTTAGATAATAAAAATAACTTTTAAAAGAAGCTTTTATTTCCGGACCAAAAAGGTAATAATCAGATTTAAAATAATTAAATAATAAGATTTAGCCTCATTGCCGCGCGATGTAAATTTGAATAATATTTTACTTGAACTTTTTTACAATTAACTTTATTACTATCAACGTCATTACACAATTTTTATGATAAAAAAGCTCGTCGCAAGATCGTCGTCTATCAAAAAAAAGCATTTAACACAATTTTGTATCCCTACTGTTAACCATTTACCAGTTCCCTCGTCTGGAGCCAGTCCCGGCAGCAACAGGTCGAGCTTATTATTAACATGCATTATCATCAAGGTTGAACCAGTATTTACAATTAATGTATAGAAACTGGCTATACTCATGTCTTATTTTACCGGATGACGCCGACTATGAATACAACTCACAATAGTTTAAATTCATTATTTACAATTTCAATTCGATCGGACACCGTGAAGTAGGTCAAATTTAAAGAAGCAGATGTTTTTTTGGATTCCATTATACAATCAAATTTGGCGTCATCGCAAATAATAATATTGTTATATTATCACCAAGTTGCGCCGTCAAAATAATACGAATTTCATGTATACAGTATCTGAAATAACATGCATTGGATTGGAATGAAACACACACGTGCTCCGGCCCCGCGGGACATCTCGATATATCGACAAAAGTCTTTGTTCAGCGATTCTGCTGAATATGTTACTGCTATCGCCATCATCATATTATCAAAAGCTTTTATTCAACTTGCCGTGTTTGTATATTAAGGTGGAATCTTTCAAGTTAAATTGACCCACTTACCGGTGTCCGATTGAGCTGAAAATTTATATACTGGTCCGATCCCGATGACAATGTATTTTTATGATAAGCATGACCCGATGTTGCCAGGATTGGCTTCAGATAAGGGACCTTCTCAACGATTAACAGTAGGGACATAAATATTTATTAAAAGCTTTTTTCACTTAATTTATAAGCTAAATAATAACACAACTCTATCACTTGACATGTTTTATTTCAGATATCTACTAATTACTAGTACTAATAGCTAATTACTATCTTAGGTCATAGAGATTTTAGTTCATCAAAGACCTTCAAAGACGCATTCAATGCCTTGCTTTTTTCCTCCACTTCACTACACTAAAATATTATATGTAATGCACACAGCAGACTTTTGTCAAGTACAAGTTTAAACTACATTAAATATCTTATTGAATTCTAATATAGTACAAAAGTATTTTCGCGTTTCAGCATAAATATTCAATACTCAATTTTAGGTAATATTAAATAGTACATTTGTATAATTTATAATATAATACAAATTCTACTCACGTTAAATTGTCTTAAATTACACCGGCCTGTAACGATGAAGTTTATCTTAATAAACGTCTAAGATGAAATTATGTTCAGGTCGTGAATTTATAATGATGATATACTCGTATTTTATCCGTTAATTATTAATGTTTAGTTAAAGTGAGTTACGTATCTGGAGTCTAGTTTAGAAATGAAAATAAATCGGACTTGAATCGTAGCAAATTATTCTGGATATCGAAAATTAAAATGTCCAAATTTCCAATGCAATCCAATAGTATCCATAAAAACTTTAAACATTTGCATTGATTTTGGTGGCATTGCTTAAGGTTATATTAATTACTAAATTTTGACTACATGGTACTCTCATACAGAACCCTAGACGGTAAAGACAAGACATTATATCGATATTAATATTAAAACTGCGCTAACATGTTTGATTTTCTGTCTGTCTGACCGTCATTCCGCCCGCTACTCTTTCACGGCACATCCGCTGGAGCTGTGTTGATGACATTGCGTACACTTAAATCTTATTTACCGGGCTAACATAAATAATAAAAATGTCCTTTATTAATACGTATTCCGTAAAGAGACTTTTAAGAATGTAAAGTAGATGGAAATAGCAACGACAAACATAGTTGTAAAATCGGTCGGTAGAAACAACATTCTGAACCGTCACTTACCTTCAGAAGATTCAAAATAACTTGTAAATGTCATTTAAATTTTTTGTTATTTATATTAAAAAATTATTAGTTATTCCGTTATTAGTTATAAAAAAATATTAGTTATTCCGTGCTAAATAAATATCAAATAATTTGGCACAAATTTTCTTGTTAAAATAAAAATAATATTTACACGATACACTTTAAGCCATGTCGGCCCGCCATTGGCGAGGCAGACCTACATCAATATTTGGTCTACATGTAGGTACTCGAGACACTTGACATATATTTTGAAAATTGGAACCATCCAAAAAGTGAAAGTTTGGTTACATATAAATATATATGTAATAATATAAATATAAAAGTCTATCTGTTATGCTTTCACAGCTAAACTCCGCACTAATATTAATCTAAGCTTCAATACCAATCTTTAGCTTAGCTTTAATACGTTAACATTCTTAATTTGTATAATAATCCTACAATTATATAATAATGAAAAGATTTCAAAATAAATATTAATATGGAATTACTTGTAATATTTATTTTTATTTGTTATTTTGTTGGTAATCAATAGCCACCCTTACAAAAAGGTCTTCGGTTGCGACTGGCGTCTCACTCCTCGGAGGCCAGTTGCCACGTTACAATATTATATAGTTATCAGCAGCATTCATCATCGTGGGGGAACATAAATCAGTCGGATTAACTGTAACGTCGCGCGCACCTGCGGAACCTTAAAGAAGAATTGGAATTAGAATCTGCGCAATTCAAATTCCAATTCTTCATTAATCTAATCATTTAAATAAATCCAATAATTTGTATTGATCTAAACTTGTTATCAAGTGCTTCTGAATCATCAACGCTACTCACGGTTTGGAAAACTGATTCTTCTTCCGATAGGCGCCATATTTTTAGAGGTTTATATCGAGTATATTAAGGTATCATTAAAAGATACAAGGACATTTCTGTGATCCTTTAAAAGACGATCTCACCATTCATTGTATTGTTATATCTCAAAGGAATTACGCAGCATTACGATTAAAGCTTCCACGTAGCTTTTTCCGATTTTTATTAACAGTAATCGTTATAATACCAATATAAAAAATTGTCCATTCTGTGAAAATACATTCAGTACTTCATAGAGCAAACCAGACAGAGTCAAAATGTTTTATGATATGTTATGATTTTAAAGAGAAAATACTAAACTAATTTTCTCTACACTGTGTGGTATCCCATAAAAATAATATATACCAATTTCATTTCTTACAGAGGTGTCGTAAAAGGCGACAAAGGTATGTTTAACCACCGTTTGGTATCCGGTTAAGTAGAATAGACCAATCTCTTCCTTAGCGAGGTGTCGTAAAATACGACTAAGGTTAGTTGACGTCAGGCAGGCGGCCGGTCGCAAAATACGCAACCAAATCATGTCACAATATGTTCACAACATGATGTGCCGACCCCACTTAGAGTAGGATAAGGGCAGGTGGATGATGACTCAACTAATTCCCTCTCCGTACGAATTTAAATTAACGCACACATTGGCGAGTTATACTAAACCGACCGCCGTTATACCTTATACTTATAAGCTCTGTAACTGTGTGACGGCAGCAAACATTTCAAAAGGCTTCATTTCATTGTTAGAGAAATGAAGAATACGAAGAATAAGAAGAAGAATACGAAGACATAAGAATAATTTTCTTAGATCTTGTTTAAATAAAAAAAACAATCGAAGGATAAAATAAGCCAAAATATTAAGGCTATCGATGAGTTTTAAATTCGAATCCATCACATCCGAGCTGTTCTCCACGGAGATGAGTTATTTAAGTAGCTCGGGATTTATTTCGTTAAAGTTAACTTCCTTCCGCGCTTTGTGACAGTTGCAAAGTTATCGCGACATTCATGAGGCACCTGACGGTGATTTATGCCTGCCGCCCAATCTGACCACTTTCCCGGAAGTTGCAATAAAGCCTTTTAAACACAAAAGTAATAATAAAATTATTTTGCTATAATCCGCGATGAAGTAAAATAGAAAATATATATAATGCTTAATGCAGAGTGGACAATCGGTTATCATACCTGATACATGCAGGAGTCGTAAAAAACACATGCACACACCTCCACCACCGCCACCGTGATACACAAGCACTATATACGTTCACTATCACAAACTCAACAATCGTTTCGCCCCGCAACCGAAGCATCGTCAGGAGATAGACTCCACGACCAAAATCGCAAAGAGATTTGGCTTTGCGATTTTGGTCGTGTGTGTGGAGGTGTGTGCATGTGTTTTTTACGACTCCTGCATGTATCAGGTGTTCGCGCCAACGTTACGCGGACCTAATTCATTGGCCGGCGACCAGGGAGAGGGGTGCGCGGGGATGGTCAAGGCGTACGTGACCAACATACGTGGCGCCGCGACCAACCTCTGCCACTTCCCCGCTGACCACGCACAATAACTCCACGCAAAATTACATATCTTATTAAAGAATCAAAAATCAGCATTAAAGCAAATTTTACCAATATTTTATATGTTACCGTAATTAACATATGTGGCGACCGCGTAAAATCGGCATCGGATCGAGGTCTATTATTTGGAAATATCCAGAAGATTGGAAGCACACGTTTTGCAGCCTTTGCAGCCAGCCAGCTGAGGTCAAGCTGTCTACGCCCCCAGCGCCCCAGCAGCGGTTTTGCCAGCCAAAAAGTGAGCCCGTTCCTTTTATTTCCCCTTTTATCTAAACTATTCCACTTTTATTTGCGTGAACAAAGAGTTAGCTTGTTGCGTCATCTGCCTATTCATAATCATTCATCAATAGTTCATCAATAGTCAACTAGAAATGCCTTAAAGCCTAAACTTCAACAACTTTCAAAGTTTTCGACCCTCTGGGGCTCCTATCTTTGTGCACTATCGTTCCCAAAATTTTAATTCAAACCTTATGGTTCCTAAAGCTAGACTGGGACGATCCAGCCCCGAAGGAGATCGTTAAGACTTGGAATTCATTTACTGAAGGTCTTAAGTCAATAACTTCTTTAACTATACCTAGGTTAGTACTTATTGAAAACCCAATATTAATTGAAATGCATTGCTTTTGCGATGCTTCGCAACGCGCTTATGGCGCCTGTATTTACCTTCGGTCTGTAGACAGTAAAGATCAGGTACAGGTTAACCTTCTTTGTGCCAAATCACGCGTTGCGCCAGCATCAAAACCTTCCACTATACCTCGTCTCGAATTATTAGGGGCACTACTTGCTGCGGAAATGAGCTCCACGGTTTTAAATGCTTTATGTTGCGATGTAACACGAGTATTCTATTGGACTGACTCTAGTATCGTACTAGCTTGGTTGCGAGTCGGTTCGACTAATTTAAAAACGTTCGTTGCAAATAGAGTAGCTACGATTAGGGAGTTAACTGCGACGGCTTCATGGTACCACATTCCCACGAAACAAAATCCAGCGGATCTATTATCTCGAGGATTAAATCCCCGAGAAGTCGCTAACTGTGATCTGTGGTGGTTCGGACCGCAATATCTAAGATCACCAGAATCGGAGTGGCCATCCATGAAAGACCAACCTATAATCGAGGCTAAAAGTTTACCGGAAGTTAAAGAAGCTGTAACTGCTTTAACTACTAACATAAATACTAGTTTATTTCCTATTAAAAACTATTCTAAATTAAAAACTTTACAACACATTTTTGGCTATGTATTAAGATTTTTACACAACTGCAGAAACCCCACAAATAAAATAAATGGCTCTCTAACTTTTGTAGAACTCGATAAGGCATTTAAATCTTTAATTTATATTTCTCAGTTAGAGTCGTTTCACAAAGAATACGATATGTTAATAAAGGGAAAATCACTTAACCCTAGGTCTAATATCGCTGCGCTCAATCCTTTCCTACACGAAAGATTAATAAGGGTGGGAGGACGCATACAAGCCTCAGAATATAGTTTTGATATGAAACATCCCTTTTTGTTGAAATCCGATCATCATTTAGCAAAACTTATATTCGAACATGAACACTTTAAGCTGTTACATGCAGGTCCCCAAGCTCTTTTAGCATCCATAAGAACTCGGGTCTGGCCTATTGGTGGTAGAAACTTAGCGCGTCAGACCGTTAGGAATTGTATCGTTTGCAGGCGTTTCCAGGGACGATCACTTAAAAACATCATGGGTAATTTACCCGCCGACAGGCTTACACCAGACTTTCCTTTTATAACTGTCGGCACTGATTTTGCTGGACCGTTTATGATCACGGATCGCAAGGGTCGGGGTTGCAAAATAACAAAATGCTATTTGTGTTTATTCATTTGCTTCAGGTATAAATGCATTCATTTGGAAGCAGTGAGCGAGCTTTCTAAAGACGCCTTTATATTAGCTCTTAGACGATTTATAGCTCGTAGAGGACTGCCAAAGCTAATTTATTGCGACAATGGTGGAAACTTTGTCGCTGCTTCTAGAGAAATTAAAGAATTTATTAATTTTAATTCTAGAAATATAATTGATTTTGCCGCCACCGAGGGTGTCGAATTTCGCTTCTCGCCTGCATACGCTCCTCACTTTAATGGTTTAATGGAAGCTGGCGTTAAATCCGCTAAATTTCATATAATTAGGATATTAGGGAATACGCATTTGACATTTGAGGAGCTAACTTCCTTGTTCGCTCAAATAGAGTCGATCTTAAACAGCCGTCCTATCTCCCCACTTAGTTCGTCGCCCCAAGACCTATACCCTTTAACCCCGGGCCACTTCTTAATTGGTAGACCCTTAAGGTCGCTGCCATATCTGTCTGAATGCACTAATTCAAATCGTCTCGAGAGGTACCAGCGCATTGAGCAGATAAAGCAGCATTTTTGGCAGCGCTGGAGCAACGAGTATATCTCAGAGCTACAGACCCGAACGAAGTGGCGAGCTAAATGCCAAAACTTACAAGTTGGACAGTTGGTTGTACTCAAAGAGGAGAACAGTCAACCGCTTTATTGGCGTCTGGGACGCGTGACGAAATTGTTCCCAGGACCTGACGGAATTACACGTGTTGCAGATGTCCGTACTACCAGAGGTGTCGTGCGACGCGCCATTAATAAGATATGCCTGCTGCCGAACTCTGATTTTGAAGAGCAAAAAGAGGCTTGAAACCATGAAGCTTTCAAGGGCCGGGAGTATGTTCGCGCCAACGTTACGCGGACCTAATTCATTGGCCGGCGACCAGGGAGAGGGGTGCGCGGGGATGGTCAAGGCGTACGTGACCAACATACGTGGCGCCGCGACCAACCTCTGCCACTTCCCCGCTGACCACGCACAATAACTCCACGCAAAATTACATATCTTATTAAAGAATCAAAAATCAGCATTAAAGCAAATTTTACCAATATTTTATATGTTACCGTAATTAACATCAGGTATGATAACCGATTGTCCACTCTGCATTAAGCATTATATATATTTTCTATTTTACTTCATCGCGGATTATAGCAAAATAATTTTATTATTACTTTTGTATTATGGATCTCCGCAAAGTAACGCCTAATTCTATAAATTACCTTTTAAACACACTGCGCTAGAAGGTCAATATTATATCCAAAACAAGAGGGTATACTTTTGTCCAGCATAGGAAGGTTAGAAAATTATTTATCACCAATCTTTCCAATAATTCCAATTTAAGATTTATATTTTCTGACAATAAGACAACATATTTTCAGTTGATTTTCATTTGAAATTAGATACAATTAGCCGTTATGAAACCAGTGACTACGATTTGTTTTCGGGAAATCAACGTGAACAGCGTATTACGTTAATTACACCCCCAAAGCCCTGTCGTAATCGGATTAATTGTCATTTGGGTTTTATTTAAAAAAACCATGTTTGCGAGTAAATATTAGAACAGTATTTATCAGACAGTCAAATATCGTTTGCGGTACATATAAAACGATACCTATAGCCGAGATTAGTTACTTGAAGCAAGTCTCGTAAAACCTGAGCAAATGTAAGACGGCGCTGAATTATACAATGGAGGTCTTATCTGGAACAGAAAAGTATTTTTAGAAATTTTGTGGCAGGTACTGAAAAAGTGAGGACCTCGATAAAGGTAAATTTAAAAAAAAATATTGACTCTGTTTTGTTTTGTGATATTATCGCGATGAATGACAGGCGGTGTCTTCCGCATTTCGGCACAACGGTAAAGTCATCTTTATCTACTATCCTTCACTCTGAACCTTGATCCAGCGTATCAAGAGTCAACATTATGACGAAGTTTCCGATATACTAAGAGTCTCTGCGCTCCACTCCACATTTGGCACCCTCGGTGATGTTTTTACGGTCACCTCTCCCGCCTGGTGCTGTTGCTAAAGTTTTTGTAGGTTCAATAAAATAAAATATAAATAAGTTATTATACGATAGCTCGTTAAAACTTTAATGGTCTTGAAGTGGCGACACGGCATTAGGAGGCTGTAGTTAACACGGGGTACTTTATGAAACGACGCAGAGTCTCGAAAAGGCCCCAGAAACAAAGAACGCTAGCATTATTAGAACCCTTTAAAAAGTACTTTTTACAATAACTGTGCGTTATATTGATATTAAAATATTTTCCCGTAATATTTTGGCGCGCGTTAGGTTTATTTCTAGGGTATTCATATATTATACAATATGAAAGGCTTTACGTAACAAGTTTTTAAAATAATTTTTATTCAGATAAGCTCTGTCAAGGATCAATATGATTAATGCATCTACAACTAGTTCAGAATGTTGCTCTTACCAGAAAGAAACGAGTTTTTGGTTGTTAAGGATTAACACTATCGGTTTAAATAACGTTCCGAATATGAACTAGGACTTACAGGATATACTTGGTGCACTAAGTGTAATTCCGATTAAATATACTATGTATATATACATTAAAGAACTATGAGGTTAACCATGTGTTGGAAACTGATACCGGGCCGGGTAACACGACCGGCGCATTAACGAAAAGGGCCTCTCTACTTGATTACACGCTATTGTACAGTGCTGCGGTCATGTTATTGACACTTAAAGTTAGATACTCTACAACAAGTATGTGGTGTAATAAATTCAAATTCAATATATTCTTTATTCAAATAAACTTGCAAACAAGTGCTTATGTATCGTCAACTCCACTGCTGGTTCGGAAAGCTGTTCCTACAGAGAAGAGCCTGCAAGAATCTCGGCGGTTGCTATTTTAAAAATATAATTCTTATATTAATACTAGTTTCATTAGTTATTACTGTCTTGTGCAGGGTTGAAGAGTAGCTACGTCCAGGCATTTTTATCATCTAAGTATTCTTCAATCGTATAATAGGGTTTCGGTATTAGCCTTTTATTAATAGTGTTTTTAAACTGCTGTAATGGCAAAGCTAAAATTGATTGCGGAATTTTATTATAGAATCTTATACCCAAACCCACAAACGACTTACGTACTTTTTGCCAGGCGCAAACCAGGAGCCGCAAGCTTATGTCGTTTCCTACTTTGTTTATTATATTCATAGCCAACTTTTTTATAATTATGTATATTTTTATGCTATTAAATCGAACTATAGATAGATATTATAAATAGTCAACTATAAACTTCATGATAATGCTGCCTATTTCATGAATCGCACTGCGTAAGGAAAGTAAATGCCCAAATAGGTAGGTAATTCATATTTCTGAAATATGCTCCTCAATAGTAACAGAACACAGTCTACAACATCGGCGCAGGGTTGCTTTTCTATCGGTCTTCTACAGGATATATTTCGGGGAGTGTGCAGAGGCTCTTCATAACCTTGTTCCTCCATCGCCGTTCTATTATCGCACTGCTAGACACCGGGAGAATTTTCACCCTTACATCATTGACCTCCCACGAAGGCGCACAGAGCGCTTTGCGTCCTCGTTTTTATTGCGCACAGCAAGGGAGTGGAATTCTCTCCCGGCATCGAAAAAAAAAAAAAAATGTGGAATTTCTTCCTTCATTAAACCTCTGTATGTTTGTTTGCAATGTTTAATGTGGTTTTTTAAAGCATATTATAAAATAATACTATAAAATAATAAAATATAAAAAATATAAAAAATATAAAAAATATAAAAAATATAAAAAAGCATATTATAAAATAATAAAATAAGACTAGTTGAATGAGCAAAAAGTCATAAATTAATGCGTATTCACTGAGATAATTTTGTGATCTAGTCCACTTTTTTTCTTTTTTTATGTAGTTCACTTATAGTTGGTCTATTTCTCTACGTTTCAATTTTGAAAGTTTCAGTTCTAACTTGATAGTTAATACTATTCATTGCATTTTTAAATACTCGCTGCTTTTGCAATGACGTCGAATAAAAAACGACAGAATGAGAATATTGTAAATACCGGGAGTGTAGCAAAATAAGTTACTTCACATACATTATTTTTGGACGCTAGAATCCTAAAAATTACTTCATTTTTAACAGGATACCAAAATAGTCACAAGCTTTTCTTAAAATTATACCAAGTACCTACTTGTTATTGATTGATGTATAGAAATCGGCTATACTCACGTCTTATTCTATCGGGTTTGTCCTACTATTATTAAGCGCATACAAAGCCTTTGTTGTGATAAACAATGATATAAAGTGAATCAAAAATTAATATAACCGCATAATAATTGATAGTCAAATTGATGTCATTAATAATGAATTAAGGAAGATGTTAATCAACCACTAATTCATTAATTTTTCATTAGAACCACAAACCAGTGTTTTCGATATATGTGTAATGTGTATGAACGGACAATATTGCGGTTCTATTCGTTGGCGGTGGTTGCCCCGTCGCAAATTATCGATACAATTCACCCGAGGGCAAATAATGTTCATTTCAGAGACAAATTTTATGCTTTTACTAGCAATTGCCAGCGGCTCCGCCCGCGTGAAAAGATTAAAACCGTAATATATTATTAGATGACCATTAAAATGGTTAAAGTGGGTTAAACTTAATATCATTGTGGTGGCTAGACATATGCTGTCGCGGACTTTTATTTAGAACTTTTAGAGGGGAACAATTTTGTGATACATGATTTTTTAACAACTTTTACCGTTTTCTTAGCGCACACAAGGAAAGCTTAAAATTTTGCCGTTTTTGTAACATTTTTTATTGCTGCTCCTCTCCTATAGATATTAGCGTGATGTTATATAGACTGTAACCTTCCTCGATAAATGAACTATCTCAAACTCTTAACGTTTTCAAATCGGTCTAGTAGTTTCTGAAATTAACGCGTTGAAACGAACTAATTCTTCAGTTTTATATATTAGAATAAATTCATTTATTTGTAGTATAGATTTTTATTTATGAAATGTATCATTTGATACTCATTTAGAAGTACTATTCTTTTTAACTCTGAGTTTTTATCAAGTTCATCTTTTGGAACTTTAGTAGACACCTTATAAAGTTGCTGGAAATTGTGCAGTTTTGCTACAAAAAGTAACAGTAACCAATGACGATGAACGTTAATTTAATTTAATTATGTAGTAATTTATCAATGGTTTTCGTCCTCTAACTGCAATTTTTTGAGTTTGCCCACGATTCGCGTCTATTTTATTCTAATAATTTATTAATATAGTTAATCTGGTGAGCAATTTAAAATTTTTCGAAAATCAACAGTAAAACTAACAATATTTTTAGTTTAATTTTGTCAACGAGCATCGGGCATAGCTTCAAAGGACAATAAAATATACGTAATCAAATTTGTATAGTAAAGTATTTTATGAGCGCGGCGCTATGGAATAACAGGTTCGAATACACGATATTATACAATTATCGCTATTTACGCACAGGCGCTCGCGTGGTCGGACGTGATTGGATAATTTATTGTCAACTAATAACACTTTATTTAATAATTTAATGACAATAAATAAAACTTAAGCTAATGTACAATATACAAATTAAAGTTATTGGAAATAGAAAAAAAGCTTTTTTCTTGCAGAGCTTTGGTGTAAAGTAAAAAAATCATTATCATTGTCCTGCCCTTCACCTACTCAACATATTTTAAATATGTTGTAACATGTTTTGGCTAGGTATTTTACGACCCGACGCCTGCCTGACGCCAACTTACATTAGTCGCCTTTTACGACACCTCAGTAAGAATATAGGGTGGTCCATTCTACTCGGCCGGATACCACACAGCTTTACCAAGTAAATAATGAATTGAATAAATTAGGAAGAATATTAAACCAAATTAAAGACATGGCCGCGAGATTTTTCACCTGATGACCTCAAACTTTGGAATGGAGATTCCTAGTGACATGTAAATTAACGAAAAATAGTATAATATGTTTTATAACGCCGTGTGACATCCGGCTGAATAGAATAGTACCACCCTCATTTCTTACCGAGGTGTCGTAAAGGGCGACTAAGGTAAGTTGACCCACCGTGTGGTATCCGGTTTAGTAGAATAGACTACCCTCTTTCTTACCGAGGTGTCGTAAAATACGACTGAGGTAAGTTGACGTCAGGCAGGCGGCCGGTCGTAAAAACGCAACCAAATCATATGACAGCATGTTTATAACATGTTGTGCCGACCCCACTTAGAGTGGGATAAGGGCAGGAAGATGATGAGTATAATATGTTTTATACTACTCTGTATAATGTCAATTGTAAATTAGTGTTGTTGGTTCCTGAAGTCAATAAATAAATTTATACCTTTAGCTTTAAGGCCTTGGAATATATATCAGTACTAGTGGTAAAAAAGGACATTTTCGTGAAAACTTAACTGAAACGTGCCAGTACATAAATCTCCCTCGTTAGTTACTTCACTCGAAATCGACCCTCGATACGCTTTGCCTCAGTAGCAACTTATCGTATCTTTATATCTGCTTGTAATTTTTCTGCACAAAGCTTTTAAAATCGTATTTTCCAAATTCAAATTCTAAATATTTTTTATTCAAGTGGACTGTTTTCAGTACCACACTTAGCTTAGCGGCTTAGAATCGTTACTTAGAATTGTTTATTTAATATAAAATTACGCAATAATATCATAACCTCAGGCTCCCCCTTTTTGGATTACTGCGAGATTTATATCAGTTATGTTTATTCGGTCCGGCCGCCCCCCGCTGGGAACCCTCGTCAGACTGTCCCACTGACGTCAATATGTCTGCCTGCTCCACAGGTTCAGCAGGAGGGTCACCACGGTGAGATATGATTGATATGAGTGATATGATTCTGTCGGTACGATTATATTGTATACTGTGAAATTTCTTTATTTCGATGCTCTTTATAAACTAAGCTATTGGCGCCCACTGTCGTTCACGTCAATTAAGTGTTTTAATACCTTCTTTTTGAACTTAATGTTCTTATCCTGTTCCTGAACGAAAATTGGATCTTTTAACTTATATGTTAGTCCGCTATATAAGCTTTAATTGTGCCAAACTACGTCCATATCAAGATGTGATACCTCAGTGGTAAAATCGTGAGACTTTTCCGAGAGAGTCAAATCCCCGGCAAGCATAAATGACTTTCTCTATGAATACTTATGTTTCTAATTGATAATTACACTTTACCACACACTTTTCATATCTCTAAAGGATTCTGGGGATAAGTGTAACCTACTAATCCGCATTGACGCAGTGTGATAGGTCTCAGCTCCAATCCTTATCTCAAAAAACGAAGAGAGGAGGCCTATGTGATATAGGAGCAGTGAGATAGTAAATGGCCATTACTTTAACTGTCTTCCTGAATGAAACCTCAGCTCTTATAAGTTGATGGAATAAACAATCGGCAGCTCTGTGCGGTGAACCTAACAAGTTTCCGAGTCGGCCATCTTACATCTAAATTCAAGAATATCCACAAACCCAGTTAGTACGACGTGTAATTAAATTAGTGCGCTACTCATGTACTAGTAGTTACTGTTTATTGACGGTAATTGTGTACTAAGAGATGATAATAGTAATTAGAACACAGAAATTATATTGTATAGGTATATTAACACGCAAGCCAAAACAGCCAACATCGAAATTTTTAAAAAAATAAATTTATCGATACAATTAAGTTCATTTATGTACTACTTGTTGTTTCCATTTCCTAAGAAAAATGAGAATTTTTTATAATATTATGTTTGCCGGGTATTATTTTTCAATTGCATTAAATTTCGTCAATATTGTTCCAGTGGATTAGACATGAAAGTGTAATAGACAGACAGACTGTCGAATTTATAATATTAAATTAATTAATTAGATAGTATATATAACTTTTTTTGAAAATCTGTTTTTACCTTGCCTTTTTTTTATTATTCCTGTGTATCTTTACAGAGATAGGTATATAAATACTTAAAACAACGATTAAGCGAAAACGTTATCAAAAGAATATTTTTCAAGGAAAATGTTGGTTTATCGTAAAAAGCTTAAGAGACTCGAAACTGAATTATGAGTGAAATGGGGCCTCTTTTTGCTGTCGTCAATCACGACCTCTATCTTGAATGAAGATAAATTGGCCGGCGCCGAACAGAGGGAACAATCCTCATAAATGTTGTTTGCCCGCACATATGACGGCTAATGTCGATTTACATAATGGATGCTGGTTGGCGAGACCGAGATGAATACAGGGATCTGTCTGATCACACTTCGCGACACAGGGATACCAGGAATGTATGTAGCCCTAAGAGACGTAGTAGCCGATGGGGGCGACGTGTCAACCTTACCATTCCCAAGTCCCAAACAGTATTGAGTTTTTCTATTGAAATGTGCCTAATATGTATTTTTCAGTTAAGGAAAACATAGCAAGCAAACTTACGTATCTTGAATGTTAGGATATGCGAAACCTACCAATCCGTTGTGGAGTATTTTGGTGGGGTATTGCGTTCAACCATTCCCTCAAAATAGGAGAGAAAAGGCCTTTGCCCAGCAGTGGAATAGTAACAGCTTGATAATATTATCAGCCTCCTCCAGTTAGCTTCATACAAATTAGCGGATATTTGATTCAAATTAATTATTTAAAGTCAATTATGATATGTTCAGACAATTTTCTCTGTTTAGAAATCTTTGCGATCTTATCGTGGAGTATATTACCTTATAAAGCTTCGGTTACTGGACGATACGATTGTTGATATAGTGGTGATGAATTTGTGCGGTACGGTGGAGGTATGAACTATAAATGTTTTACGAATCCTGCAAGTATGAGATGTATAATATTATTACGTTTTTTTTTATGAATATTGATGTAATCATTACATACATACACTTACAGATGTTATATATTTCATGATAAAACGTACTTAACACGAAACGCAAAAACTATACGCCAAATGAAATAGTATTAGATGTTTATTTTATGAAGTCGTAAAAAAACGTAATAAAAGTCAATTCTATGTGAATTTAATATCAATTTTTATAGATGCTGTATAAATTACTCGGAGCGAGACGTTTTCCTATCTAATTATTTATATATAGTTCTAAAATAATAATATGCTAAAATAATCCATACAATTTTTTGTGATCTTTTGTCTGAACTGAACCAAAACTTTTCACTCTTAAATCTTTTATTGAAACAGCTAAGATTGATTATACAAATATTACAAAGGGCTTCCATTTTCCTTTTCTATTTCTATCAAATTAGGTGTTTGTTCAAACATTGCTCTTACTTCTATTTCAGATGCCATTAGGTACTTGCTGTTCTATGGAATGGAAAAAGATACATTTGTGATGTGTTTGAGATAAAAGTCTCGCTCTGATTATCAATTAAAAATTTATGAGTCAAGTGATAAGAAACTCAATAGGCGTGAATCAGTTGCCAGATCTCTCATAGGAGGGGTAGTAAATAAGGAAATAAGTATGACAAAGAAACCATACCAATGTATATAAATAAATATATGGGACACATACACACACGGTTGTCCGTCCCCAAAGTAAGTAACTTAATACTTGTGTTATGGTAGACAGACAACTGGTAAATATATACTTATATAATTTTTAAATATATACTTAAATACATATATACATCCAGACTCGAAGACCAACAAATTCATTTACAGAAAATGTTGGCCCTCGGCGGGAATCAAACCCCCGACCCGTGGAGCTGAAGGCTGGGTCTCTACCCACTGCTCCAACGGGCCAGTCATATGTATATGTAATATACAATGAGAACATTAATTTTTTTCAAACGGCAAATCTAATTGCACTGAAACAAACGACCTTAATAAAATCGAAGCGCCTAAGAGTGTGATTCTTTCACTTAGCATTTAAATAGCCGGCGGTGACTATCAAGCGATTCTTTTCAAGATCAAATGCTGAAATAAGATAATTGAATTTTTAAGGAACGTTCAAATTATGTATACATCTGTAATAAAGCAATGAATGTGGATCAGCAATAATAAGATGATACCTAATTGTTTAATCTAAACAGAATTTTATTTAGCGCAAAGTAATAGAAACTGTGAAATACGAACTGTGTGACAAAAGGCCACGAGTTCAAGGCCCGGTCAGGTGCAAATAAGTTATTCCATAAAACTTCCTAAAATATAATAACAAGTTTATCACGCTATTCGCTACAGAAAAGAATCAAAAGGAAACCCAAATTTCACTTGGGAGTTTCCAAAATATGTATAACCTACAAATCCGGATTAGAGCAGAGTAGTGGGTCAAAACTTATAGTTAGGATAGTAACTGTAACTTTATTTTGACATTTGGATTCCATCTAGAATGTCTTAATATAGGTAAGCGAAGCACCTTCAGACACAAATAATGTCAGAGTCGAATGGAGCACGAATTATATTAATCCAAGATCGGGAAACAGCCTCCCACGTGCGCCCATAGTACGTGACTCTAGTCACCTCGTACAAGCGTTGCCTATTTCATCTCAAGCACATTTCGTTTGAGGGAAGTGTAGTGCGCTATACTTTCCGGAACTTTTTTTAAAATGCCTTTACGGACAATATGTACAAATGTAATCATTAAAAGATCGCCGAAGAAGGCAATGATTTCCGCTTTGTATTGTATAGCAACACAGTCATGAAACAAGAGTATCGCGCCCTTTTTGATTAAAATGGTGGCAACACTGTGTCGTTGATGTTTTCAGTGGAGTCTTCATATTGATAAACCGTTTTAGTGACATTCATGCTTTGCTCATTATTCAAGAGTATATATCTCGGAGCCGGAATTGCGGTAGCCTATTATATCGTGAAATATATAATATTATATTGTTGAAAGTGTGCGCTAACACAGAATTACTCGATCATTAGTAGAAGTTAGTGAAATTATATACAGCAAGTGTAATGTTAAAATTGTCCTGACTAGTAGTTTTTACAGTAGATAGAATAGCAGAAAAAGTTCTTGCGAAGCAAAAAATCTATTTCCAAATATAGTTTATCCACGCATTACGATGAATTTTCTTCGTCCGTCACTAATCCGTATGTTTTTACGTACATCTCATGATGTTTTTCTTCCATTAGTGCTACATTACCGAGATTGCTTTTATCACTGGCCCTAAATAAATAATACGTGATGTATTAATGTCGGTGTGGTCTCGGCCGATATAATTGATTGCCGGTACGCCGATTGGCGGCACGATTGAGGATTTCTATGGATTTATGGTTGGCAAAATTTTTGTATAGTGTACTTGATGTAAGCTGTATTTTATGTATATTTCAGCTTAGAACTTAAACTCTATCACACGTGACGAAAGAAATCTATGTATAATTTTGTTTTTGAGCGCCTGAGTGCTACGATTTCACGAGTAATCCGTAAAAATTCGCAAGGAGCCTCTAGATTAAAAAAGTATGTTGTAAAAATCGTTTACAGAGACTAATGTGCTTGTTGGTTGATGGTAATGCTTGGTTAGACGTCCGCCGATTTAAGAAGAAAACATTAAATTTAGATGCTAATCTAGTGTACATTAAAATTTAGATTAACAAATAAAGCCCGCGGAAGGTAACTTAATTACAGATGTAAATTACACTCGTCTATGCAAATCTCATAATATTACGAGCTTCCAAACGGAGCTTAAAGTTTCAAACGCTCATCGGAACATTAATTATTAAAGCTTATAGATCCTTCATTGTGTATTTACGTCGGGCCTTCAAATAAATACAACGCTGTTAACAGGGAGTTAGGCTATAACGGGCTGTTAAAGGAATTTTGAAGTGCTCGTTAGGTAGGAGCAAGTTTTAGATCCGGCAGTGACATTGGCGATCTAGCAGCACTTGTTCGCAAGTTTATTTCACTAAATAATATTTTGAATTTGAAGCTGAATGCATTACGCCGTCACGTTATATAAAGTACTGTCTCTACGCGCTAAGACTCCCACTATACAAGTTTGCACTAGAGTCGAAATAAATTCTTTATATCTTAATATATACTCGTATTTTTGCAATACCATAAAATCGTCTATAAGCGCGAAGGGTCGTAAAAAACGTTATTAAATGCGTTCCAAATATTTGTGGGAATAGCGAACCATTTTACTGTCAACGCTAGAGGAGATGTTTTGTCTTACACATTTTCCTCTCACGCAGGAATCCGATGCGATGGGACGGCGGTAACAAATTTTTACGAGGGTCCCCGGGACCCCAACAAAAGGAGCAATTAATATTTTATCGCCACCTCTCGGCTCGTAAATTGGTGTTTCTATTTACACGGAGGTCACGCCTCCGCGATGTGTTCCCATTATCTGAAGAACATAGAATGTCTTGATAACACTACTTTTAAAATTTCATAAATTTTGTATTAAATTCCATCGAAATATATCCATTATTCAGGGTATTAGCAGTGAAACAGATAGACAGAGACAGACAGATTTTGAAATTCGTAAAATTAGCAATATTTGAAAATTGCAATTATAACTGAGATTTAGTTGATAATTTTGAACAAATAAATATTATTGTAACGTTAGATTAGTTACCACGAAGCTAATTAGCAAACTGTGATACCTAGCAAGGGCCATGGGTTCGATTCCCGGACGATCATGTTGCCTATAGTATCAAAAGAGATGGGCAGTTACGGTAGACAATGTTTAATAAGGGCTATGCTATAAATTTTCTAAATTATTCTATTACTTAAGACAAAAATAACATATCTATATAACTTTGTTCCTACACCGCCATTATGAGAAATGTCTAAAAACCCGCCTAAAGTGAGGTCTAAACTGCGAGACAATGGCGCTCCGGAACCGAGTCGTTATTTTTTACGTACGCCGTGAACTTCTTTACAACTTCTATGTTTCGTTTGAAGTACGTGCTTTAAACTTTGTTGACTACCCTCGGCATGTAGCGGTGCACGAGAATATATTGTAATAGCACTGTCACTAAGGTAAAACAAAATTATTAATTATTCAGAGATTTTATTTATAATATAATTTAATGATTTTAAAAAAGGCTATCAATAATTTACACTCCATACAGAGCTGTAATAACCCAGTAATAACCCAGTGGTGAGAACGTGCGACTCTTTTGGAAGGGTCATCGGTTGAAACCTGGGTTAGACACCAAAGTTCTCTTAAAACTTGCGTGTTATTGCTATTGGCGATTTATTACAAGATAATGAAGAACATCATGAGGAAACCTGCATATATCTAGAAAATTATGGGGATTATGTCAAACATACCAATCCGCATCAGAGTAGCTTGGTGGGTTTTAACAAAACCAACCAGAGAACCGGGACTAGAGAAATGGATAATTCAAGGCCGTTACTTTACTTTTACTATCTTCAGCATAATGAAAGTTAAGCCCATATAAGTTATACACATTATGCAATAAATGCTATATTGATTTTAGATGACAACTATTTAAAGAACTAGATTATGATAATTAACTTAAACATCATAAGCATAACTAAATTAACAAATTAATTATTTTAGGAACATTTAGTGATTAGTACAAGAACGAGTGACGTCAGGTTTGGCGATTACATGTTTGGCTTGGTTAGTTTAGATGGTGCATTTTACAGTGCGATGTCGCTATACCAACTCCTCGAGACCCCATCGCCCATCGTTTCCTATAAGCTGACACCAATTGTCACTTCAGCTTCGCGACAACCTGGTATTGTGGTTTAATCTGATCACGTGGAGCCCAGAGTGTACGCCTCAATAGACCGAAGTTAGATCAATAATGCTCAATGGCAAAGATAGACGGGCAGACAGACTGTTACCTTCACATTTATAATGTACTATGGATAGAGAGTACTAATATTTACTAAGTATTTTTTTAGCCTGAGAAAAGTATTTTTCATTCTCTAATTTCGATACTTCTTTTTTTCTTAATAAGATTAAGTGTATTTTCTATCTATGACAAAATTTGACTATATGTATGACAATTTAAGTACCATATATATATGATATATCAGTCATCCTCCTGCCCTTATCCCACTATAAGTAGGGTCGGCACAACAAATTATACGAACGAAATTATACGATAATTATATATTTTACGACCGCCGCCTGCCCGAGGTCTACTTACCTTAGTCGCCATTTACGACACCTCAGTGAGAAATGAGGGTGATTTACCCTACTCAGCCGGATACCACATGACGGATCGACTAACTTTAGTCGCTTTTTACGACACTTCAGTGAGAAATGAGGGTGGTTTATCTTACTCAGCCGGATACCACATGACGGATCGACTAACTTTAGTCGCTTTTTACGACACCTCGGTAAGAAATTAGGGTGGTCAATTCTACTCTGCTGGATACCACACGGCGGGTCGATCTAATTTGAAAATACGCGATTATGTGTGTATAATACTTTTTTGACGCATTAGAAAGGCGTTCGGATTATTTCATTGTTATTGATAAATTAATTGTATAAATCGGAATCGGAATTCCGGTATATGGGTTGTTTCAGTACAAAAGACTGTTTATTAAGTTATTCAAAAGCGGAAACGGTGTTCCCTTGTGAGACAGAAGCCATAAATTGCCCGGGGCGCCATTTTGAAGCCCTTTTTCCTGCTCCCGTTACGAACGGTCGTGTGACGTCATAATTGAGTCATACGTCAGTAATTGAGTGACGTCATATCTATCACAATTAGTGTTCCTGGAGTAGCAAGGCAAGTGGTTGTTATGTTGAGTTTTGGTATGTCGGCTGGGTGGATCTAAGACTAAGTAAGTAGGGGCCTGTTACTATCCCACTGCTGAGAATAGGCCTCTTCTCTCCGTTTTTGAAGAGAAGGATTGGAGCTAAGACCTACTACGCTGCTCCAATGCGAATTGTGTACCCTACACATATGTATATCCAGAATTATCTAGAGATATGCAGCTTTCCTCACGATGTTTCATTCACCGCAAAGCGTGTGATAAATTATAATTATCAATTAGACATATAATTTTTAAAAGAAAAACTCATTGGTGTCTGCCCGAGTTTGAACCCGTGACCTTCTCGAAAGAGTCGCACGGTGCTACCGCTGGGCTACACAGGATCCAAGACTATCCGAATTTTATTAATTTATGTTAAAATAACCTACCAACATTTAACTACGGTTCATGAGAATAGCAACAATGTAGTTCTTACCAGTTCATATCAGTGGATGTATGTACTTGTAATTAGTGATACCATCATTCTGAGAAATTATTTAAAATTAATTGAAAATCGGTCCATAGACAGTACAATTTAATTCAGTGATAAATACTAACTGTAGTGTATATAAACTGATGTTGTATGAATATACCACAGGCTCAAACACGCACTAACAAGAAACAACATGTTACTTCACGACCACTCTCATCAAGGGCTCTCGTGTTACTAACGTTGTGCATTTTGAGACTGTGTATGTTACTCTGTACTAATGTATGTACATGTATGTATTACAAATATGTATGTGTCTTGTATATAAATATACAAGGTAAGTTACACACAACTCAACCCGTATACACTACACTAAAATTAACATCTATAATTAATAATATATTATGTGTAACCTACCAATTCGCTTTGGAGCCGCATGGTAGGTCTTAGCTCCAACCCTTCTCTCCAGGAACGGAGAGAGGAGGCCTATCCCAGCAGTGGGGTTGTAACAGGCCGTTACTTTAAGGGCCGGAGGATGACGACTGACCTGAACCGAACCGAACGGGTATCACTAGTACAATAAGTTGCACCTGTTTGTTCATTCCGATATTTACTTAAATACAAATGGATCTTTCCCTGTATTCAAATTGACGTAATGTCGGCACACCGCCGACAGAAAGGAAAACTTTATGAATAAGTCAAAGACTTCCAATAAAACCGAACAACTGCGGGAAATTCCGCAAAAGCGGCGCGAGAAGTGGGCGTTATGAATAAATTGCGATAATGCCGCGCCCGCCGCGTGCCGCCGTCGAATTATGATCGTATTGAGATGAGAATATTGCCCAGATGAAAGATGTTAATTTAATTACTCTAGAAAATTGTCCTGAAATAGTCTTCGTAATTTAATAATTCGTAATTTAATTTTCATTCTCCTGCCCTTATTCCACTCTAAGGATCGGCACAACATATTAGAACATGTTGTTATATGGTTTCCTAACTTAATCCACACAGCGACAATAACAGCGACAGTATATTTGTCTGCTACACCTTCACGGTTAATCCGCGGGGGCGATTGTAAAAGTATTTTGGTACTATGTAGTCACAGGTTACAGGTTACACTAATAATTTTAAATATTCTTCAGGTTGTTTCTAATAAATGAATTTTCACAACAAAAAGATTTTTGAGTTTTTTTTAGTTAGATAAAATTGGACATAAACTTTAATTACCTTAGAATAATAAAATTAGAATAGTAGAATACTTATTACCCTTTATTTCATTTTATTAGGCCATCAATTCATTAAATACGTGTTCAAAAGATACATGATATATATTTTTTTGTAATTTATGCTCCATAATAATATAATTAGGTGTCTGCACACTCACGATGTAAGGACACACACAATTTTTGATTATTTTATGGGAGCGCGTAAATATCACCTTTCAATTTATACTGACGAAAGAAATTTAACTACATTACAATAACCTCCTAAACATGTACCTATATCATAGGATATTACAAATAATCTTACAAATTAAACGAATCTGTTCTAGTACAGAACGATGCTTACTACCATTAGCACAATTGCCCGTGTAAAATAATATTATTACACCATAATTTTTCCGCCACAGTCTTCGCTCTACAAGAGAACTCTCCGCTGAAACATTGCGGTTAAAATGTCTTTGTTAACAAGTTCGTCGTTGTTGGAAAACTTTGTCAATATCATCCTTAAGTCGGGTCATTCGTTTTCGAATGCGGCTATCTGTAATTATTTTGTGATGAAACGTTATATAGTGATTGTTAAACTATATTTTTTATATAAAGATCAAATGTGATTTGTGTTGTTGTTGAAGATCACACATTTCTGATGATGCTGGGGTTCGCTGGGTCGGGCGGATAGTCCATGCTTACCGACATTATGTGTTATAAAGTACATATATGTAATCAAACGTGAATTATGCTTCTTTAATTTTTTTTACTGAACCCAAATTCTTTTAAAGTTAAAAGAAAATGTTCAGGGTCTTAAAAATAAAAATAAAGTTATTTATTTAACACGGCCGGCACAGTACACTTTACTGTACACATTGTTTTTGATGTTCCAACATCATATACAAAATGTTATAGTTTTTAATATTCTATTTTTGACTTTATTAGAGAAAATTTCAAAAATAGCATAAATTTGATTTGTTCAAAATTGAACAAAAAAGAATTTGAACAAAAAAATTAAGAACAATTTCTTTTTTGTTCACCTAATTCTTACATTTGACAATTAGAACTAAACCCATTCAAGTATTCCATAGTTTTATAGCATAATTACCATAAGTGATTACAGACAAGTTGTAAATATTGTTAATTTGATGTTTTCTAGTTAAATGTGCCGGCATGATATTCAGCGACGGAAAATGGAATTTAAAAAAGCGAATCAAAATAAAATAGTCAGTTTTCAGTAGGTCTAGCCTGGCTTGGTACGTATTTTATTGCTTTCAAATGCAATTATAGTCTGTAGGCCTGGACTTATGACTCGACATCCTGACTCAGAGCTACACATCTGAAACTTAATCCGCTTCCCAACATTCGTGGCGTGTTCAACTAAATTAGTCTGTAACTTTGATGGCCGAATAATTTCCAACAAGTTATAATAGTCGGGACAAACGACCTTAGCGTCCAACCCGAAAATGTGATAAACGACGTAACTGGGTTATATAATACAGAGAGCATAGCATTATTCAGCGGGCAGCGAACTTGTTCTGAGCCGGTATGTGTGAGCTGCGAACTAGAAGCTAGTTAGCAGTTAGTTAGCAGCTCGCACGGCAACTTATCGTGCTAAGTCGTCGGTGCTACCAACGTGCGTCATTCCCAAGTTATGCACTGTACACGAGCATTCATTTGAAGTTCACTTTATTGCAGTTACGTGGCACGTAAATATAGCGTAACATAAAATATATATAGAACTTGGGAAATCTAAAGTTACTATTGTAAACTTGCGAGAAATAATATCTATACTAATATATAAAGATGAAGAGTTTGTTTGTTTGTTTGTTTGTTTGTTTGTTTGTTTGTTTGTTTGTTTGTTTGTTTGTTTGTTTGTTTGTTTGTTTGAACGCGCTAATCTCAGGAACTACGCAACCGATTTGAAAAATTCTTTTAGTGTAAGATAACCCATTTATCAAGGAAGGCTATAGGCTATATATAACATCACGCTAAGATGAATGGGATAGCAGCGGAGATAAAAAATAGAACGAAAACGGCAAAACTTAAAGCTTTCCTAGCATGCGCTAAGTAAACGGTGTCAGTTATTCAAATATCGACTATATCTATATTGACTGTATTCACTGTTTTTCCGTCCACGGTCAAACGAAAACTGACTTTTAACACGCCCTCACCTGTCAAAATGTTTCCCGCCTCTTTTGCTATTCGAAAACGCACACTAAGGCTGGATTCAGACTATGATGCCGTTCTCGGTACGATCTCGCTCCGTTCTCGGTCCGGTAAAATATTGTTAAACAACAAACAGTCAGAGTGTTCACACTATCGTATCGCTCCGGTCCCGGTCCGATATCGCTCCAGCACCGGTTCGTCAAAAAGAATATTTTGACTGGAGCGAGATCGAACCGGTCTCGGCGTTGTACCGACATCGACAATATGAACACGCTTCTGTTTTAACTCCAGACTTTCATCAGTCGTGCCGCTAGTGTGTTTTAATTAAATCAAATTTAGTTAAAGGTAATAAATAGTGGGAATCTGAATTAGGTAAGTATTTATCATGTACTTTATAAAATTTGTTATAAGTGATTGTATTATTATAATTTTTTATCAGCTTTTCTTTCTTTCTTATTCCTTTTCTTCTATTCTTTTGAATCTTCTTTTCTGTCATTCTTTTTCTTTTTGTGCTATTCTTTTGATTTTTCTTGACTTTTCTTTTAATTTTCTTTTAGCCTTTTTTATTATTCGGTTATTCTTTCTTTTTATTTTTTCTTGCTTTTCTTTTCTGATTTTTATATTGAAATACTAAATGCTGTTGAATTAAATTTATATAGTTACTAGCGGCCTGCCCCTGCTTCGCACGGGTATAAAATATATATCCCATGTCAGTCAGTGTAAAAAAAATGATTAAAATCGATCGAGTAGTTTTGATTTATTCATTACTACACGTGACCCGCACGCGTTAAATTTGGAGAAAAACAATTTCCTTTCCCTATACCAAGAAGATTTCCTATTTTTTGAATATCTAAATTCATATAGTACATTTTTAATTATTTACTTTTACATTTTCCCTATGTATTTTATTTTTACAATTAATTACAGAATGTCTTCAAACAAACTCTTGAAAGAGGGACATAGCTGCTAAAGTCGAAGTGCTTATAGGCCGAAGCACGCCCTCCTCGCGCGATTTTAAATCTGTAATATCTCCGAAAATGTTTACTTAAATTACATGCTGTAAACGGCAATATTGATCTATATTAAATCAACAATTTATTTAAGGTACTCAATTGGATAAGGATTTATGCTGTATTGTATAAAAATTGCTTTGAACATAAGGCATCATTTTTCGTAAAAAGTAAATGAAAAAAACTGCTATTGTGGGTTATCCATAAGAGATAGACATATGCCATCGCGGACTTTTCTGTAGAAATTTTTAAGGTGTACAAATACTTAGTACATCATTTTGATGAATCTCGTAGGGTTTAGCCTGCGTTTGCAATGTAAGCGGAAAAAAATTTAATTATTTACAGAAACCTCAAAAATTACAGTATTTCTCTACTTCGTATTGAATGTTATTATACGTATAAACCTTCCTTTTGAATCACTCTATCTATTAAAAAAAGTTTTAAAGTTTTATGCGTACATACGGAAATATGGACTTTGTTTTATAATATGTAGTGATTTTCCAAAACGTCTTATGTCAACTACAAAGCGAGAACGAACCGCGAACGACATCATAGTCTGAATTGAACTTTTGGCATGATTCAGACTATGATGCCGTTCTCGGTTCGATCTCGCTCCGCTCTCGGTCCGGTAAAATATTCTTAAATAAAAAAGAATCAGAGTATTCACACTATAGTATCGGGCCAGTACCGATCCGATATCGGTCGAGCGTCGGTTCGTCGACAAGAAAATTTGACTGAAGTGAGATCGGACCTGTCTCGACCTGAACTCGCTTCTTTTGTTTCAACTGCAGTCTTTCATCAGTCGCGCCGCATGTGTTTAGAATTTATGTTAAATAAAATTAATTAAATAATTATGTCTGGTAATAAATCCGCCGAGTGGTATCCAGCTGAGTAGAATAGACCACCCTCATTTCTATTCGAGGTGTCGTAAAATACGACTAAGATAAGTTGACGTCAGGCAGGCGGCCGGTCGTAAAATACGTAGCCATATCATGTGACAACAAGTTTATAACATGTTGTGCCAACCCCACTTAGAGTGGGATAAGGGCAGGAAGATGATGATATGTCTGGTAATAAATCGTAGAGTTCAGAAAAAGTTAAATATTTATTATGTGGTTTATAACATTTGTTATAGATAAAGAATAATTCTGCTATAATTATTTTACGTCTTTCTATGTGCCTTTTTTTTGAGAAAAGTGCATAGAGTTAAATTAATAAATAAATGGTCGACTGTTTTACAAAAAATAAAAAATAAATTGAATATTCATTATTTGCAGATGTAAGACATATTGAATTTGTGAAAAGTAGACGCAGCCTGTATGATTTGCAGTCACACTACTACAGTGACAATATTAACAAAAGGAAAATATGGAACGAGATTGAAGACGCAATAGGATTACCTGGTGAGTAAAACACAAACGTAACAAAGTGATATTCATTTAATTGCTTTATTGTAATTATATCGCAAGTTTTTCTTGCCATGGCACTGATACTTCAGGAGAGTTGATTTTTATTTCACTTATGCCTATAGGCCTATGCATTTCCTCTTTGTCTTTTTAGATTTTGCACGTGATTATTATTAATGTAATACAAATTACCCTCGAAATTCATCGAATTCCAGAATTTCTAATAATATTATGCAGAATACATGTTGTTACATATCCTTATTTATAAACGTTATATTTCTATTATAGGAGCAAGGAATCGATGGGAGCGACTAAGAGCTCAATATCGAAAATACCTCTCTAAATTAAAAAGTGGCCAAAAGTGGCCGAGCAGCTTACAAAGTTTGCAAATGGCGATATCACGACCAAATGTAATTTATTAATGACTACATAACTGTAATAGACTACGAATATCCATTATTGCCGATGATGAAGTTAACAATTACAATATTCGTGATATGGATATTGAAGAGACAGATGAACCAACAACGATGATAAGATAAATTGATGTCAATGAAGGAGCTTAATTAGAAATTTATTCCGTCAATACGTTCGCTAGTAATGTACCACTGGAATAAACAAAAAAATATAAACAGAAAAAAACAGGACCTCAACAGGAAAATGCATTATCAACCAACACCATCACCGCTATATACATATTATGTAATTCATGCATGTAAATGATTGTTATAATTTAAATATACAAATTTTATAGAATATGATATTTTATTACTTACCTTATCCAAACCATTAGTAACCTGACGAAAAGAGGTGTTTCTTTTTAAAATTTGCGCTCAATTATTTTTAAAATCATTTCAAATATTCCTGAATACAATCCTAAATCAATATAATGAACATTATTCTTCATTATTTACCAAATGACGAAATAAAGTATAATATTCGTCTTCCTCTTTTCTCGGTAATAAACTTTTACTTTTACTAAAACCCATATTTTCTTGTCCCCTTTTTTTATTTTCTTTTTGTTATAATTTTTTTTAATTTATATCTTGTTTATCCAAAATGCTATTGTTGCTAATTCTTCAATAGAAAAATTGAATTCCATTTTCTGGCGAATAAAATTAATATGATTCTTTTTTTAAACATCGTATGTCGACCATGAATCGAGATCGAACCGAGAACGGCATCGAGTAGTGTAGACACAGTGAGATTTGACCGGACCGAGAACGAAGCGAGATCGTACCGAGAACGGCATCATAGTATGAATCCAGCCTAAAACTAATAATATATTAATTGGCAGCACTGTTCAATTCATATCATTATTGTACAAATTGAATATACAGAGAATATAATTTCGATAAAGATTTTAAGATCGTATTTAAACTAGCTAAAGTTGACCAGTTTTATAAAATATTACTGAACCAATGGTTCTTGTAAGACTTGGAAGGATGAAAAGATCACATTGTGAAGATGTGATAAGTTTGGAGTTTGATCACGTTACAACGTTGGAGTCGTGGAACGTAAAATAGTTTTATATTTAACTACGTAATATGCAAGCAAATGAATAATGTTAGCAATGAAAATCCTAAGATCAATTAACGGCAGACGTCGACTCGAGAGCCTGTAATTGGATCATAACTCCGTAATGGTCCAAGTTCTAGGTCGGGATGCTGGATTGTTAGAGGTGCTTCGAGCGGAGTGGACGCCGCGTGTCGTCACCGGCGGTAAATCTGCGACGAGATTAATTAATGCGGCTATTTTATACACAATTTCTTTACAATGTTATTGGATATATCGGTTTTCAGTGGGGGATTGAATGACAGCCTAACAGCAACATTATTTTAAAGGTTTATATAACCACGTTAGGTATGCATGGTGATTGCAGAATCGATATCTTATTGCATTGATAGCCCTACCTGGTATTGGTTAGTAGGTTAAACAATGGTTATACTTCCATTAGCAACAATAATAGGAGAAAAGTATAAAAGTAAATACACACACGCAAATGTTTAAATAATTTATAGAATTAGGCGTTACTTTGCGGAGATCCATAATACAAAAGTAATAATAAAATTATTTTGCTATAATCCGCGATGAAGTAAAATAGAAAATATATATAATGCTAAATGTGGAGTGGACAATCGGTTATCATACCTGATACTCTCAACAATCGTTTCGCCCCGCAACCGAAGCATCATCGGGAGATAGACTCCACGACCAAAATCGCAAAGCTTTGCGATTTTGCTCAACGAGTGTTGAGTTTGTTATAGTGAACTTATATAGTGCTTGTGTATCATGGTGGCGGTGGTGGAGGTTAGTGCATGTGTTTTTAACGAATCCTCCATGTATCAGGTATGATAACCGATTGTCCACTCTACATTTAGCATTACATATATTTTCTATTTTACTTCATCACGGATTATAGCAAAATAACTTTATTAATACTTTTGCTAATGTTTAAATATAAATATATTCATATGAACACTTCAGTAGTATTAAACCATTTTGCCAAAGCAGCAGAGCATATATTGCACGAGCAGGTACTTTTAATATCCTTAAGTTTTAAACTTGCTACGAATACGCATAAGAATATTGGAGCAACAACAAACGATACAACAACCGAACAACTAATTTATTAAACTTAATACAACACGGCTTAAAGTTAAAATTACTTCGCATTTGAATTCAAACAAGCAACTTCCCAAGCCTTATACTATGTTACATCTGTTGAAATTTAGCGAACATAAGTTGATATAACTTATTCTTTGCGGTACTTTCGATAAGTATTTTAGCCGTGTGGTATCCGGCTGAGTAGAATAGACCAACCTCATTTCTTACCGAGGTGTCGTAAAAGGCGACTAAGGTAAGATGACCCACCGTGTGGTATCCGGTTTAGTAGAATAGACCACCCTCTTTCTTACCGAGGTGTCGTAAAATACGACAGAGGTAAGTTGACGTCAGGCAGGCGGCCGGTCGCAAAAACGCAGCCAAATCATGTTACAGTATGTTTATAACATGTTGTGCCGACCCCACTTAGAGTGGGTTAAGGGCAGGAAGATGATGACTTTCGATAAGTATTTGCGGTAATGTGTTGCTGTGGCAGCATAGAAACTAACATAAGTTTGCGTAATTAAAACCTTTCAATTTGGCTTTGGCAGTAAGTATTGTGTAAGTATTGGGGGAGTAATGGGGAACGAACTTCCATCTCAACCGACCCAAGTGTCAACCTCACCTGCACACGTTGGTATTTGTTCAGGGACATACTGCGGGCGACAGCCTTGTCATAGTGCTACCTGCTAGACAACAAACGAGACTCTGGCGATCGATCCGATTTAAGTCCGGCGATAAGAGCGACCCTCAGAACTATAGATCCATTTCGGTCTTGCCAACTCTAAGCAAGATTTTTGAGAAAATCATTTTAAAGCAGCTGCTCCAGCATTTTAATTTAAATAATTTACTTCATCCTGAGCAGTATGGGTTTACTAAGGGTCGGTCTACAACGGATGCGGGTGTGAAGTTGTTAAAGCATGTCTACGATGCGTGGGAGAACTCACAAAATGCCATAGGGGTATTTCGTGACTTGTCCAAAGCATTTGATTGCGTTCAACACGAAATTTTATTGCTTAAGCTTGGCTATTATGGCATTAAAGACAATGCACTTCGTCTCGTTGCATCGTATCTTCACAGCCGGATTCAAAGAGTGTGCATTAATGATGTGCAGTCATCCGGAACGGCCTTAGTTATGGGTGTGCCTCAAGGATCAATCGTTGGTCCGTTTCTGTTTTTAGTTTATATAAATGATTTGCCATATTTTATTCATAATATTTGCGATATTGTACTGTTTGCAGATGATACATCATTAATTTTTAAAGTTAATAGAAATGACGATAATTTTGACGAAGTAAACAGGGGTTTATCGCAAGTAGGTCATTGGTTCAGGTTAAATAATTTGGTACTGAACTCAAATAAAACTAAATGTATAGAATTTGCATTACCTAATGCTGCAAAAACAGCAAATAGGCTCACTTTAAATAATGTACCACTAAAAACAGATAATTCAACTGTATTTTGGGAGTATCCCTGGATACAAAACTCCAATGGAGCACACACGTAACAACTCTTGCAGGGAAACTGAGTTCAGCGGCCTACGCTGTTCGAAAGATAAGACAATTCACAGATGTTGAAACAGCAAAACTTGTTTATTTTGCCTACTTCCATAGCATTATGTCCTATGGAATATTGCTATGGGGTAAATGCGCGGATAGTGAAAAAATTTTTGTTTTACAAAAGAGAGCTATACGTGGCATTTATAATTTAAGACCGCGTGATTCCCTGCGAGAGAAGTTTAAGGAAACAGGTATTCTTACATTTGCTTCACAGTATATTTTAAGCAATTTAATTTATGTACATAAAAATATAATGAATTATAAAACGATAGGTGATGTATACAATAGACAAAGCAGGAACCGACATAAGCTTGCGGTTCCTGCTTTGCGCCTTCCAAAAGTGCGTAACTCGTTTGTGGGTTTTGGTATAAGATTCTATAACAAAATTCCGCAATCAATTTCAGCTTTGCCATTACAGCAGTTTAAAAACACTGTTAAAAAGAGGCTGATACAGAAAGCCTACTATACTTTTGAAGATTTTTTAGAAGATAAGAATGTGTGGATATAGCTCTCTTTGAACCTGTACAAGACAGTAACTACTTAATGTAAATAATATTAAGAATTATATTTTTAAAAGAGCAACCGCCGAGTTTCTTGCTGGCTCTTCTCGGTAGGAACAGCTTTCCGAACCAGCAGTAGAGTTGACGATTCAAAAGCACTTATTTACAAGTTTATTTGAATAAAGAATTTTTGAATTTGAATTTGAATTTGATCATGACTGTTAAGTATCGAACTTGGTTCAGTAGGTTACTTAGCACAGCTAACAGGATATCAGCAGCGTTCTTAGCACAGCGTTGATTTGTTTTCAATCTTTATTAAGTTCTGAATTTGCGATAAAGACTATAAAGATCTTGTATTATATTTTTCGACATAACCGATACCTTTATTGATAACTTCTGCTTCACTACTCTTACGACAAAAATACTAGTATTTCAGTTATTACTAACAAAATTAACTTAATGGTTAGCACTAAATACTTTCTTTAGTTCCTACTATATTTTCATCAACGACTAAGGTTCTTCCGGTAGATCACATTTAAAGTGTAAAACCAACTCTTATCGTATAGGTTGTTATACGAGTACTATTCACATTAGGCCATCACAGCATTGCGTTTGACAGCTAAAAATTTCATTTACTTTCTATGCCTATTTTAGCAGGTTTTTAGTACCCAAAAACAGGGACAAAACGATTTTTTGAAATAAAATGTAGGTAGATCGATTTTCCTCCCCAAAACCCCCTACACAAAATCATCGAAGCCGTTTCCAAGAATCAGAAAAAAATAATGCAGTTATTGAAGTTTCCATACATTTATAATTTCAAATGCAATCAAAGTATACTTCATTTAATTCTAACGAACATAATAAAATACCTAATGACTTGAAAAAGGAAGTCGGTACCAAACTCAATTTAGAAGTGGAAAGGAAAATATAAACTAGTTCCCTGTAAAAACGTTAAGTTCTCAGTTTTTCTCTAAGACAACATCTTACAATGTAATCAACAGCTTCGAGAGCAAGTTGATTAAGGCGGGGGCAAAAAGTTATTTAGTTTGTGTCCATGTTTATTTAAGTTCTTGCAGAAGTCGCGACTTACTTGATGAGTAATTTAACGGTGAAGAAGTTTTAATTGAGACCGGTCGGGCACAAAACATAATACAGCTAGGTAACATTGTTTCTCTAAACATTTATTAGATATTTTTAGAAATAGTGTGGCGGCGAAATAACTTATTACATCCATCTTACTTATAATTAGCCGTGTGGTATCCGGCTGAGTAGAATAGTACCACCCTCTTTTCTTACCGAGGTGTCGTAAAAAGCGACTAAGGTAAGATGACCCACCGTGTGGTATCCGGTTTAGTAGAATAGACCACCCTCTTTCTTACCGAGGTGTCGTGAAATACGACAGAGGTAAGTTGACGTCAGGCAGGCGGCCGGTCGTAAAAACGCAGCCAAATCATGTTACAGAATGTTTATAACATGTTGTGCCGACACCACTTAGAGTGGGATAAGGGCAGGAAGATGATGATCCATCTTACTTATAATATATTTATTTTATTTCTTAAAGTTTCAGTTAGTTTGTGTTATCTGGAATAAATCGCTTTTTAGCAATAAGGCCGCCCATTGTGTGTCTTAATCATGTATAATAAGAAAATGTTCTAGGTTCAAACTATTTTTTTGTATATTAAGATTATGGTGTATCATAGAGTATATTTCTATTCTATTATATTCTAGTTTGCTGGTGTTTTCGTTATTTTGGTCAGTCCTGACGTTATTATTCGTAGAAATATTACATTACTATAAAAACTGTCATACTTTAATGCCTTTTTTTTGTTAATTGATAATTTAAGATAAGTTAACTTGCCACTGTTAAATTGGCACCATCTATTTACATGGTTTCTTTTATTGAGTAAATTCTAGGACAGTTCGTTTTGTATTATAACTAGTAGTTCTTGCGATTTCGCTCGCGTGGAAAGCAGTATTTTATTGAAATTTTGAACATAAGAGTAGTTATAGTGCGTAAGCCATAAGAGACTAACTCTTATAGCTTACTTTTTTGTAGTATTTTTTGTAGATCTACAATTATCTAGTACATTACTCGAGTGTTTTGCTGGTTTACGCTGCGCATGCGATTCAAGCTCCCAGCAGGCGATTTTTTTTTGTAATCGCGCGACCTCTTTCAATTTACATACAACCGTAATTGACTATTAACTTAAATCTTATCGAGAAATTTCACTACCTTGTAGTAAAAACCGTACAAAAATCGGTTCAGTAGATTTTCAGAAAATCGAGTACAGACAGACAGCTTTGTTTATAATTAGTACAGATTACAAAAACCTACTACTTGTGAATATTTATTTCTAACAATCAAGTAATACGATATGATCTCCGTGTGGTATCTGGCTGAGTAGAATAGACCACCATCATTTCTAACCGAGGTGTCGTAAAAGGCGACTAAGGTAAGTTGACACACGGTTTGGTATCCGGTTGAATAGAATAGACCACCCTCTTTCTTACCGAGGTATCGTAAAAGGCGACTAAGGTAAGTTGACGTCAGGCAGGCGGCTGGTCGTAAAATACGTAGTCAAATCATGTGACAACATGTTTATAATATGTTGTGCCGACCCCACTTAGAGTGGGATAAGGACAGGAGGATGAAGTAATAAGATACTAATCGATGAATATTCCTAGTAGCTCTTTCTCCTAACCCCAGTCCATTTCCGGTGCAGCGGTCGCGGGTCATCCATTATGTACACTTGAGCGCAGTTCCTATATCCGGAAGGGACGTATCGCCCGCAGCCACAGGGCGTGGCTCGTGAACTAGAAGCCTTGTTATGTTGCATATTCATTTATACCATTCGTGGTGTCGCTACGGGACGAAACGATAGCTGTGATTGTAGTCGAATAGTATAGCTTATTTTTTTGATATACTTTTATCCTATATGTTAATATAAGATTAAATTGCATAAAATTTTATTAACATTGTGCGAGGGGATCGACTAACAAAGGGTAACAGACAGACGGAATGAAAGACTTATATATGTTTATACTTAAATATATTTTATGACATGTGACTATAATTTTTAGAAGAAAAATAAGAGAAAAAATCCTTGATGCTTAACATGCGAGCAGGTGGGAGGTAATATATTGGGCTAGTAAGAAAATATTCTATTTAGTTAACCGTGAAAAATTAGTTCAACATAAACAACATGGTTGAGGGTATTTTAAAGTTTACGTTGAGGTGAATGAAATCGCCGGTAAGTCTTTAAAATAGAAAGGAAAAATAATTTAGCCGCGTGCTGCATTGAATTAATTTTTCATTATTTCTATTGAAAATAAACTGATGCTCGCATCATGACTTTAAACATGCAGTGTCAGATTATCGGAACTGATAATGGGAGACAATAATTTATTACAAGGGTTAGACTCACTTTCACTGAATTTATATTTGTTTGGAAAAATGTTCATTCCCGCGTCATCACTCGTAAGTCGAAAGTTGTTTTATTTTTTGCAATTGCGTATATACATTTTTTCAACACGTAACAAACTCTGCAAATTAAACAACAAGTTGTTGAAAAGGAAATATTCAACAGGTGACATACACTTATCATAAGTTTCTTCCTTTAGACACTAAAAATTAAATTAAAATATATAAATATGTATATTAAGATAAAATACGATATTAAGTTGTTCGTTTAAATGGTATACAGGAAAGTGCAATTGTGAGAACTTAGGAAGTATAAAAAAAGCTCATACTTACACATTGGTATTTGATAGGTACCACCTAGGTCAGTACACTTCATCTTCGAATGATTTGTAATTTAAGTCAAGCGTGACTTTCAAACAAATACTTTTTATTCCACCCGGTTGAGAAAAAATATCCAATTTCATGCCAAAACTTAGGAGAAAGTTACAGGTAAGGGGTTCCTTGTTTCCGACCCAAAGTAAGCAAAGGGCTTATTAAAGTTTACTCGAGGCCCTTTTTATGCAGACAATGTGCCCTCGGATTTGTTTGGAGAGAGCGGGGATATATTACTACAAGCATTTTCGACATAAAGGTATATTTATAGTAATCGTTAAAAGCCTCAGATGCTGATCCATTTGTAGGTCCTAAATTGTTGCTCAGACGGGAAGATAATTGTAAAATTGATCATGTCACGTGATGCAAAACATTGCCAGTGTATTGTACAAAACATTGCCAGTGTATTGTACAAAACATTGCCAGTGTATTGTACAAAACATTGCCAGTGTATTGTACAAAACATTGCCAGTGTATTTTACAAAACATTGCCAGTGTATTGTGCAAAACAAATTCCCTTCTCGTCTTATGGGATATAAAAGATAAAAAGATTCTTTAGAAAGTAAACGACCGGTACACCTCTCACCTATGATAATGAGAGAGTCCTCAACAATGTGAACAGTATGTATTCTGCCGGCGCGATCTCCGCGAGCTCCATAAACAGTAATAAATGGGGGTTATCACTGAACATATTGGGGTTCCGCGTAAATTTATGACCAAATAAAACTACCGGACACGTGTCGATTCAAAAAGACTTAACCGACAGCCATAAGGTGTATATTATTGTGGCCGACGCGCAAATAACAGTTGCCTGGTTTGTATTCCGCGATGTGAGAGTGCGTCTTAATAAAAGGTGATTTATAAAATTGCATGCGGCTCATTTCTGATATGTCCGAATGTAATTGCGCATTACTATGAAAAATTCAGTGATCTCTATCGCAGCTTACGTCGTTGCAAATCCACACAAATAACTGTCTTTAAAATAGACTTTTCATAGAAGTTTAAATATTTGTAGGTCTGTTACCTAGTAATGAAACTGTGGTCAGAATGTTGCTCGTCTCGAAAAGAACTACAACAAATTATCATTGACCCGTTTCCGAAGTGCTCTTTAGAAGTTTATTAGGTTCTGGGAACAGACGAATAGCGTTACAGCGGAACAAATTTCAATGATCGGTACGCAGAGGACTTGCCAGTAAAAATTTACAATTATCTAAAAATAATGTATTAGCCAACATCATTAACCTAAACGGTGAGTCCGAAATCGAACATAACCACACCCTTATCTATTACGCGCTATCAAATATATCCGATCCAATAAACACGGGTCTGTTGTAACGAGCCAGTGATCTCGGATCGTTCAACTAATTGTCGCAGTATTAAGTTCGGTTCACGAGACGTCGACAGCCGCGAACTTAGATCTTTGACGACATGCCAGTATACGATTTGGTCCTAAACTTACAGTTAAAGTTACAGACTCATTTAATTAAATTCTAGAAAAGTATGAAATGTATTTCACTTGTCTTATGAATTTTATGTCTCGTGCAGGATACAGGTTGATATATACAGCAGCTGATAAACAAAAAAAAAATGCCTCTCAAAAGCGAGCGATGTACGTGCGATTTATAGTATGAAACCACTTGACTCACTCGATTCTTACTGTAGCTTAGCAATACATTATAGATATATAGATACCAGACAGATACCATAATAGAGTTGTTGAGCGCTAAAACATACATCTTTTCAAGGCACATGATTCGAAGAACCGCTGGGAGTTAGGGACACAATATTAAAATAGTAACCTTGTATTTAAACTAAAAATTCTAAAAAAGTAGGTATACAATCTCAAATAAATCCCCCAATGTTTTCTCTAGAAAATATGTTTTTAAACTTTGTACGGGTCTATTTATACAAAAAACTTCGTTCCCTTAGCAAGCAATGACTTATTTTCTTAAAATTAATTTCTATCCAAAATTAAACTTTCCACTAATTTTCTCATTCCTTTTCAATCGTAAACTCATTCTATTTTATTTTTAAGTAAATTTTACATAATCATATAAATTTTATAATACCAAGTTGGCCGATCATTATCATTTGTTTGCACTAGATTTCTCTTTTTATATTCTTTTGAAAAGTAAACATCGCTATCCTAGAAAAGGAGATTAAAAAAACCGATGAGAGTATTGAAGCGGGCGTAGTGCGGATATGGACCGGATGTGGTCCGGACATTGCGAGGAAATTATACCCGCGTGCCGATGAAATGAGGACGAGGATTTTCCAGTTTTAATGTTAACCTAAGTTATACATAGTTCCTGACACAGTTACCGCTTAGTTCACGCTCGATTTGCTTGAAGTCTGAAAATATTGGATTAGTTGGCGTAGAGGTAAATTTAATTATTTCACTAAAATTCGTACGGAAAGATCGTTATATTATTTTGCATGCAGCAATTAATACGCAAGTAAGTAGTAAGTAAGAAACGGCCTGTTACTATCCCACTGTTGGGCATAGGCCTCCTCTCTCCATTTTTGGAGAGAACGGTTGGAGCTAAGACCTACCACGCTGCTCCAATGCGGATTGGTAGGTTACACATATCCCTAGGATTCTCTAGAGATATGCAGGTTTCCTCACGATGTTTTCCTTCACCGAAAAGCGTGTGATAAATTGCAATTATCAATTAGACACATAAGTTTTAATAGATAAACTCATTGGTGTCTGCCCGGGTTTGAACCCATGATCGTCTCTAGAGATTCACACGCTCGCACCGCTAGGTCATCACAGCTTAATTAATACGCGCTGTGGATGAATTAACTGCGATTATTAAAAAAAAAATGATTAACTTTTTATTCAGTATAACAATTTTCATGAAAAGTGACAAAGCGACGAAGATTGTATACGAAATCAATCGGGACAATGTTATATTGCTCTGAGTTCTCACAATAAGCTGACTGTGTATTTTGATGTCAGATTTAAAAAGGATTTGTATTATTTTAAAATCGCAACCATTGCCAGTGTAAAGACGTAAAACAATAAAGTCATCACACTATAATATAAGACAATACATGGAAACTACGTTCAGCTGGTTTTTATCATAAAATATAGCTGGCGGCCATTTATAAAAATATATTGGCTTCTAAGTTACGTCATCAAATTTTTTGACAAAATGTTTTTTTATTGTTATTCCGTACTACTATTTGGTAGAGGTGTATGGGATTACGAACTTTATTTCGGCGTTCGTTTTATTTTAAGCAAAATGAATTATTCATTCGTTTATTGCGAACAACGTTAACTGCGCTTGTTTTTGAAGCTCTTTCACATCAACAGCTCGCTTAACTCATTTTTATAAGCTTTTTATGACATAAAAGCTGCTCGCACATCATACGAAACAATGCACCGACGGCGCGGGCAAGTGGGAATGGTAAATTTGCACTTCACAAATTAAATTTGTTTATGTATGGAGAGGGACGTTTTAATTTCAAAATAATATTTTTATTCTTAACAAGATTTATCTTCGACTGAGTTAAAGGCAACTTTAGTGTTAAAATACCCTCAATTATGTACTATGTTATTTTTCTTGTTTCCGATGGTCCGAAGGAAAACGGGATTTTTTAAATCCTTTTTATCAGCCCAGTAATTCATCGGTACTGGGTCAGCTAATGGATTTTAAAGTATTACTAACGACATACAAACAATTCGCATTTATAATATTTGTGTCGTTGTCAAGATTTGCTTACTACAACATATTACAACGGTAATATGTCTCACTCTCTCTCTGTATGTGTGTGTGTGTGAGTGTGTGTGAAAGAGAGTGTGTGTGAGTGTGTGTGAGAGAGAGAGTGTGTGTGAGTGTGTGAGAGGGAGAGAGTGAGTGTGAGTGTGTGAGAGAGAGAGAGTGTGTGTGTGTGTGTGTGAGAGAGAGAGAGTGAGTGTGTGAGTGTGTGTGTGTATGTGTGTGCTTATGGTCCAAAACTAGACTACTAAGTACATAAACCTAAAGTTAATTATTGAAGTTCACACTTCAATAATTAAGAGTTATCAACCGATAGCCATAACTTGACTGAAGCCCTCCACTTAACCAAACTTGACTTTCGATTACAAATAAAACCTAGAAAGTCATGAAGTAATGGATATTCGGGTAAACGATGAAATCGAACGAGCGCCTCCAAAGACGCCAATCTAAAACCTAAAACAAATTTAAACAATCTCCCAAAAAAATTGATTGCGTAAATCAAAATCCAATAAATAAAATTCATGCTGTTATTAACCTCAAGTTACTGATAAAAATGCCTCTTAAAGTTCAATCCGAAGCTCGCGGTAAGCCCGCTTGAATTTTAAATGCGCGAATTAAAACATTGAAAATTCCAACAAAGCGCAATGCGGTTCGCGGCCTGCGCTTCGATAGCTGCGGCCGTGCCGAGCTGCACAACAAATTATTGAATGGAAAACAAAAAAATCGGCTTAATACTGTTATTGGGAATCCATAGTATCGCGATTACTTTCTTTTTAGTAGGTAGCAATTGATTTAGCCTTATGAATATGTGTAATATTCACATCTATGAAATTTATTTATAAATATTCAAATAAAACTGAAGAAAACTTTGACAGCCTCTGATACGTCTTATTTCTAAAGCTAGTACCGGGTCGACCGAGCCTTGCTCGATAATTTTTTCAAAATAAAAAAAGAAACTTAAGAAAAAAAGTATTGAGTAGGTGGGGCTCCTAGGTATTTTCATTTCTCGTGACCGGCCGTTCTCCGAATAGGCTACGCGGACTTGACGTTTTACGGCAAAAATAGTGTTTTATATTAAATTTAAATGTCAATAATTTTTTATGCCAAAACACGGTGATAAAACGAATTTTTTTAAAGTAAAACCTAGCTAGATCGATTTTTATTTCGCAAAACCCCCTACATTCTGAATTTTAGGAAAATCGTTGGAGCCGGGTTTCGCAACAATTAACTTATTAAGATTAACTTATTTAAATATTAAAGATATAATTGTAATTTCCAATTTCAAATGAAAATAATTAGTAGAAGCAGTACAGTGCAGTTAATATGGGGTTTTTGGAAAACAATGGGTAAAATTTGAATTAAAACAGAAAGAATACTCCCATGGTGATGCTACGCTGAATTTTAAATGTAAATGTATTATAGTTGTTTGGTAAATTGCACGACATAAATGTACTGTTGAAATAATATACGGGCTTCGCTCGCCCTAAATCATGTGAAATTTTGCGTTAACTTGTACATGTAGAGACGGTTTCGTGTCATATTGTAATTACTTTCATAATATCAGCCCGTTGTACGGGATGATGAAATTATAATAAACCCGCGCTACAGCCTTCTAATGTTCCCGGTTAATGTACGAGAGATAATGTTTAAAATGATTATAAACTCCCCCGAAAGCACACTTTATTACTTCAAACGCAACAATATTCTTTTATTGTTAGCATTTCCTTACAAAATTAACCTTAATGTGTATTCATCTGAAGATATTGTGGCGGCGCTCGTTAGTGATTAGAATATTTATGAAGTCGGTAGGTAACTGGAAAACACAAACTTAACTCAAACACCACGGTATCCAGGAAATTGTTAGCTTAAATGAAGTTTAAGTGAACGAACAATAACCTACTTGAAAAGTGAACTTAATATTTGTTAAAAAAAATATATTACATCAAAAATAAAATGAAAGTCATACTTTGAAAAATATAAACGTACACCTATTTAGTATCTGATTATTTTTAAGACTGCTCTTTGTTTATGTAATTACGAGTATGTAATTGCGTGACGTAGATGATGGCAGCATTTGCAACAAACCATAGTGGTTTAGAATGTTATTATTTATTATGGATTGTTCTGTCAATGAATATAAAATATTGATTTAAAGCTTTGTACCAATTCAAATTATAAAATGTTATGCCAATTTAAAGTTAGGATAGCCTTTTTTGATCTTTTCCTTTAATATGCCTTTGATGCGTATTCTGATTTTTTCAGTTCTAGCCGGCATAAGTCATAGTACAGTATATTTTGATTTTCTCCATTATTTTTGGAAATTTGTGAAAGCACGGGAAAAAGACACATTAATAATTTGTGGTAAAGTAAACAGATTTTGTACAATTTTAATTTGCTTGAAACCGAAACATCTATCGCAAAGTTCGGGGCCACAAGTGAAGTAAATCACACGGAATTACGAGCCGTACAGCCGACAGATGTTCTACAACTTTGTTGTGTCCCCAAAAGTTTTGGAGGTGTTCGGTTACAACCCAAATAGGGTTCATTATAACTTACAGTTGGTTAGTTTGCGGTGCTGGGGAAATATATATTGTTTAGAAATATTAATGGGACATCTAATTTCTATACGTTGAAAAAAATAACATGTCATTATCTTTTATCGGATGCCCTGTCGTCTCAGTCTTTTAAAATCGTCTTACTTAAATGAGTAGGTACATTCTCGTTATCTTTAGTAACCTGACGAAGTGTTGTCATCGGCGACCTAGTATAAATCTGTTTGTGTGCAAAAAAATCAGGTGAAAAATATAATAGCTAGCCTACATTTAGTGTGTAGGTGTGAGACAGCATTCATATAAACGAAATGACAAAATAAATTGCTGTTTCAATGATGATTGTATTGAACATACTTACACATCATCATCATCATCGTCATCATCTCATAAAGTGCTTTCCTTTATGCTAAAACAATTTTTAATTCGTATTGTACTTTAAATTTTCCTTAATCTTTCTTAGTAGTATTTGATTTATCTGAAGTTCAAAACAAATGACATATACTCGTATCACTTCATAGGAATTGTAATAGCGCCATTTTAGCTGTTGGCGGTAACTCTAGCTTGATCAAGATATCTCATTACACTTCTCTTTTGTATTAGTTAATGTAGAAAAGTAAACATTTTTGCGTACAATGATATAATAGATTTAACTAAGAAAACGTTGTTATAATAATCGTGCGAATGTTTCATCACGTGAATAATTTATGGTCTTGTGGGTAGCCGCAAGTTGTAACAAGTTAAAAACAAGTTGAAACGAGTATAAGTATATTGTAAAAGTTTCACACGCCACTTAGGTGTTGCATGTGAAATGATTCTGTATTGCGGGATAGTTTTATACAACCGCCACTGGATAGATTAAAAGACAGGACAGTAAGGTAGTTATTAAACAAAGGGGTGTGTATTTACTTTTTTATTTTATTTTCAATTAAGAATGTAAATGACAAGCAACATTGTGTTAACGCACACTATATACAATAACACGATATATTAGGAATACCACTATTCCCGTTCCGAGATGCACTTCTCTTGAATAATGAACAAAGACTGACTGTCACTGAAACGTTTTATCAATAAGAAGACTAAACCGGGAACAACACGTCACAGTGTTAGTACCATTTTGATCAAAAATGGCGCGATACTCTTGTTTCATGACTGTGTTGCTATAAAATACAAAGCGGAAGTCAATGGCGACAACAATTGAATAATTAATAAATAATTGATAATCAAACTAACACATCAAACTACAAAGTGAACTTCTTGAAATATGTTGATTAAAAAAAATGATGTTATATATGACGTCATTTTTGTAAAATAAAATGATAAACGTTATAAATTAACTGTAAAGTTTTATATGATGTTTGTGGAACGTTTTAAACATTTATGACCTTTTAGTTCTACGTTTTTGAGGAATAGGTCAGGAATGAAATCCTTCATAACTAACAGGAATGAGATCTTTCATAATTCTCTCATACAAAAACATCATACATGTCGTTCTCATTTAAACAGGCTTGTGGGGTATTAGAAACTGTTACTAATCATACAAATGATAGGAAGGCGTCACATACAACACTTAAAACTTCAAACACAGCACAACAGTCAAAACTTTCTCTTGTAAAGCTTAATATTAGTTTCGTCTTGTTAAGATTTAATTGTACCAAATTTCATTAATGTTGCTTTAGAATCTTCTAATGTTGTAAAGTTTGTTCTGTTACACTTTCACAGCCAAGATTGGCTGTGAAAGTGTAACAGAAAGACAAACAAACTTTTACATTCACGGTTATTAAATTATATTAAATAACGATATTTTCTTTATTATTTTACGATAGAAATAAGAAGCGTTTTTTCATAAGTCAAAATCAATTTAATTTCTTTCTCTCTTTTTAACAACATAAAACCTCCGCGCTCACCCATCCTATCCCCATTATTACTTCCGTTACAATTAATTGGGATTCAAACTAACGTAATGCGAATTAAGCATAGCTTCTGTACCACTATCAAAGATACTCATACAAAGAAGTCCAAGGGTTTAAATCCGGCTCGAAGTACCATGAAGAAAACAGGAAAAAAAAAACAAGAAAAAACGAAAAAATACTTGGAGTTAAATAGAAGTCGTGCGAACGGTGCATGGCGTAGAAAGAAACACTTGAATGTCAATATTACAATTCAACGTTGACATTAATTTTTTGTTTTTTTTGTAAAAAAATGATAAGTAAAAACTTCATTTATTTTTGTGTATTTCAGCAAAAAATCAAAACTCCATTGCCTCACATCGCAATATTTACTATCACTCTCTCTTCGCAACGAGCGGCGCTGAATTATTCAGCTCCGCTCAAAGGTTTTTCCACTTGAATCGTGCTATACGAGTGTGTGTAGAACAATTGAATCCTGTGTTTCGTGCTCTGGATATCGCCCGTAAATTGTACAATCCCACACACTTTCAGTTTGGATGGTTGGAGCTCTATACATGGAATACACTTCACCTTTAGAACAAATATAGAAGCGACAGGTATATTCAGGTCATCACACTACGTCCTACGGCTCTTACAGAGTATCATTATAGATATTCTGTGTTTCATTATTTCTGTGGGAACAAATAAAGCTGTATATATTAATAACAAGTCGTCAAGCGTGATGTTATCTCATAGTTTTCCTCGATAAATGGACTATTTTAGACTATAAGAATTTTTCAAATTGGTCCAGTAGTTCCAGATTAGCGCGTTCAAACAAACAAACTTTTCAGCTTTATATAGTAGTATAGAGTATGAATTATTACTATTAAATTTTAGGCCTTGTTCTTATAAATTAAAATATAAACCTGACCGGTTTAAATTAAAACTTAAACTACAACACTTTGAACTTGACTGGCCCGTTGGAGCAGTGACCCTGCCTTTAGGTGCGCGGGTTCACGGTTTAGATTCCCGCCGAGGGCCAACATCTTCTATAAATTTATAAGTATTTAAAATTATATCAGTTTATATATTTACCAGTTGTCTGTCACCCATAACACAAGTATTGAGTTACTTACTTTGGGACGAACGACCGTGTGTGTAAGTGTCCCATATATTTATTTATTAAACAGTTAATAGCGAAATAATTCAAATATGAATAGACAATTCGTAAATTCTATTACAACGCAAATTTTAATGACTTCCACCACATAATAATAACTAAATTATATTTCCATACCCGGTTTAGTTTAAACAATATTGAATCACAAACATTTACGAAATAATCAGTTTATAGAAACGGAATGCATGTACTGTGCATAATTAAATTCCCAATGCAATAATAGAAAATATTTCAACTTAGCAAAACATGGTTTTTGCGATGATAGTTTAAAAGCAATTTTGGGAAAAATTTGCTTCGTATGTTGAGGTTTATACTAGTTTATCCTGTAATGGGAAGTGACATATAATTCAGTTTTTTAGAGCATTATATGGTTGAGGGCAACCGAAGTTGTTATGTTACAGAGATTGGTGTGTGGATTCGTACAGAATAGAGAGGTTTTGGCCCCGCGCTAGATCCATTTGTCAATATAAAGTTCGTTTCAATCAAAGTCTCGCTGCCGTTTAATTAGTTATTGTGCGCACATAAATCACTCATTTGACGGATGAAACAATATTATGAACAGTTACTCAAAACTTAAATTTAATCGATACAGTCATTTATCATGGCTACAGAAAATGTTAATAAATATTATAACTCGTCCAACCGTTGTCTAATAAGTGTCGTGTGTTGATGTGTAAAAAAAAATTTTTCGAAAACATAGAATAGAATAGACAAAAAACTTTATTTGTTTTCACACCACGATACAAATAAGTAAAGTTACCAATAAACAAAATAATCTTAAACCTAATAATTAACCTTACCTAGTTATTTTAAGTATATATGTAAAGATTTGTACACTTGTAATTGGAGCAAAGCCCCAAAACTGATTTCCATCGCCAGGAATATTCCATATTTCTGGAGAGTTTACCAAACCGCACACAGTACAGTAAACACCAGAGCTGTGGCTTGTATACTCTTCTGAGTCGGATCTTGAAATCGATCCACTCGTCCATCTCATGTTTCTTCCGTTAATTAATGAAGGACGCCGTCACCGCTCACCAAGTCCCGCCAAATGGACGAACGTTCTCGAACAATGGTCTCATTGTTCGATGTAAAAGCTTTCATTACACTAAACTTGGGCTCGAGCGCGCTTCGATAATGTGCTAATTGCTTCGAAGAATCAATTTGTTCACTGAAAGCTCTTCCCTAAAAACAATAAACCTTTCTAGGTCAATGGGTCTATTAATACTTCAAGTCGATGGGAGCAATTTGCCTTTTCAACACTTTAAGGCGGGTATCTGCCCAATGCTACCCAGAATGTCTTCTATGGATATTTGATAAAGTAAAAAGTAACTTTAAGTAACTAAGTAATCATCAACAATAAAACTTTCCTTTGAATCCCTTGGTACGAATACTAATACCACATTCAGCTGAAAATACATTTTATCATTTATCAAATGATGACAATGATAGTGAGATTTTAATATCATTACAATTACTGTAACTTAAATAAGTCGATTTGTAAAACACTCAAGTTAACAACACTAACAAACAGTTAACAAAATTTCATGTCCCTGCTGTTAACCGTTGAGAAGTTCCCTCGTCTGGAGCTAATCCTGGCTGCAACAGCATGGTTATCATAAAAAATGTAAGAAAATGAACAGACAATTCATCCAAAAACTTTTAGTTTGAGAATCTAAATACAGAAAATGTCATAAAAAGCTTTAAAAAATCAAAACGTGCCGCCAATTTAAAATACAAAAAGCCATTTTGTTTCGTGACACGTTTACATTTAATTCGCCGAGCTTCGCGCGTGCTGTCATTTGATTGCATTATTTACACGCTGTTTGCTGGTTTGGCCGCGGAAATAGCGCCGCGGGCACAAGTCGACTTAATATTATCGATCCGCACTTTATTTGTTTAACGTTTGATCTGTTGATAATCGATAATTTTAGATATAAAATTATACAAATAATTCGTATTCGGAGCCTTTATTTAGGCTCCTTTTGCTTTAGATATATACGGGTTTTTGGCAAGACTCGAGTTTAAAAGTAAAATGTATAAATATTATAACAGCCCAAACCTGCTCATCAATGGTTTTTTTTTCATGTAACCTTCAATCGGATAGATCTGCCACTCTAAACATTGGCTATTACATTTAGCTACTCAAACTACAAATATACCATCTAATCACTCTATGTGTCTTCGCATAAATTAGCAAAGTAAAGCGATTTGAGGAATGAAAAAAGAAAAACTATGACACAAAGTCTAACTTTACCCGACTATAGCTGTGAGTCTTCTTCTTCTTCTTCTTCTTCTTCAACCGATGGACGTCCACTGCTGGACATAGGTCTCCTCATGGGATCTCCAGAACACACGATTTTGTGCCGCTTGTATCCAGCGGCTCCCCGCGACCCTTTTGAGGTCGTCTGTCCATCTAGCAGGGGGTCTTCCGACACTGCGCTTTCCGGTGCGGGGTCGCCATTCCAACACTTTGAGACCCCAACGTCCATCGGTTCTCCGCACTATGTGCCCCGCCCATCGCCACTTCAGCTTCGCGACCCGCTGAGCTATGTTGGTGACTCTGGTTCTTCTACGGATCTCCTCATTTCTGATTTGATCACGTAGAGAAACTCCGAGCATAGCTCGCTCCATCGCCCGCTGAGCGACTCTGAGCTTTCTTATGAGGCCCATAGTCAGCGACCATGATTCAGAGCCATAGGTCATCACTGGCAACACGCACTGTTCGAAGACTTTAGTCTTCAGACACTGAGGAATATTGGACGAAAAGATCTCGCGTAGTTTCCCAAACGCTGCCCATCCGAGTTGGATTCGGCGACTGACCTCTTTCTCGAAATTGGACCTACCTAGCCGGACCGTATGTCCCAGGTATATATATTCGTCGACAATTTCGAGTGCAGAGTTCTCAACGATGATCGGGTGAAGCGGAACATGTGAGTTTGACATAACTTTCGTCTTGCTCATGTTCATTTTTAGGCCCACCTGTTGAGATACTCTGCTGAGGTCGTCGAGCATTGTGTTAAGATCCTCCAGGGACTCTGCCATAACGACTATGTCGTCGGCAAATCGAAGGTGAGTGATGTACTCGCCGTTAATGTTGATGCCATATCCGTTCCAATCCAAAAGCTTAAAGACATCCTCCAATGCAGCGGTAAACAGCTTCGGGGAGATGACATCTCCCTGTCGCACACCACGCCGCATTTGGATTGGTCTCGTAGTTCTGTCTTGGATACGGACAGACATTGAGGCGTTTTCATACAGAAACTTCAACACTTGGACGTACCGATAGTCGATTCGGCATCGCTGGAGCGATCTTAACACAGCCCATGTTTCCACCGAATCAAAGGCCTTCTCATAGTCCTCAAACGCCAAGCAAAGTGGCCGGTTATACTCCTCGGTCTTCTGTATAACCTGCCGCAGCGTAAATATGTGGTCTATGGTACTAGCCTTTCCGGAAACCGGCTTGTTCGGGAGGCTGGAAGTCGTCGAACCTACGAGCGAGACGATTCGTTACGACTCTCGAAAACAACTTATAAACCAGACTCAGCAGCGCGATGGGTCTATAATTCTTCAATAAGGTGTTATCACCCTTCTTGAAGAAAAGAACCACCACGCTCCTGTGCCACGCTTCCGGCGTAGTGCCCTCGTGAATGACGGAATTGAACAACCGCTGAAGGACTTGGAGTACCGGTTTTCCACCCGCCTTCAGGAGTTCTGTAGTGATTCCGTCATCACCCGGAGCCTTGTTGTTCTTAAGTTGTTTGAGAGCCGTACTAATCTGGTATAGGCTGACGTCCGGGATATCTTCGGTATAGTGTCGGGTCTTGGCTTGGCTCTTGGGTCTTTTGCCAAATTGACAACAGGCTGTTGTGTTGAGGTGTATAACTGCCCAAAGAACTTCTCAACCTCTCCCAAAATCTCAGGTCGAGACGAAATGATACTACCAGTATCGGTCTTCAGTCGCGTTAACTGCCTCTGCCCAATAGACAGATCTCTTGCGAACACTTTTGAGCCCCTGTTACGCTCAATGACATCTCGAATATATTCGGTGTTAAAGTGTCGCAGGTTGCATTTCTGCGCCTTAGAAATCTGTCTATTGATCAGACGGTAGCTCGAAGCGTCTACTGAAGACTGTAGCCTCATTTCGTTCCTCTCGTCCATGAGCTTGAGAGTCTGGGTCGAGAATTTATTGGTTCTCTTACGGTGAGTCTTATAGAATTTGGACCCCACCGCATGGACAGTTTCCACTAGCCTGTCGTTTACATCGTCCACAGAAGCGCAGTCAGCTAAGCAATCAAAACGGTTTTTCAGCTCGAGTTGAAAGTTCTCGGGGTTTTGAATATGAGCTCGAGTTGGTCGGAGCGTAGACTTCACCAGTCTGGATCTTTCCAGCTGTACGCATATATTCAATGTGCCTCTAACCATACGGTGATCGCTCCCGGTTTTCACGGTATCGATCACAGAGACATCATTGAATATATGACGCCTGGTCGACATGATGAAGTCGATCTCGTTTCTCGTGGAACCGTCGGGACTTACCCAGGTCCATTTTCGATGTGGTCGTTTCCTGAAGAAAGAGTTCATCATATAGAGATCTTCTCTCTCCAAGAAATCGGCCAACATCTGGCCCCTGTGGTTCCGTTGCCCATATCCAAATTGCCCTACTCTCAACTCGGTGCCGCTTCGCTTGCCCAGCTTTGCGTTGAAATCCCCCATCACAACAGTGTAGAAGGTTTTGGAGGCATGCATGGCTCTAGATAAATCCTCATACATGGCCTCTACCTCCTCGTCCGCATGTGCCGATGTCGGTGCGTAGACCTGTATGACCTTCAGCGAATACCGTTTGGTAATTCTGAGTATCAGGAACGCGACCCTGCTTGACACACTCTCGACTTGAACAATGTTGTTAACAAGGGACTTGTGGACGAGAAACCCGACACCACCTTGGGACTGTTGTTCGCCCTCCCGGTAGTAAAGCAAGTTTCCGGATTTTAGGATCATCGTGTCCTCTCCCTCTCTTCGGACTTCGGATAATCCTATCACATCCCAGTGCAACTTGCTTACTGTTTCTTCCAGCTCGAGTATCTTTTCGTCTTCCCTCAAAGTGCGTGCGTTGTACGTTGCCAGGTCTAGTCGTCGGGGTTGGCAGCGGAATCTCTGCCGGAGATTCTTGACACCCCCTGCCCCGCCGTTACCCAAACCGCTGCCAGAGCTGGGAATAGCGGAGCTGCCGGGAACTAGGGGCTGTGGTTTTGTTTTTAATGCCATGAAGGTATTGCCAGTAATCACCACGCTTGGCCTGTGGGTTGGTGATCGCAGTGCTGACCATATCGCACCGACAGTGCTGCTGCCCACTGTCGGTCTGGTAGAATTTAGGTCAGCTATATGAATGGTTATACCGCCATTAGTCGGTCGCCAGAGCCTCGTTGGTTGACTTGCAGGGTGCACCGCGTGCAGGTGAGGTTGACAATTGGGGAGACTGATTGGGACGAGCGTCCCCCTTACACCCCACCCCTTAGCTGTGAGTGTAAATATATAATTTTAGTGTACACATTCCTTTATATTTTAACAATATTTTTAAAATACGTAAACCATTTCCTCGGATTACTTTAAGATAAAACGGCTCCATATGTCTGAAGCAGGGCCGTGTTTACAAAGGATCCATCTGTTTCGTCGACGGCAAAGAGATCACAATAAAGTTGTATTTATAGGAAACTGCGACTGACATTAAAAATATACAGGAATTTCATACGTTTTATATTTATTCAACAAGGGAAAGTTTCATTCTATTGATTCATATTTCAAAGTAAAACATGAGAGATACAAAAACGCTGTGCATAGTTGTTACTTAAAACATTCATCATTACATGGTCATTTTAAATCGTCATCATTTAAAAATGGATTTATTAGAGAAGGAAAGCGAATACTAAATAAAGTGTTGTACAAGTTTCTTTATTACCATGAATTATATCAAAATTTTATAAATTTTATTTCTATTATATTATAAACTAGCGGCCTGCCCCTGCTTCGCACGGGTATAAAATATATATCCCATGTCAGTCAGTGTAAAAAAATGATTAAAATCGATCGAGTAGTTTTGATTTATTCATTACTGCCCGTGGCCCGCACGCGTTAAATTTGGAGAAAAACAATTTCCTTTCCCTATACCAAGAAGATTTCCTGCTATCTTTGGAATATCTAAATTCATATAGTACATTTTTACTTATTTAATTTTACATTTTCCCTATGTATTTTATTTTTACAATTAATTACAGAATGTCTTTAAACAAACTCTTGAAAGAGCGACATCGCTGCTAAAGTCGAAGTGTTATAGGGCGAAGCGCGGCGTCCTCACGGAATTTTACATGCTGTGAACGGCTATATTGAACTATATTAAATCAACTATTTATTTAAGGTACTTAATTGGATAAGGATCAATGCTGTATTGTATAAAAATTGCTTCAAAAATATGGCATTATTTTTCGTAAAAAGTAAATGACAAAAAATGCTATAGTGGGTTATCCACAAGAGATAGACATATACCATCGCGGACTTTTCTGTAGACCTTTGCAAGGTGTACAAATATTTAGTACATCATTTTGATAAATCTCGTAGGGTTTAGCCTGCGTTTGCAATGTAAGCGGAAAAAAATGTAATTATTTTCGGAAATCTCAAAAATTACAGTATTTCTCTACTCCGTATTGAATGTTATTATACGTACAAACCTTCCTCTGGAATCACTCTATCTATTAAAAAAAACCGCATCAAAATCTGTTGCGTAGTTTTAAAGTTTTATGCGTACATAGGGATATTGGGACTTTGTTTTATAATATGTAGTGATGATATAATGACGGCTGAACGCTTCAAATCTGAAAGGGTTTTTTGTTAAAACCCAGCTGCCTAATTCATGTGTACAATTATCATGCCCTTTTCGGGTGTAAAATACCCTGCATACATTAAAAGAGCTTTTGGGATATGTGTAATCTTGCAATTCGCACTGAAGCAACGTGATGTATGTAAACTCCGACCTTTCTCTTCAAAAAGGAGATAGAATGTCGAGTAATAGAATGTAACTGGGCTGTTAACATTTTTATTTTAAACCGTATATGAAATTCCTTTTTTATAAACTATGGGTCCATAATCCTCAAAAGCTTTATTAACCCCCAATCGATTGTTCCCATGTATATCGCGGTTAATCGAAATTGCTCCATAATTATCGTGTACAGTTCCCAATAGCAATTTATCCGGGATTTGGTGAACGTTGTTGAACACCAGATGAGTTATGTGGCCTTTTACACGGATTATGTTGGATTTAGTTGTTGGATATTGCAGCCATATTCATATAAACATATATATCCTGTCAAAAAAGGGATACTTTATCATGGTGTAGTTTTCATGGACCAAAATTTCATTCGATGAGTAATGATTTGGCCTAACAAGGACCAGTTTTAGCTTAAAATGTTATCAGCTTGTCTAAGGCATTATACCGGAGTGCTAATTTGGTCAGTGGTTCGTGACTTAATAAGCAGTAATAAGATTCAGCACAAACTTTTACTTTGCGGTAAAAGTTTAGATCCAACCGGAAATTGGAAGTGACTCACTCGTGAAGCATAAAGTAACGGACAGTAATTTAAACGAGCTTTCTTATTTAATTGAGGTAAAGACAAGAAAAAAGAACCAAATATAATTAAAATTCTAAATATCCATTTGGATATTATACAGTGACCCGTGATGTGCGGTATTCGGCTGAGTAGAATACACTACCCTCATTGCTTACCGAGGTGTCGTAAAAGTCGACTAAGGTAAGTTGACGTCAGGCAGGCACATCCCACTTAGAGAGGGATAAGGGCAGGAGGATGATGATGGTATAATAACACTTTTATGCACGCATTCACTAATATTAAAAAAAACATTACTACAGGAGATGAAATAAGAGTAACATGTCATGTATAGATCTACGAGTATGAATTTTAAAGTTAGAAGTGTATATTTAAGATTCTAATTTAAAATATTCTTTATTCAAATAAACTTGTAAACAAGTGCTTTTGAATCGTCAACTCTACCGCTGGCTCGGAAAGCTGTTCCTACCGAGAAGAGTCAGCAAGAAACTCGGCGGTTGCTCTATCCAAAATAATATTTATAACTAGCTACATTAAATCATTAAGAGCAAACAGCATGCTGAGTAGAGCTCATGTGCACGTCGCCACAGCTGACAGCTGGCAGATTGATACAGCGGCTCTATCTCTGACACGTCAGCAATAATTAACACGGCTGAGACACTGATTAGAGCGTGACACGCTCAAGACAGCACCGTGACACGAGCTCACCATGACGTGTCTAATCATTGATAGAGCTTTATTATTTTACTAGCGATCGTCAGTGGTAACTCGTAAAACCGTAATATAGTCTTTTGATAACCATAAAAATGGTTAGTGGGTCAACCTTAAAAGGAAGACATATGCTATCACGGACTTTTATTTAGAACTTTTATTTAAAAGGGGAAAATTTTGTAATACATGATTTTTGAATAACTATTACCGTTTACTCAGCGCATGCAAAGAAGGCTTTCAATTTTCCCGTTTTCGTAATATTTTTTTATTGCTGCTCCTCTCCTATTCATCTTAGCGTGATGTTATATAGCCTATAGCCTTCCTCAATAAATGAACTATAACATTATATTATATTATATTATTACACTGAAGGAGTTTTTCAAACTGATCCAGTAGTTCCTGACATTAGCGCGTTCGAACAATCAAACAAACAAACAAACTCTTTAACTTTATATAGAAAGAAAGAAAGAAAGAAAAATAATTTTATTTGCAACAACACACTACACAAGTATAATAACACACATAATATATTAAAACTAAAAAAAAATAAAAAATCTACTTAACAAAAACTAACTTGCATAGTGTGATGCCCCAAATTGGTGTCACCTCTCAGCTTTTGTCGGTCGTGATCAATCACTACCGACGCTGATTTTCAGAGGTCACCAACTGCTATCATCGTACGTCAGCGACTAAATGCGTGCCCCCGTTCCGTCTTCATCCCCGTCATTTCACACATCCTCTTAAATATACATGCACCCTAATTACATATGAACAGACTAACATTATAATAAAAAACCAAACAAAATAATAAAACAATGCATAAATAAAACATTACATAAATGAAAGAAGAGAATATGGTAGTTCAATTCATAATGACCAATGTATTGACTTCATTGATCATTATGAATTGATTTGTTGATTTAATAAATACACTTTATATTTTAACTTAAACAATCGTACTGTTTGTAACATACGTAACGGCGGTGGCAGATTGTTCCATGATTTTGTAGCAGCATAACGAAAACTTCCCTCAAAAGCTGCAGATCTATGAGGCTGCGTTAGCAGTAAATATGAGGATGCTCGAGTGTTAAACCTGATGTTAACATCTGCTGACCACAATAACTTATCGTACAAATAAGGTGGAGTTTTGTATTTAACCACTCCAAATACCAATGTAGCAAAATGCAACTTTCGACGATAGTCCATTTTTAGCATTTTCGCCTTATTTAAATAGTAGGTAACATGGGCTCGGGGTGGGATATTGTAGATATACCGAGCACATGCATTTTGTACTCTTTGTATGAGATTTTTCGATTTCATGAGCAATCTAGGTCCAATCACAGTATCCATGTAATTAAATTTGGATAAAATTAAGGAATCGCATAACCTGATACGCAGTTATACCTGATATTAGTATAGATTTGCTTTAGATACTCATTATATAAATCATCCATAGTATAAATGTGAACTTCAGTGCCTGTCGCTTGGTTTTATGATTAATTTTGTATAATATATTTGATAATATTTTCACAAATATTTTAGTTGTGAAATTCTTTATGTCTGTTACGATTCACTGCAAAGCTAAGTCAAGTCAAAGGTAAGTCAAGTTTATAATTTATATATCTGATCAAAATAATAATATTCCCGTTTTCTCCTCCGAAACAGGAAAATACACACATATATCATTGAGATTTTTTATTAATAGAAAATTACCACAAACATGTAATGAGGAGGGATGAAAATCATGTGACCAAAAGAGTTTTAAATATGAATGTGAATGGATGTATGGCTAGAGGAAGGCCGAAAAAAAGATGGTTGGATTGTGTGAAAAATGATATGCATGTTAGAGGAGTGGCACCAGAGTTGACGAATGATAGAGGAGAATGGAAGAAGAAGCCATATTGTGCCGACCCCACTTAGAGTGGGATAAGGGTAGGAGAATGATGAGAAAATTACCACAAACCACAACCACACTACTCTAGCATTGCACACAGTGCTAGTTTCGAGGATCGTCTCTGTAAGCGAATATTTTAGAGTTCACGACAACATTGCAACACTTTTCATTTTGTTAATATTGTGGTAGTGAATGTGCCGTTTACAAATACTGCATGCATAAGATATGAATATGAATAATAGACTCTACTTTTAGCATTTCATAGATTTTATCTATGGATTATGGCAAAATAATAATGACTATTGTAATGGACCTCCGCAACACGCCTAATTGTATAAATTAATAGCAAAGGATGTAATCTCAACAGAGGCAGAAACTCGTCGCTGAGGAAATTGCAACAACAATGTAAGAAATGAGGTGTATTAATATAATTAATAAATACTGTGTCAGTAGGAATAATGGCCCAGTTCTGGGCCTAAATACCTTCGTTTTTCTCACATGGATCTGTTGCCTCGATTCAACGTGAAAAAAAAATTATTAAACACATTTCCGCATCCTTTGAAATCTATAGGGTCTTCAACCTACGCCAAGAGGGACTACTCGTTTAACCATTTCGCCATCGAGGCTCTGATAGTAAATATTTTCACTTTCCGTGACCTACCTACAGTATCATCATCATTATCTTGCATTTATTCCACTCTAAGTGGAGTCGTCACAACATGTCTTAAATGTTGTACCATGTTGTTGATTCGGCTGATATTTCTGACCAGCGTACGCTACGCTTGCCTGACGTCAACTTACTTTAGTCACCTTTTACGACACCGGTAAGAAAGGGTATTCTATTTTACTCAACCGGATACCACACGGCGAGTCAACTTACCTTAGTAGCTTATTACGATACTTCGGTAAGAAATGAGGTTGGTCTATTCTACTCAGCCGGATACCACACGGCATAATTGTAATTTGTTTGTTGTCGTACAAAAATAATAAAATCATTATGTATGTGACACGAATGTCTAAAATAATACTGGAATATGACAAAATGTCTGCTGAAATAAAGATTTCCGTACGTGACCATAAATAATGCCGGCTCCGGCACTCCCTAATGCGACACTTGTTACGGGCGCCGAATAAATAGCTGATCAGATTTATTTCCTTGGGACAAACTGTTTTAATACGACTTGCCTGTTACTACGCGATACCATGCCAAATATCCTTTACATATATTTCGAATTTGCAGCATAAGTTCTATAAATTTTCAAATGACCTTAAATTCAAAATAGGCTTAATTGCAACTGAGAAAAAAAATCTAAGAGGTGATCGGTCAATTTAATATATCGGACGCTTAGTATTAAAGAGACCTAATTCAAAAACATTGATTTGTAGGAAAGTGTAGCGTACCGTTGTCGTTACACGTGAGTGTCAAATAGACCCACAATTTGGAAGATCAAGAAAAGACTAGCTTCGTGAATAGTTCGTAGCGTGATGTCAACTCAGTTAAGATTAATTTTGAATTGCGTCAGTTTAATAATAAGCGCGCGATATATATTATTTTTGCTTACCATTTTATATATAATTTATTCTGATTAAGGTTTTATTTAATAAAAAAATACTAGTTTGGCAAAGTACAAGTTATAACCAGCGGGAATTAACAAGCGTTACGTTTTATTTCTTACACAGATGTAAAGAAAGCCCACACAGAGATAATTTGGGGCATTGTGCTAATACCATACTATCAGGTAACGTTTTAATGAGCTAAATTTACGTTGTAACATAATTTAACCAAATAAAAAATACAAAAACAAGGTATTTTTTGCCTAATTCGTGATCGGTTATGAACCTGTTGGCAAGGCTATATTTGTTTCTCTAAAGCTGACCAATAAAATCTGATTGTTATCCCCGGGGAGAGGTAAGTCTTGCCCGGATCAGTGCCGGCCGCAGTGGTCCTTGTTCCGCAGTCGGGACACGTCTGTATTCTATTAACTTTGGTTAGACCTTTAGGCATTGAAGTAAGGGAGCATTAAACGTGTTTGGTACAAGTGAATATTATAGAAAATAACATATAAAAGTGTGCTGTGGGTGTTTGTTTGTGGCCTTCTCTATTGTGGGGCGAAATCAAAGTAATGCAGATAGAGATATATTTATTATGAAACGTCTTACAAGTTTACGTATTTATTAGCGACAACAAATTACAAATGGCTTCTGTTACTGACACGTTAGCTCACGCTGCGGTACAAATAGTGTCACACTTTTTGGATTTTTTTTCATAATAAAAAAAACATTATCTGGAATATTTCCCAACAGCCATATGAAGTATTTAGTTTAAAGTAAAGTTATCTTCAGCGTACTTTTATTCGTGTACGTTCAGATTTTTTGTATGTGCCTAAAACTAAACCGAAATCAATCAAACGAACCAAACAACTTTTTGAATAATAAGTAACATAGTTTCTATAACATTTTTAAACAATATATTGTTTTTGAAACGATGCTAGTAAATAAAAAATTAGCCATGCCTCAATATTAACATTAAGCCAAGAAGTTGTAATTAACTATTAAGACTATAACCATTTAAAAAAAACATGTACGTTTCAGATATCACGATAAGCATGTAACGGAGGAGGTAAGTTATTCCAGATCTTAGCCACAGTGAACTTAAAACTTCCTCCGATCCCTACCTTTTTAATTTCGGAATAGCTGCATATTTCTAATTGATTATCTGCGAGTCCACATCATGAACTACGTGATCCGTTTACAGTTGATTTTGATGATTCCTTGCTTGTAGCAATATGTTTAAATCAGTTATATTTAGAGTTAGATAACATTTCAGACGTGTTCAGACAAGTTTGCGGTGGAGTGACTGCGGTTAGCGATATTACTTCAGCAGTAACATTACAAAGCCTCGTACCTGTCACAGTCAAACGTGTTCCCCGAGGCCAACGGAATTGTTAAGTCACTTATTAATTTCCAGCGAGTGTAATGAGTAATTAACTATATCATATGCTTGCTATAATTGATAGAAGTAGGCGTTACAAGTACAAAATTAATGATTAAAATACATGCTTTCCGTGTGCATGTCTGGTTAATTATTAAAATCATAATGTCACAAATTACATCGAATAGCAAAAAAAAAAATTCGTTCATGAAAAATGTAATATTTGGGACAAGGACAAGCTTTCAAGACAAAGATTTGAGTTAACTTTTCGTTTATCAGTAGTTATTTTTTTACTTTTCTCCTTTCTGTCTGGCATGTATTACTAAATACTGCAATCTTAATTGATTCTCTGACATATGTTGTAGGACAAAAGAAATAATAAAATTATTTTGCTATAATTCGTGATGAAGATTAGAAGATAATGATTAGATAGATTTGATTAAAAGATAATAATGAGATTAGAAGATAAAATTCATTGCGGATTATAGCAAAATAATTTTATTATAACTTTTGTGTTATGGATCTCCGCAAAGTAAATCGCCTAATTCTATTAATTATATATTGTAGTTTTGTGAAGCACATTAGGTTTTCCAAATTTTTCGAAGTATATTATTTATATTTCGGAGTTTTGCTTAAGGCCAATTCTATTATGAAGGTATTGAAATTGCTAGCCAAAATTACAATTAGACAACAATGTTACATAATTTCTAAGCTTGATTTGGTCCGCAAAGTTTGGATCAGAGTTTGAAATCCAATTTGCGGGCGATACTTGTCCCCTCTAACCGCAACCCCAACTTTTGCCGCGAACAACTGTTGCAATACAGTTTACAATTACTTTTCTGTATCGGGTTCCAAAGTACTTTAATCTAATGTTACTGTGTATGTTGATAGGTATTTACTGTTTAATCAGTGGAACAAGAATTCTTTAATATAGCAACTTCGTAAACAATATTTGTAAGGAATTATTTTCTCGATTACGCAGACGCTATTTAATAAACGAGAGAAATAACAGAGAAACTAATCGGAAAAAAATTGGCGCTAAAATTCGATTTCACAATAATACTCACTTTTTATTAGTTATAAAAATTGATGCATCAATGTTCATGTCATCAGTTGTTATTTGCATTATCTAATAGGCAATATGGAAAACTAAAAAATATTTTAAAATTTACTTTAGGCTATATGTTTAGGTGTTAAAAATCTTCCTCTTTTGCAACAATCAAACAACAAAGCAAAATCTTCATAAGTCTATTGTGCCGAAGGTCTCCTTGCGACCTTTTTTGAAATTGTCTATACTAATCTTCTTATTCAATTGACAGACATGTTAATGTACACCGTCACTATCATGTAATTTTTACAATTAAGCGTTATTTTGCGGCGTTCCATATAACAAAAATATAAAATTGTAATCTGAAGTATCTGCGATCAGAGAATCTGTGAAAACACCACGGTGTTATATCTTTCTTTCGATTAGGGCAAAAAGGCTTTTGAGAATGTACTAGGATGAGTAGTTCTGGTTTAGTGTGGTAGTGGGGGTTATCTGTAAAGAATAAATAAATAAATATATGGAAAACTTACACACACGGTCGTCCGTCCCCAAAGTAAGTAATTTAATACTCGTGTTATGGGTGACAGACAACTGGTCAATATATACTTATATATTTTTAAATACATACTTGAATACAAATATACACCCAGGCTCAAAGACCAACAAATTCATTTATAGAAAATGTTGGTCCCCGGCGGGAATCGAACCCGCAACCCGCGGAGCTGAAGGCATGGTCACTACCTACTGCGCCCACGGGCCAGTCAAGTTCAAAGTGTTGTAGTGCTACGAGATTCTTCTGCAATTGTTGTCCTTATTCTGGTTTTTGCTTTGTTATTTTACAGAATTTATTAGAATAAGTAGCTGATAAATAAATTGCTGTGTTCAAAAATCTTGCTCATGATTTCAGATGCATCAAGACCCCTAATACGTTATTGATTTTAGGGTTTTCGTGAAAACTTGGTATTGAGTGATCTTTCTTGTGAATTCCTAACATTTTTTATTTTCTGTTTTCTCTAAATTCCAATTATAAACAGCCTATAAATCCAGAGTTGTCTAAATATAATGATGCCAGGAATATAGGGAACGATGCCATAAAGAAAGGCCAGATTAGGCCGAATAGCCGGGCCTTAACCCTCCGCCCGAGACGAATATTTTATGTAGAGCCGCCATTTGTGTGATAAAGGGGGATGTGTTCATCTCACTGTGACATTTTACTATTTCGTTGAAATTTTTTTCCTCTATAAATGTTTTGGATTTACTTTGCGTTTACTTGGAAGATATAGTAATCGTGTTTATGTTGTTGGATGATTGTTGTTGCTTAAATTGATATCAAAGTATACTAGTACGTACGGCCCGTGTACGTAGTTCCAATTTTCAGAAAGAAGTCAGTTGCCGAATCTTATCGGTAAGTTATGTAATATTGAGAGAAGATTTCCTCCAAACTATCTCAAGGCCTAAAGTCTTCGAGCAGTGTCCAGTAATGACATATGGATGAGAAAGCTCAGGGCTACTGACGGCGCTATCAAATATAGAATGAGGTGGTCCGTAGAAGAATCAAATATGTCGATATAGCCCACGAACTTTGGTATATTCAAGAATAATAACACAACTTCTCATGAATATTCCCTGAAAATATCTGTCTTCAGCTTAAATAACTGGTATCCGCTATACAATGTAAAGCGTAGACCTCTCAGTTATTTAATTACTATTTAACTTTCAATAAGTTAAAGAAAAATAGGCTTATTAGTAAACGTCACGATATGAGGAAGCTCATCCATCACACCCTGACGTGAAAACAAAGTATGTTAATACTGCGCGAGTCAGCCCGCGAAAAGGAAATATTAGCGATATGGGAATAAAGACTAATGCGACAATTGTCACACGGTGTCGCAATAACTGTCAAATTATACCGAACCGAGCATGTTAGGCAATTATTTGAGAAGTATATACAGCAATTATATTCTAATACGTTTTACCAATTTTCTATATATATGTTTTCATAATAAAAAGCAGCGTATTATCCGGCTAAGTAGAATAGACCACTCTCATTTCTTACCGAGGTGTCGCAAAAAGCGACTAAATAAGTTAACCCGCCATGTGGTGTCCGGCTGAGTAGAATAGACCACTCTCATTTCTTACCGAGGAGTCGTAAAAGACGACTACTAAACTAGCATTAACAAATTTAAATAGTGATAGAATTTTATAAGTCAATCCGTTACACAAAAGAAGTAACAATATGTTCAGAATAATGCAGTATTGAATTTAATTAAGCTTATCGGGAATCCAAGGAAAATGTCGAATTTCTTTCGTTATTTTTTGTAACGTCCAAATGTTCCGTAAGCTAGCTACGTAAAGTTACAATGTAAGCTTTAAGCTCATTGCAAGCGATTGCCGGTTAATCTAAACTTCCATTCGGAGGCTTCCGTAGTTTTTGCACATAAATTGCTGTATTTAAATACATTCCAAAGTTAGCAAAGTAACTTTGTTGATTAAATTTGTGCACACAGAACCAGCTGCCGCCCTCGTTCATTGGGTTGGCGAATTTTCCGCTGATATTGTGTTAGCTAAGCAGTAAAAGAATACGTGTAAGTTAAAAAGAACAGTTTGTTGCTAGTTGAGATAGAAGAGAGTCCGGTAAACACTTCACAGTGCAGAGTGAAAGGTTAAGATTTATGTTTTATTGTCGCCTATATATGAATAAGACTACAAGACGGTTTATCGTATGCATTACTAGCTGTGGTTGCGTCTTAGCCCGCGTAGTCACAAAGTTTTTCCCGCTAATTAATCTAAACCTTCCTCAAAAATCGAGTTTTTTGAAACCTTTTAGTGAAAACCGTACAGAAATCCGTTCAGTACTTTATGAGAAAATCGATCACATACAGACAGTTTTTGGGTTCTTTGTTATATAATATGTATAGATTCACAGCGACATTTCTTTTTCTGGACTAATTTTTCTTAAAAGATATTTTATTTAAATAAGTGATAAATTCCAAACAAAAACAATTTTGTTTTTATTTTCATAATAGATCCATTTGCTTTCTTTTTTGTTTTATACTTAGAACTTAAATATTTATCCATTTGGCGATTGACAACTAATTGGCTATAGATTCATGGCCGTATTAAATTTGATTTAAATAACTGTGATTTTTGAACTGTGGGAAAGCGGCATACACATAAGCGGCTGTATTAAAATTCTCTACAATATTTATATGTATTTTTGTAGTGTTTTTTAAAATCTTTATTGCACAATGGAGTTTTGATTTCGATATTGCCATTGTATTTGTATAATCCCGTTGAACACGTAAGTCTTCGGCGAACATGACTTGAATGCTCTGAATAGTGCCAGAGTAATGGTATACCAGTACATTTATATGTGGTATATAATTTTAGTTTCATTTAGAACACAATCAAACATCATCATCATCATCTTCCTGCCCTTATCCCACTTTATGTGGGGTCGGCACAACATGTCATAAACATGTTGTTACATAATTTGGCTACGTATTTTGCGACTGGCCGCCTGTCTGACGTCAACTCATCTTTTGTCGTATTTTACGACACCTCGATAAGAAAGAGAGTGGTCTATTCTACTCAGCCGGATACCACACGGCGGGTCGACTTTCCTTAGTCGCCTTTTACAACATCTCGGTAAGAAAAGAGGGTGGTACTATTCTATTCAGCCGGATACCACACGGCGTTTAGAACATAATCAAACATATACCCTTTATGCGACTCTTGATAACGTCAATAAACTGGTTCAATTTTTATAATCTTAATAATTATGGTCTAAAAAAAGAAACGGCAGCTCAGATTAAGTGTAAATACAAAGGAAGTCAAATCTACAATTCTCTCTTAATCTTAGATTACGCCTCGGAGGTTTACGTTAAGAATGACATCAGAAATTCCTTTAAAAAGGAACGAACAAATCTTTCCTCATTTCTCAACCACCCTCATTTACTCTGTAACATTTTTAACATTTTCTTTGGCCAACATTTTTAAGTGCAGCCAGTAAAATCCCAATTGTGCGGTGAGATATCTTCACGTACTCCAGTAATGTATTTTTTAATATTTAAATGAGTTATACCTGGTTGACCGAGCCTTGCTAATTTTTTACTGGTAATTTTTTACAAAATAAAAAAAAAACTTCAAAAAAAAGAAAAAAATTATAGGGTAGGTGGGGCTCGATCCTAGATACATTCATTTCTCGCGACCACACAGTTTATGGCAAAAATTCAATTCAATATGAATAATAGTATTTTTTTAATGTCCAAAAACAGGGATAAAACGATTTTTTTTTAATAAAACCTAGTTAGATCGATTTTTCTTCCCCAAAACGCCCCTACATGCTGAATTTCAGGAAACTGGTTGGAGCCGTTTCTGAAATTCCAAATATATATACACACACACAAATCGCAAAGTCTTTGCGATTTAGTCGTGGAGTCTATCTCCTGGCGATGCTTCAGATATGGGGCCAAACAATTGAGATTGTGGTGGTATATGTGTGCAGTGCTTGTGTATTGTTGTGTTATCGGAGTCGGGTAGTGCATGAGTAACGCCTAATTCTATAAATTATTTGTATATGTAATGATAATGGAACCTTCACATAACGTTGCTCGTATGAGCCCTGAAGCCAATTCAATTCAATACAATATGTACTTAAGTCTTATTGTCGTCGGTAATTCAAAACAAAACCCTGTACATAAAGCCTTTACATTACAAGTGATACCGCGAGTCTTTTGAGCAATACATCTTTTTTATTCACTTATAGCTGCCGCGAACGACATCGTACCGATTAGGAACATTTTTAGTGAAGATCACTTTGTACGGGGAAAATATATATGTTCAATATTTCAATTTTCTTTGAAATTTTCGAACTTTTTTTGCTGAAACACTTTTAACGATTATTTTTTATATTATTTATTGATTTACCAAGCCGCAATCAATTAGGTACTGTTAATTCATATTAATAATATTACGATTATAAATGCGAGTCTTTTATGTCTGTAGGTGTTTCGACTAATATTATGTCCAACACTTTCATGACTATATTATGCGGCCACCTGTATCGGCAATATACGCACGTGTATTATTTATAATCTACCATCTACAAACCTAAATGTCTGTCTGTTATGCTTTCACGGCTACAAAACTTAAGCTTTGTGGTGCGAATGAAGTTTATATTGTCAAAAATATAGTATAAGAAAATTCTTGTTTTTCTGTCGGAAACAAAAATAAATACATTCGTGGCGTATTTTAACGCTTAAATTAACATAAACGATGTCAAGTACAAGTAGTTGAAAAATAAATCAAATTTGATCCAACTAGGGCGACGTGTTACACCCCTCGGTGACTTCAAACAGGTGGGTGTTATCATTCACTGCTCATTCAGTTGAACGATCAAAAGAGCGAGCGACGAAGCCGGGAAACGGTCCTCTCACAGACACTCGCTCAATATGTCATGGGAATGTATGGAGAGCAATAATCAATTAATTAAACTTTAAATCTATATTAACCATAGCATCTATGCTAATATTATAAATGCGAATCTCTCTGTCTGTCTGCAAAGCTTTCACGGGGAACGCTTATTAAAGTCAAAGCTTATACACCGAGATAACATGTAGAATACAAACTCTACCGTTTTGTCTTACGGGATCAGTGAACAATACTTATATTGTATTATTTACTTAAACGCTTACGTTGGCGTGAACGAAGTTGCGGGTGTCAAAAGTAAATTAATAAATACCTTCCTTTTTCAGAATACATCGCCATAAACGCCAAAGTGTGGCGTTGTGAAACGAATCTTAATGATATTTACCATATTTAGAAACTTGTGAGTAGCCATCCTCTAACTCTTTTAATAGAGCAGCACACGCCTAAATATAACACGACGCGTCTGTGCACGGTACACCTCGTATGAAGTTACTCTACTTGAATAATACTTAATGTTAGGATAGATTTTATAATGGGATATACCTTTTTTATCTGCAAAACATTTTTGATGGCATACATCTTTCTTTAATTAAGAGCTTAATATACTTATTTTAACTTCTTCAAAAACAGTCGCCTGTAATGTGATAAATGGAAAGTTATGTAGTTGGATAAACAATTAATTCTTCTCTACCTAAATACGTAAGTTAGCATTTCCTGACAATAGGCGCAACATATTCTACTGCTCGTGCGAAGGCGGGCAGATAGTTAGTGATTTGTAAAAATAATATCAGAACATAGTAAATTGTTTTTAAATAAACAAAACTAAATCCCATTGAAATCCACAAATAAATGTCATATACAACATCCTGTTGAACTAAAAGTCGCACAAAAGGTTTAACCCGAACCACGGAACACTGTGCAAGGTATTCCTCGAGATATATCCCTTTGTATTTTAAATATTAAAACGTGAGCTTTTGACGTGAATGTTTAGATGTCGGGATGCAGGGGAAGGTGCATTGTAAAACCACAATGGCGGGCGGCGACGGCGAAAAAACTAAATAAAAATCAGCTCAGGAATAAATATAAAACTCTTTGTATGCAGTATTATATTCAGCAGGGTTCTATTCTTTACATTTATTCGCCCTCGCCTGTCTCGTCAAACGTAACGTAAAACGTAAAACCTACAAGAGGTTAAGCTATCAACGTTAATATTGCAATTACATGCACTAGATGGCCTCCTAGTCACTTTAGTACCGATGAGAAAAAAGCTATCTTGAGTTACTTGCCATGTATAAAATACGGTGATATTATATTGCGAGAGAAGTCCAAAAATATATCCTTTATATACGTGATATTTTTTATTAAATTCAATCAATTCACAAGCAGGAAAGTATTTTTATCTACATTCAATCAACACGCATATTAAACGGCATTACAACTATATATTCACTAAGCCACGTATACTATAGTTCAAAATCATTGGATGCAATCGTGTGAAATCTATTAAGCTGAAACAGCTAAGGATTTCTCTTCCAAAAAGTGAACGAGTTCCACTGAGTCGTAAAGGATCCGATTGACTGATTGGCTGCAGCCTGACTGCACGCGTAGCTTTGGTATAAATGTAGTCTTCTTCAAGAGTAATTTCTAAAAATACATCTTCTTATTATTCCTTTATTACTTAGCTGCATTTTCTTTAATTAATATTTAAATGAGTTAATCTTTTATGTATATATCTTTAATATTTAAATGAGTTAATCTTGTATGTATTTATATATATTTTCGGAATCTCGGTAACGTCTTCAACGATTTTCCTGAAATTCAGCATGTAGGGGAAAAATTCAGCAGAAAAATTGATCTAGCTAGGTTTTATGTAAAAAAAAATCGTTTTATTCCTCTTTTTGGGCATAAAAAATACTAAAATTTATATTGAATATAAAACATTGTTTTTGTCATGAACTGTCAAGTCAACGCACCTTATTCGGGGAACGGGCAGTCTCGAGAAATATATCTAGGATCGATCCACAACTACCTAATTATTTTTTCTTTTTTTTAAGTTTATTTTTTTATTTATTATTATAAAATTTATGCACGTGCCATTGTGGTGTGTGTGTCGTACATATAAAGAAAGGTTTGTTAGCGATATTTGGGCTGAATTCATTGGAACACAAACTAAACTGAATTAGGCAAGTAAGACGACGTAGAGATATTTGTACCCTCTTTGCTTATTGAATATTTATAAAAAATCCGCACTAAAGAGTATCAAGTTGTGTATCAGAGCTGAAACTCACATTTTTATATCCAATACTTTTGCAATTTTTTACGAGAAAAACTTTATAGTGTTATTGATTTTCCATAATAACAAAATTAATACCGCGACGTTGACAAACTTTTATAGGTCGTAGTTTTTTAACATCGCCATCGAATCAATCGTATTTATTTACGATCCGTAACACAGACAAGTCAGCAGTTGACATTTTTAGTAATGCAAGAAATGTATAAGTTATTTATTACACCAATGTAGTGATCTTTTTTATATATGAAAGGTGATCTTTTAGATATTTATTGTTTTTCATTTTGTTTGTCAGCTTTCGCTGTCACTGTCGCTACATATTGTAAAACAAAGTTCCCCGTCAAGTCTGTCTGTTCACAAAAGATGTTTAAACTCAGTTTTATGTGGTTTTCTGCAATAGATAGAGTGAACAGATACTTTTCTTTTTGACGTCTACAGTAATGATGGTACAGATATCAGCTTAATACAACCGACTAGCTTTGAATAGAATTTGTTAACATAGGCAAAAATAAAAAAAGTTAAAATGTAACTAAGTTGGCTAAGAAAGCGCTGGATATTTTAAAATGTAATATAACGAACCCTTCCTGAGTAAACTTACCCAAAGTTCAGCTAAACCGGCTCGTGGTGTGTGGCAGTAATTCAGCCGTTATCTTTGACTAACAGACCCCATTTTGCACCAAATTACACGGAAAGCGAAGAAAAACTGCAGTTCGCTGTAGATATGTAAAGAAATATACTAGAAACTTAAAACTAGCAACTCCAACTTACCGCCCCTACTGCAGAATATTATCCTGTATAAATTAAAAACAAAAACAGGTTGCTTTTCAAAAATATGCAACGCTGAAGCTTGAAAACAATTTACATCATATTCCCAACTTACAGTGCATTTCATTATTTCATTTTATTTTATAAATAATAGAACTGTCATTTTCATCTTCCAAACTTCACGCTAGACATGTTCTTTACACTAACTTGTAGATTGTAGAGACTTGTATATTTATTATGATCATTACCAAATTTTACAACTTTAACTTCTACAAATTTCATCGTAAATTCTTGAATTTACTTGAATATTCAATTCCAGCTACCATCTAGTAAAATCGTATGTGTACAAATGAATAATAAATTAATAATAATAATAAACATATGGGACACTTACCCACACGGTCGTCTGTCCCCAAAGTAAGTAACTTAATACTTGTGTTATGGGTGAGAAACAACTGGTAAATATATACTCATAATATTTTTAATTACATACTTAAATACAAATATACACCCAGGCTTGAAGAACCAACAAATTTTTGTTAGAAAATGTTGGCTCTCGGTGGGAATCGAACCCACGACCCGCGGATCTGAAGGCAGGGTCAACCAACTGCGCCAACGAGCCAGTCGAAAGTATGGTTTATTTGGAACAGAACACTATTATTTATTATTTATTGTAAATAAAATATAATACTTGTTAGTTCAACAAGGTATCTGATCGTCGTTTGGTATCCGGCCGAGTAGAATTGACCACTCTCATTTCTTACCGCGGTATCGTTAAAGGCGACTAACGCAAGTAGAGGTCATACAACGGTCGGTCGTAAAATACTGAGCCACAACATGTAAAACTTGTTGTGCCGACCCCATTTAGTGTGTGATAAGGGCAGGAGAATGATTATTTCAAGGTTTGAATAAGGTTTATCGGTATAAACTAAAACATACAAAATAAATGTTATTTCAAGAGTATATATAAAATACAAGTTGTACCCGCAAGTTTGTTTGCGGCGTCTGGTTCTCGAGTATCGTCAATTATGTACTGTTAATTATGTTTTTATGTCAATTATGGTATTTTCCTCTTTCCAAAAAAGTCTTTTACTTCTTTCTAAGACAAAATTTGATGTATATCATAGACATACGACAGGCCACAAAAGGGCTTATGATATCTGTTTCGCGACTCAGCAGAGTCAGCAACTCATTCGTTGGCTTTGGTATCCGCTTATTCCGCGGTAAGATTATTTGGATGATAAAAAAGCATGAATGTGAAAACCCCTTCAGCTTCATACAAGACTGCAGTTTAATAATGTTAAATTGAAAATACATTAATCAATCAAAAGATACTCGGCGGTCAATCTTTTAAATTGAAAGCCGAGTTTCTTTCTGGTTCTTCTCGGTAATAGCAACATTCCGAACCAGATGTAGCTTCATTAATCATATTTAATCAATCAATAAAGATTATTTTAATTTGATTTGACAGTACGTGTGGTTAATACGTAATCGTTTAACGTTGAACTAAAAATGCGTAAAGGTCCACGTCCTCTGTGATTTATATTTTAGAAGAGGTAATATAAAATTTAAGAAACAGGCTTTCACGAAAATGTGATAAAATATTTTTCGTCTTTGATTCCAGATAAAATATTAACATGTACTTATCCTTTCAATCTGGACCGACAATATTAGTTTGTAAGTTACAAAGGTTGTCTGGAGGATGATTTCATAAAGTAAAGTTAAATGAATACTTTATTGATAAATGTGAACGTGTTTAATTTTAGTGAGTTTATTGCTGATATAAATTTAATAATCCACGTTCCTTTTAATGAAATTTAATATGGTTTAGGACAATGTTTGAGACAAGTTATATTTTTAAAGCCATGATAGTCGATTGGGACGATATGTGACGCTCGCAGGTGTCACGGGTTTAAAGCCCGGGATGGCGTAAAAGAGTTTTGTTAATGAAATTCATTTGCTTAATCGATATTTATATATAGCATGTGTTTTTGAGTGAAAGAACATACGCCAGGAAATTTGATTAGCTTGAGAGAATTTTAAAGATTGTGAAACCCACCAATCTTGAATTCACAGCAAATAGGAGAAAGGAGGCCTTAGTTCACCGGTGTGCTAAAAAAAGTCTGAAAAATGCTATTTTTAAGAATGCATTACTAAATTCCCCTCTATCTAAATCTAATTAATGTAATTTACTAAATCTCCTTTTCAAAACTCATATACTTAGATTCCTTATGTATGTAAGCCAGACTGTATGTTCCAGGTATATGTATATACTCGTTTAGAATTAAGAAAGAAAGCAGTTACAGTAAAAATAGGTCTATGTTTGGAATAAACTTATAAAAAGAAAATCCATACCGTTCCACGTTGAAAAAGTGGGGTCGAAGTTGATCGTTCATATAAACCTGAGCTGGCCGCGCCGTAAATCCTTTAGCTGACGGCAAATTGGACGGCGGGCGATATCTCACGCGCCGTGATGTATCGCGGACCGCCGCCCTCGCCAGGATTGTAAAGGTAAAGAATAAATAATCTCTAATGTTGGATATCATTATGAAACACCTATACACTTAGCTGAGACTCACTAGAATCCACTTCTAACAGCGGTTTCTTGTAACCTGTCGAGCTGCATGGGGGCAGCGTAATATATCTGAAATAAATCCATAGAAATCCTAAGAAAAACCAAAGAATTTCCATTATTAAAAAAATATTTTAAGTTTTAGATTTTTCTGAATAACGTTTTTCAATAACACTATCAATATTGGGAAGGAAATGTTATGTTATCTGTGCGCACATAACAGGATTATAATATAAGAAATCTATTGAATCTAATTTATAAGAAATAAGCTAGAACTGCAGCTTCCTTTAAGTTAGCTTAAATTTTAAACTACCCACAATTAATTTTTTTGTTATAATGTATATAATATACCGCAATATCCCTGCTGGATAACCTCTAAATGTACCAATATTGGTCCAGTGTATTAGCCTGATAACAGACATACTTTTGTAATCTTAATATGAACTAAGCAGCGTTCAGAATTAAAGTAATAACAACAAGTAAATTTCAAATATGAATTTTTGCTAATGAAATTCCACTCAGTAATCATATAGCTATACCCAAAATATCGTAATGTTTATGTTACTTGAAATATTTAGATCCATAGATAAAGTACACATTACTACACATCAGATTTAAAGTAACGAAAACAAACCTCATGTTATATCTAAAAAAGGTTTAGTATTTTAGATTTCAAGTAACATTTTAATCATAAGGGAACAAAAGCTTTTGGTTCCCCCTGTTTACTCTGAGCAATGAGTAATGACTGTATGTGCGAATAAATACCGAGAATTTTTGTCGGTTTTCGTAACAAAAGAAACAATGAAGGTCCAGCTATCTTTATCTCGTTTAATGGAACATTCCTAAGAAAAATATCGTTGCTTGAACTGGCTTTTTGCGCACGATCGATGAGTTCGTACTTTACATTTATATTGTTTACGTATCTTATAATACAAATAATTAAATTGTTTTTCATCATTTTTTACTTAACAGCAAAATAATTTATAGAATTAGGCGTTACTTTGCGGAGGTCTATATTACAAAAGTAATAATAAAATTATTTTGCTGTAATTCGCGATGAAGTAAAACAGAAAATATATATCATGCTAGTAGAGTGGACAATCCGTTTTCGTACCTGATACATGCAGGATTCGTAAAAACACATGGCCACAAACCACCACCGCCACCACGCAAGCACTACATACGTTCACTATCACAAACTCAACAATCGTTTCGCCTCCACGACAAAATCGCAAAGCCAAAGTTTTTTTAACAGCAAGGGTCAGTTTAGTATTTAGAAAAAATTCTAATCAAAAAGCAAATAACATAAACCTGAATAAATTATGAAATCCAATTTCGATATTTCATCGTCAATCAAGTCCTTTAATAAATATTACAGATGTCAAAATGATCGATTGAAATTATCTGATTGATATTTTTTTTATATCTATTTACATAAGTAATGATGAAATAATTTTTCTATTATCAACGATAATGAAAATCAGTATATTGCTAAATGTAATTAAAGTTATTAATGATTGTATAACGTAAAAGATCTCCTACACAGTAAGTGTACGTAGAAAAAACTAACGCAACACAATCTCTACTTTATAAAAAAATGGAAATCTGTGTGAAAAGGATGGGTGATGGAGCGAATATGGTTGGATTATGTCTATGTGATCAATTTGGGAATGAGGATGCAAATATAACTCATCGAGTCGCAGCGCTGAAGCGGAATGAGTGAGCACGTTGGAAAACACGGGCTTTGGGATCCCCAGGGTTTTTAAATGGCGGTCATTTACTGATCTTCAATATTTTAAACGGCATGTCCAAGCCATTATTTAAAAGGGTATCGTATATACTCATTGTGGATACCGTCTTATAGAATCGAAATACGTAAAAATAAGACGAGGACAGACCTCTGCAAATACATTTCCATTTGTGAATAGTAAACGGTGTGCTTCGAGTGTAGAGTAGGCGTGTGAATAAGTAACTGTAGAAGCGGTTCGTCACTACAGAAATACATAAAACTTAGGATAAAAAGGTGAAACTCATTCTGGCCTATTTTATTAAAGACCACGAAAATTGGGGAAACTATATGATAGCTAACACTATAACAATGAACCGAGCAGTAAAAATTAGCGTCAAAGCGTAGCTAAAGCCAAAGCCGTATGGCTGTAGCTACTGTTCGACCCTGTACAAGATAGTAACGACTTAATGTAACTACTTATAAGTATTATTTGAATGGAGCATCTGTAGCCCCAAAATGTAACGGCTATGACGTCATCCGTGCCGCTAACTGCAGCTAACGATGCTTCAATATAAGTCGTAACCAAATATCTGTGTGCCTTTTGTTATAGTAAAAGTGTGTGCTTAATTTTTGTCCCGAAGTCAACTTTTAAGAATATCTATATGACGTATGTATATATAAATTTATTTTGTCCTTGTGTACGTTAAATCTATTCTACTGAGGAAAAGTAAATCTTTGATAGAGAAACATTGACCTCTGTCAGACACGTTGAGCCAGGACATTAATATAATAGATTCATTCATCTCCCCATAGCCCGGTGATAATCACGAGGCTAAGCCATCAATAATATATCATCATTAGTGAAGTCTCACAATCACTGGCTGACGACTCACGTGCGATGATACGTCCACGCTCAGTAAATAAATATTAAATTATAGCTTATTTCCCTATTCCCGGATTTCCGCACCAATATTAAATTTGTGTTATCTCAGTTATTATATGAACTAGTTTACATGGAGTAAATAAAAGGATTAATTTTATTTGATATCTTCATAATATTTTCTGTGGGAACACGTATTGAAGTTTACAGATTGATATGTAAAGAGGGCTGTCAAATGTTACAATTGTCGACGTCAACGACTTTACGACCTATTTTACGACACCTCGTTAAGAACGAGGCTGGTCTATTCTACTCATCCACATACCACACGGTGGCCAAGACTATCCATAAGCCTAAAAAGTTGTAGCCTTCAAAGTATTGGATAATTAAAGACATTAATGATATATGGCATTAACAATACTTCGCGATGTGATTATTGATTGCTTATAAATATTATAATTATTATAAATATTTGTACATAAAAATACAAAGAGTTATAGAACGATAGGTGATGTATATAATAGACAAAGCAGGAACCGATATAAGCTTGCGGCTCCTGCTTTGCGCCTAGCAAAAGTACGTAAGGTTTTTGTGGGTTTGGGTATAAGATTCTATAATAAAATTTCGCAATCAATTTTAGCTTTGACATTACAACATTTTAAAAATTCTATTAAAGAGACTGTAATACAAAAAGCCTGCTATACTGTTGAGGATTATTTGGACGATAAGAATGCGTGGATATAGCTACTGTCCGACCTGCACAAGATAGTAATGACTTAATGTAACTAGTTATAAGTATTTTGACGAAAAGAGCAACCGCCAAGTTCTTGCTGGCTCTTCTCGGTAGGAACAGCTTTCCGAAACAGCAGTAGAATTGACGATTAAAAAGTATTTGTTTACAAGTTTATTTGAATAAAGTAAATTTTGAATTAGATGTTGTTTTAGCAAGAAATAAAAGGTCGATAGGTTCCGTTGAGGAGATGAAGTGGATCTAATGGACCTTAAGGGAACACAGCGACTGCCTACGATCCATTTCTAATCAATTGTACGTATGTCGGTCGGTTGGAACTGTGAACACATCAAATCGGTTCTTCGTGCTAAATTTACAAGCCTTTATCGTATAAGATGTGAGCATATATTATAAGACTGTAAACAAAAGTAATGAGAATATTATTTTGCTATAATCCGCGACAAAAGGAAATATATGTAATGACACTTCCACACACGGTCGTCCGACCCCAAAGTAAGTAACTTAATACTTGTGTTATGGTAGACAGACATCTGGTGAATATATACTTATATATTCTTTAAATACATACTTAAATACAAATATACACCCAGGCTCAAAGACCAACATGTCCTGGAGTCTATCTCCTGACGATGCTTCGGTTACGGGCGAAACAATTGTTGAAATTGTGGTGGTGAATGTGTGAGTGAATGAATGTGTGAATGTGCAGTGTTTGTGTATTGTTGTGCCATCGGTGTCGGGTAGTGCATGAGTTCTTACAAATTCTGCATGTGTCAGGTATGAGAACGAATAGTACACTCTACATTTAGCATTACATATAATTCCTTTTATCGCGGATTATAGCAAAATAATATTCTCATTACTTTTGTATTATGGACCTTCGCAAAGTAACGCCTAATTCTATAAATTATTTGTAAGACTGTCTTAAATAAGCAACAAAAGTAATTATAATATTATTTTAATATAATCCGCGATTAAAAACGATCTATGTAATGCTAAATATAGAGTGTTCTATCCGTGTTGATACCTTATACATTGCACACATTCACTACCTCAGTCTCAACAATCGTTTCGCTCTGCAACCGAAGCATCATCAGTAGTCAGACTTCTTTGTGATGTTGTTGTGGATTAAATTTTTTTGTGTTTTGTACAATACTTTGAAAATTCATAATAATATCATCGGATTGGTCTAACCACCGAAAATATAGGCGTCCAAAGAGCGTCCTATATGACCCTGACGATCAAATAACGATCGCAAACACAGAAACACGTAATACACACACACAGCGTCTTCGCCGGCGAAGACGTGGTCCCAGATTTCTAACATCGGTTGGTATGGATTTTTCCCACCCTTCCGTCGTTGCCCTAAGCCGTGGTCCGGCCTCACAGGAGGCACCCTTAGAATGACGTTCCCCGACGCTAGTAGAGTTTCTGCGCTCTACTCTCCGCATTTTACAACTTCGACGATGCTTCTGCGCTCGCCCGTCCCGCCCGGTGACGCTGTAAAAGCCGTTAGGGCTAACAGCATATAGTCAATTTGAAAACAAAAATATCATCGGATTACATACAAATTATGTGTATAATGTTTTGAGATCCAGACAATTGGTATGTAACTTAATTAAACTTAGGATTAGACGAAGCTATCGCATCTAACTCCGAAGCACTCTCATTTAAATTCATAACCGTAAACACCCGCCTACACGGGGTTTGGTTAAATTAACTAAATCTGCTTATGTGTAGATGTTAGATAAGTGGAATTTACGTTTGAGCTGCGACCTGTGCAAATAACGTTAAAATTGTTTTGAATTAAACCTACAAAAATATATCCAGGAAAAAGGTCACAGAGCACTTGCTGTGGACAGACGGACCTGTCCAACCAACATATTACGATAAATTATTGAGTCTGGGTCTGGTCTATGTATATTTAAATATTTATTTCAAAATTATATATTTACCAGTTATTCGTTCACAAGCATTAAGTTACTTATTTGGGTCGGACGCGGTCGTTCGTAAATTTGTTATATATTTGAATTATTTATCATACAAGTACATACATTTCACAGGTTCACATAGGTGCAAAACGAGAGTGATTTTAATACGGAAATCTATTTATATATAATACAAAATATAAATATCACGCCGTGTGGTATCCGGCTGAATAGAAAAGTACTATCCTCATTACTTACCGGGATGTCGAAAAAGGCGACTAAGGTACGACGACGATCCGCCGTGTGGTATCCGGCTAAGTAGAAAAGACCAACCTCATTTCTTACCGAGGTGTCGTAAAAGGCGTCTAAGGTAAGTTGACCCACCGTGTGGTATCCGATTTAGTAGAATAGACCACCCTCTTTCTTACCGAGGTGTCGTAAAATACGACTAAGGTAAGTTGATGTTAGGCAGGTGGTCGGTCGTAAAATACATAGCCAAATCATTTGACCCCACTTAGGTTAGGATAAGGGCAGAAAGACGATGACAGATAACAACAAATTATATTTGACTATTTCTGTTTGTGGCGTATATATTATACCATTTCCTAAGTTAAGAATTATAATAAGTATCGTTTAAGCTTAATTTCATGATCGCGGTAAGTAGGGATAAATTGGATTTACAGCCTTTATTCAGACCTTGTTTCAGCTTTTATATTTTGCGGAGTTAAGTTCTGAATCAGTAAATTGAAATCAATGTAATAATAATAAAAAAACATTGCTCCAATTTTTCGTTTACCGATTTCAAAGGTTTGTTATTTCATTCTCATATAAATGTTTCGAGCAACCGATGTCGAGATCACTTATCTGTAACTACGTATCTCAAAGCAAGCCGAGGTGACCCAAAAAAATCCTAAATAAATAAAACCCAGCAATTTTCTTCGCCGCTGACTTACATCAAACATGTTACCGAAACCGCTTAAAGCTTTCTTTGTGGAACAAAATTGAATAAGGTATCCGAAGAAAAATGAAAGGGAAAAAACTAAATGGGATTTTATTCATACACGTTAACTGTACGGGCTTTGCAGGTACTGCTCTTGGTAGGGGAAAATGTTTCATTCAATAAGCCTTTAATATTTCGCTGTATGAAAGCATGTAGTTTCCTGAATTTCAGCGCATTAAGTGTTATTCAGACGGACATCAGAGCAAGATTTTCATGTAGAAACTAATATACACGGAAGTTTCAATTGAGCTATTATTTATCTATGTGAACATTATAATAAATATGAAGTATGTCTGTTACGGTGTTACGTTACGTTGATGAAATCTTGTACAATTAAAGCTTTTATATTTGGCTAATATATAGGATACAAAAAACCGCAGCTTTCTTACGCACCAGTTGCCGTCGAAGAAGTAGCGGATAAAGCTTGTATATTTGTAAGAATCGGAGATTCAGGGGTGATAAGAATCTCATTACGTTCATTATCCATTTTATTACATCTTTAGTAAATAAAGTACCTGTAAATAAAGTACCTGGGTGGGTGGTAATTTTTTACAAAATAAAAAAAAGAGCAAGTAGGGCTCGATCCTAGGTATTTTCATTTCTTGAGACCATCCGTTCCTCGAATAAGCTACACCGTCTTGACAATTATGGCAAAAATAGTGTTTTATATATTCAATGTAAATTTTACGTTTTTATGTTTGTCACTCTTTCACGGCGAATCCGCTGAAACAATATGAAAGCACGCTGAAACAATATCGATGAAATTTGGCACAATTATTCCTTATACAACGGGTTAACGTATAGACTATAGAACCCTGTTAATTCCCCAGGAATAGGATGACATTGAAAAGCGCCATCTGCTATCAACCTATCACGCAACAACAGTCCACGCAAACGAAGTTGCGAGTAAAAGCTAGTAGTACATAATTGAGGGTTTTTTGTCACTCAAGTTGATGCGAACGCAGCCGGGGGCACAAGTTGTAATGTAAAAAATGAATAATAATATCATTTTTTCTGTCAGCCATAAGAATTGGGCAGCAATAAATTAGACCGTCACATATTGCTTCCGAGGGATTAATAAATCATAGCGACGTCCAGGGATTTATGTCTTTTAATATCACCATTGTACATGTGTACCATGGGGAGTAGGGGCTGGAGGCTCATGGTGTTAAAGATAACGAAGAGATTTGTGTTAAGGCAACCAACCATGATTAAAACGATAGGATGTTCTAAGCCATATTGAATCATTAGATAATATTTAAAACGATATTATTTATTTATTTCTTCGCCGTGTGGTATCCGGCTTGATAGAATAGTACCACCCTCTTTTCTTACCGAGGTGTCGTAAAAGGCGACTAAGGTAAGTCGACCCGCTGTGTGGTATCCGGCTGAGTAGAATAGACCAACCTCATTTCTTACCGAGGTGTCCTAAAAGGCGACTAAGGTAAATTGACTCACCGTGTGGTATCCGGTTTAGTAAAATAGACCACCCTCTTTCTTACCGAGGTGTCGTAAAATACGACAGAGGTAAGTTGACGTCAGGCAGGCGGCCGGTCGTAAAAACGCAGCCAAATCATGTGACAGCATGTTTATAACATGTTGTGCCGACCCCACTTAGAGTGGGATAAGGGCAGGAAGATGATGATTATTTATTTATTTCTTTTTATACATATATTTAGAAAAAAGAAAGAAAAAGTAAAAAAGCACATGTATAAAGACGGACTTATCCCTTAAAAGGATCTCTTCCATTTAGTAATAGAAGGAAACAAAGGATTGAAAAAGAAAGAGAGTACAAATCGCATACAGAAAAAGAAAAAGTTTACAAATTAATTTTGGTAAAATAAATAGATGTAGGTAATATAATATATAATTCCTTAAGATAAATATTTAAGATCAATATTTTCTAAGATAAATATTTACATTAAGTGCAGTAAATGTAAATATATAAGAGCTTTACAGAGTCTATCTAATTCAATAACGAAACATATCTTCGCCCTTAATCAAGAATGAACAGGTCATCTCATCATCAAGACTGCAGAGGAAGTTAAAAACTCTGTGGAAGCGTTTTTGACTTCCAATCACCGAAATTATTTTGTCACCTTGCATATTGAAATTGGCAACATCATAAAGCACATCCTACTCTTATTGCGTGGATCTTTGAGTTTTAATGGCTGCTTTTAAACTATACTAATATTATAAATGCGGAAGTCTGTCTGTCTATGTATCTCTCTGTCTTTCGCTTTCTGTTACGTTTCACGGCTATTTTAATGAGCCAATGTTGATGAAATTGGGCACAATTGAAACTTATCATAACTTGTATATGTAAAACGTGACATAGCTCATACATGTAAAACGTGAATAAAAAGATGCAACTAAAAAGAGTGTCTTCGTAATAAAAAAGAGGATAACTCGAGTAAAAGAAGAAAAGAGTACGTTTAGTTCTCCATGCCTTATAAGAATAAGATTGTAAAATTGTAAATTGTAGTTACTGTAAACTGTAATTACTGTAAATTATAATTATAACATTCTGTAAACGGGTTATATGTAATATAGACAAAGAAAAAAGGAGACGAATAAAATACATATTATATATTATCGTGTGCGTCGTTGCTTTAGAAAGATATCCTCGGCCCATTCTTATTTATTCCCATTTGAGATTTATAACCGTACCAGCTTCTTCCGGTTGCAATTTCCTGGGAATTGCAACGTATATTGTACGGCTCCATAATTCATTGGACAGTTTCGAAATGAGGTGAAATGACGTTTTACCAGAATTGTAGGCGATGAATTCTAGATTAATACATAATTGCCTAGTCTATTTTTTTTTCGAATATGACTAATGCTGTTAGCCCTAATGGCTTTGACAGCGTCACCGATAAGACGGGCGAGCGCAGAAGCATCGCCGAGAAGAGATGGATAATACAAGCGGGTGCATTACAAGCACCCGCCCTACAGGGGGCGTCGCCTTAAGGGTGTCTCCTGCGAGACCGAACCTCGGCTTAAGGCGGCGCGTTTTTGGAGGGCTGCATCTAATAAATGACTTGGAAGAAGTCTGCGTCACGGCGGCCGCGGCAGAGGGCTGCGGCCGCTTGACACAAGCAAGCGGGGACCTCGTCTTCGCCGGCGAAGACGCTGTTTGTGTAAATGTAATGTGTGTATCTTGTTGGATGCTGTGATAGCATCGTCGGGGTCGTTAAGGACGCTCTTCGGGCGCCTGTGAATCTTATTGGGGTGCCTGAACACCTTATAGTTGGACGCGGCCACTATAAGGGGGTTTGGGTGGATGGACGCTTTCTCGAAGTAAGTCGTCGAGAATCGTCTGAAAAGATCGGCTATCGTGGGTAGGTCGAGATCTCTATGGAGGTTCACGTTGCGCACGAACCACGGACAGCCAGTGGCTGTACGCATAAATCGATTTTGAAGTGTCTGCAACGGACACAGTCGTGATTTCGGGACGTGCGCGAACGTGACGCTCGCATAGGTCATAATGGGTCTGATGCAAGTTTTGTAAAGTGTCACTTTGTTGCGAAGTGACAGTTTACTTGTCTTGCACAGTATCGGATAGAGGCGTCCCATGGCGAACGCTGCCCGGTTACGGACAACGCGGATGTGTCGGATAAAGGATAGGGTCGGTTGGAGGATGACACCTAAGTATTTGACTTCCTTTTGCCAATCTATGTATTTGTTATATATGGAGACTCTAGGGGGCGTCCGGATGAAGTCCATGGCTCTCCTAGATCTCGCAAAGAACATTGCTGCGCTTTTATCGGGATTTATTTCGATTCTCCACCGGTGGAACCAGCTTCCGAGCTGGTTGGTTGCTCTTTGGAGCCTATCATTAATAGTTATGGGATCTCTACAGGTGGTATAGATTGCGGTATCGTCCGCGAACATAGCTAAGTGGGTGACTGCACTATTTTTAGTGGAGAATCGTGGGATGTCACTCGTGTAGAGCGAGTAGAGGAACGGTGCGAGTACCGAACCTTGGGGGACTCCGGCGCTTAAGGTGCGTCTTGAGGAGAGCGCACCATCAATACGATATCTGAATGAGCGATTAGTAAGATAATCGCGAATGATAAGAACGAGTCTATCGGGGATTCCTAGGTTCGCGAGTTTGTATATTAAACCCGCATGCCATACCTTATCGAAGAAGACAGTACCGGTGTACCGTTTTTTGGCGAAGCCATTGAGGACGGCTTCGATAAGTCGGTGTACTTGTTGTACCGCGGTGTGTTTGGCGCGGAAGCCGAATTGCTCATCCGGTATGAGCTTCATCGACTCCATGAACGTTATGAGTCTAGCGAGGATTACTCGCTCGTAGACTTTCCCTAAGCTGTTGAGCAGACTGATGGGTCGATAGCTGCTCGGGAGATTACTGGGTTTTCCCGGTTTACGAATACCTATTACTATTGCTTCCTTCCATTCGTCTGGGAAGGAGCAACCTAACAGGAGGGCATTGAAAATCAATACTAATAGGTTTATGAGTTGGTCGGGGAGGCACTTGAGTGCTTTGTTGGATATGGAGTCGGGGCCTGGGGACTTGCGGGTCTTCAGGTTTTGGATAATGGAACGGACTTCTTCTCCGGTAGTGGGAGTGAGCGGCTCGCTTTCGGGAGCCTTCGCGGATATCCTAGCCGCCGCCATTTCCACTTCCGAGTGGAATTTGGCGTGTTCGGGATGACTGGGGTTATTTGAACATTGTCCCTCAAGACTGTCAGCCAAGCATTCGGCCTTATCGATGTCGTCAAAAGCGACCGGACGGTTTAAGCGTATCAATGGAGGTGTAGCTGCACACTGGTCTCCTCTCAGGGATTTCGCCAGTTTCCAGAAAGCCAGGTGACTCGGCGAGATCTCTGAGAGTTTGTTGTCCCAGGCGGACTGACGGTTGAGGCTGAGTTTTTCTCTAACCTCTCTTTGAAGTCGCCGGAGTGTTCTCCGGTTATCGTCTGTCGGGTATGCGTCATGGGCCCTAGTGGCGGCACGTTTACGTCTAAGTAGGTCGCGCAGGTCGTCCGGTAGTCTCCCACGACCGCGGTCGTCGGGGACTTCCTTGGAGCAACGCTCGAGTGAGTCTGTTATATGTTTCGTAAGGTGGGTAACAGCGAACTTGGCACTATCTACGGAGTCTATCTTGTCAGGAATTTGATCTAGGTTGTCTGAGTTAAGGGACTGGAGTTTCCCGCCTAATTTACTCCAGTCGATTATCGTTTTCGTGGGAGGGGTCGTGGAGGTAGATTGCCCTAACTGAATTAGAACCGGACGGTGGTCCGAGTCTAATTCTTGCAGGACTTCTATAGAATGTAACTGGAGAGCTACATTTTTGAAAATGTATATATCTAACACATCTGCTTTGTTTGGATCCCCGTTAGGCGGGTATCTGGTGGGCTCGTTAGGGGCTATCACCTCAAAAGCGAGGTTTGGAAGGCCATTGAGGCCTTGGAGTATTGTGCCGTTCTGGTTGGTTCGGCGAGAGTTCCATTGGCCATGTTTGGAGTTGAAGTCTCCGGCCAGTATTACAGAGTCGCCTAGTGCGAGAAGAGTGCGGACGTCTCTTTCGAGTACCCGTTTGGTCGGACTGAGGTATACTGATGCTAGTATGATCGGCTGATGGCCGGTCATACCCACCTGACAGACTGAAGCCTCCATGTTAGTGAGCTTTGGGGAATCAAGGGGGGAGCATAGGAGGGCTCTTTTGTAGTAAATGAGCGTGCCGCCTTTTTTGGATGACAGACGGTCATTTCTAATCAAACTGTAATTCGCAATATTGGGATTGCGAAATTGGGGTTTTAAGAAGGATTCTTGTATTAGAAGAATATCTATATCGTGTGCAACTACGAAATCGCGGACTTCGTCCATGTGTCTGATAAGCCCGTCTGCGTTGTACGTGACGAGCTTGAGGGAGTGGGGCTTGGCCCTACCCAGTGATGGTTTGAGCTTAAAGCCTAGAGATGGCCTGCACCAAACTAGAGTGTTCGAGCAAGGCCATTAATCTGTTTTGAGGATTACTCCTCAGCTTGTTTGCCAAAATTGACAGCTCCGTAGTGTCAATCTTGGTCACTATGTCGCAAACGAGTTTCATGTCGTCAATGAAACTCGTTGCTGGGGGGACGGCTGTCGCTTTAGGAGCGGCAGCTCTTATATTGGAGCTCAAAATGGCGGTAGCGGGTTTCGCTACCGTCTCTTGAGCCGGTTTAGCTGGCACAGCCGGCTCGGATGCCGGTTTCCTGTGCCAGGGGTTTGAGGTGGGGAGAGGCGCGGGGACGAACCTCTCAGCTGGTTTGGGGGCGGTACGGTCCGCCTTTTTACGGGTGGCCCTTCTGCCCCCTCGTTTTGCCCTAAGCGGGACTTTCGGGCAGCCGCGATAGCTCGCGGGGTGCCCTTGGGTCCTGCAGAGAACACAGCTGGGAGGTTCCTCGGACGGAACCGTTCTGGGGCAATCGGCAGTGCCGTGATCGCCCAGGCACTTGACGCACCTAGGTCGTGCGGTGCAGTTGCGCTGCGAGTGGCCGTAAAGCTGGCAGCGATGGCACTGCCCCATTACCCCACGCGTACGCGGCGTTTCTATACGCAGACCCGACAGTCTGCATATCGTTTTAACGTTGAAGACACGTTTGCCTTCAGGACTGAGGTCGAGGACCGCGAGACAAAGTTCATAAGGAACTTTGGTTCTATGATGGTACATGCGGTGTACCTGTCTTACTGGAAGGCCCTGGCTGAGGAGGTCCTTCTTAATAAGGTCGCAATCGATTTCGACGGGGAGCCCGCGGATGATGACGCGAAGTTCGCGCTCGTCTTCTAGGGCGTATGTGTGGTAGCCGATCTTTTCGGCATCCAAGAGTGTCGTGAGGCGACGGTGGTCCGTTGAAGACGGACATTGTACCATTATGCCCTGGCTTGTGGACCGGGCAGAAGTAAATGGGATGGACGAACTGTCCATGCGCGGGATTAGTCGGTTCCACGCGTCTTTTTCCCTAACAAATAGGGGCGGCACCTTCTCCTTCCTCTCCGTCATAGGCGAGTCTTGTGGGGAGTCAGTCTGTTTTGTATTGGCCTGTGAGGCAGGCTGGGATTTGGGGATGGGGCGCGGGGCAGGTGCACCTGCGTCGTTGGTGGCCCTTTTGGGCGGGACGGTCTTGGGAGCCTTCAGCTTTCGCTTCTGGCTCTTGGATAGGACGGCGGTGAAGCCGTCGTCCTCGTCTGAGGCGGATGACGCCGAGGGGGACGGGGACGGGGACGGGGACTGCGAAGCATCGGATGCTTCGGCTTCCTCACCGGACTCTGAGGGAGTCTCGGATTCCGAGTCGGATGCTTCCTCTACTTCCATGCCAGGAGACACGGAGCGAGAACGGGCTTTAGCCTTCTCCGCAGAGGGGGGAGAAGGTACCACCGGAATGCCACTCTGGCCCTGAGAGGGCGGGAGGGCTTTGGCGAGTTCCTGCAAAATGGCGGGGTGGTGCGCCTGGAGGAACGCGAAAATTGCGTCCAGTAACGGTTGCCCCGTGGGGCGCAGGGTTGGGGCCATATTGGCCCGCTAGTGTGGGGGTGGCCTCCCTGCCGGAGGGCAGGGAGGTGTGTACCTAAGAAAAAATCTAGGTCTTAGTCTCTCTCCCTTCGGGGGAAAGAGGTGAGTACCTAAATTAAATATTAGTGTACTTACGCACGGACGGAACCACCTACGGCAAGTGTTATGCGTGAAGCACCACACTACCTAAACGAATCACAGTAACACTAACACAATCCACTTGCACAGGAACGAACAACACTGACAGTCCAGAGTCCTTGGGCACTTTCACAATCTAACGCGGCAGGGGCGTGAGTCAGGCGGGGGGAGCGGCAACCGGATTGCGCTCGACCCAGACATCCGCACGCTACGGCGGCGATCGATGGAATGCCGACGTGCCTAGTCTAGATGCGTTTGGTTGGATCCCAACAATCGTTACACCCGCAACCGAAGCGTCTTAAGGAGATAGACTCTACGACCACATCGCAGAATCGTGCATATCTCCTGATGATGCTTCGAGTACGGTGTGAGACGATTGTTGAGATTGTGATAGTGAACGCGTGTAGTGCTTGTGTATTGTGGTGACGGTAGTGGAGGTTTGTGCATGTGTTTTTACGTATCCTCCATGTATCAGGTATGAAGACGGATAGTCCAGTCTACATTTAGCATCACATATATATTCTATTTACTTTATCGGGGATTATAGCAAAATAACTTTATTATTACTTTTGTATAATGGATCTTCACAAAGTAACGCCCACTTTATACTACTATAACTTATTCAAAATCTCAAAATAGAAATGAATTTGACTTAAGCATTGTTCCTGTGACATCTAATTTGCATAATCTGTTAAATCTGATGAATATTTCTTTAAAAGAGATGCCGTATTCCGTTTTTTATTTGTTTTTACAGTATATGTTTGTGTAAAACCTTTGTTACTGTAAACGTTAGTGAATTACAATTTCTCTTCCCCACGCGACCCATCATTTTGCGAATGCGAACCTGTTCTTATCCGGAACTGAATGGATTGAAACGGTAAAGAAATCTGCTTGCGAAAATCTTATCCGCAATATACGGAATACCCACGAAAGGGTGCATTGTCGGAGAAAATTGAATAATAGACCCAAAGAGCTCCCTACAATAGTATACAAGGGATCGTCCAATACGTATTAGCCGCGTCAGAAAGCTCAAAGGTTACTTACAGGGTGAGAAAATTTGGAGTAAAGCCAATAGTAGCTCGTTAAAAAACTATATTTTAGGTTTTATTACAAATATTAAAACTTACAATACGGAACAGAGTAGTCCCGTGACGTAGCCGAGGTGAATATCGTAACATTTGTTTTGTTTTCGAGTTCTTTACTGATCGCTGTTTGAGCAGCGAATTCCCGAGACGCCGGATACAGCCGCTTATATAATAATACGGTCCCACTAGAAAGTTCCATTTCTCAACTCGCCCCAATATGTAAGGATAATTTGTAAATAAAGGATATTTTGACTGTTATGACGTCAAGCGAATTCTATGTACCACGCAGTACGAACTACTTTTGTATATGCGCAAACCATACAATGACAAAGCTATAAAAAAAAACAATATTTTATATTTTTTTACAAACATAACATTCATGTCATTTTGTCAGAAAAGAAAATATTTCTTTCTTCTTTTCGTATTTATTTATAGTTTTTAGCATATACTAAAACGTAGACTTGAAATTTGAATGGTTTTTATTGTATACAGTGACTGTTACTGGTTCAGAAAACCATTCCAACTTAGGAGAACTAAATAATACTCGCTTGTAACTTATTTCAAGAAATTTAAACAATAGGCATATCCTATAAAACTAAAAAAAAAAATACCTACGAGGAAAACTTTGCTAATATTTATTAAAATTGAAAGTTCCAGGAAATTGTTCAGTACATTCAAAAGTATGAAATTGTACAAGCGCCTTCTTGAGATTTCTTCGAAAGTATCCAATTGAATCCGAATTTAAACTTTCTTTAGTTGCAAAAGTTTTTTACTTCACTATTTTTTGAAACGAAGTAAAAGTTGTCGAAATGCATAGAATGACTGAGCCCGTGCTGAAACGAAGTTTTATAACATGAATTCGAAAATAGACAAGAAGTATTTTTGAGACTTTTTTACAAATTATTTTTTCAAATATTAATTAATGAAAATATCCACTCTTCCTTATAAGTAAAGCATTTTCAAATCATACCTATCACTAGACTTCAAAATGAATTGATACGATTTAAAATAATCCAGAAAAAAAATTGGGGAACACGAATGACAAATTAATTTTTTAGGGTATTTTGAAATATGACGGGAACCTTTGGGGACAAAAATTACGACGGCGACGTCACGGAGAGCAAAAAGCGATAAAATCGACAAAATTATATTTGTACCGCCATTATAAAAGACTTTTCACCCCTCTTTTAACAAAACACATTGATTCGAACATGTTATAAATTGTTAAATAATTTTGTACGAAATTAAATACTGAAACCGAGTTTTTATTTCTAAAAATCTTTTTCAGATTTTTATCATTTTTTACTTCGTACGAACTTAAATAAATCGGCTTCATTTACAGAGTTCTGTATTACAAATCGCGATCAACAAAATTTTATATTAATGATATTATTTTTTCTTGAATCATATTGTTCGAAGTCTTCAGTCACTCAAATATTCTTTGCTATTCGTAGTGGACTTCTGAAGGGCTTATTTTAGTGTGTCCACATAAACGTTTGGTATAGCGCTATGTGTTTGCGGCCGCGTGTTTGCAGCCACTATTTGCTGTTCGATTCCGCTGTTTGCGGCAAACACGCGCTATTTGCAAACGTATCATTGCAATTAATTCGTTTTGTACGATGAAACTGGCAAATAGTATATGACAAAACTGTACATGCAGTTAGGCTTCTGAAAAGCTTCTGTGGCACTTAAAACAAACAACTCAAATATGATTTTAAATGTTTGAGTGGTAGATTTTTGAGCTAGTTTATTGGAATAACAGTTTGTTATCGTAATTCAGAAATTCCATATTGAGACTTTTTGATTTTGGGTAAACATTACAAAAGGGAAATACCTATAGAAAAGTATCCGCTCAGCTTAAGTCATGTTTCGTGAATGTTTAAACAACAAAATCCCAAATTTCGCTACAGATTCTTCCCCGTGGAACATAAAAGTTTATTATGTTTAATATTCCAAGTCAAAATTTGAAGCGTTAACATTGTAATTACTTTCGCAAAATTACCTCATTAGTAGAGTTCGCGTCGGACTAATTATGCGAACTATAATACTGTTAGCTTTATTATTATCCGTAAACAACAGATACGTTGATAGTTTACTAATATTTAGCAACTAGCAGTGAAGTGGTTTGATTTTGAGTTGCGAAACAGAATAAATGACGACTATAACTGACCTCAACAAAAATAGCTCAAGGTTAGGCAAAAAGGAAAGAAGTTGAAATGTAATCACTCGTTACAATGTTTTTTAGTTCCACCATCACAAGGTAAAGTAATAATTGACGTGCATGAAATTTCATCCGATTTTAATAGGTTAAATTTACTTTACGCAATAATAATAATCGAAGCATAAAGATAAAAAGGGATTTGATTACATTAAAAATTTGTTTAAATAAAGTTCTTAATAACCGTAATTTAAGTAAGAAAACTAAAGAGATTATATTTATAGCTCACACTACTATAACTTATCAATATATTAATTAATGTACTCACGTTTAAGGCGATGTAGTTAATTTCTTTATTTTTTGTAACCACGGAACCACGTAAATCACGGATTTTATAATTTACTCTCAAGAAAAGAGTTTATTAAATTTTAATATTCAGAAAACAGTTTGAATGGATAAAATATAGCCGTTTCTTTAATACAAACTAGCATAAATTATAGCTTACGGAGCTTTGTAGGTCAAGCCTTTTGTGTACAGCTGGAACATTTTTGGTATCTCAATAAGCAAAAAGGAATATACAATGGCTTAACAAATATTATGTTGTAATTAATTATATTAATTTTAATAAGGACTTAAAAATATTATAATGATTTTAGGCCCGTAGATATAAAACGAACAGTGTGATACAATTTTCTTCTGATCTTGGTTTTACTTCTTGTCTAATCTTTTATATGAGAATTGCTAAAACAAAACAATACGTAGATATAATATTACTAGCTGTGCCAGCAGCTTAGCCCGCATGGAAATCGGTGTGTTACAAATGTTTTCTCTATTTGAAATTTTGAACATAAAAGTAGTTATCGTGAGGTAATTATAAGAGATTTTTGAATAACTTTCACCGTTAACTCAGCGCACGCCATGAAAGCGTTATATTTTGCCGCTTTCGGAGTATTTTTCATTGCTTCTCCTCTGCTAATCATCTTAGCGTAATGTTATAGAGTCTGTAGCATTCTTCGATAAATGGACTTATCTTACTCTCAAATAATTTTTCAAACAAGTCCAGTGCTTCCGGAGGTTAGCGCGTTCAAACAATAAAACAAACAAAGACACTCTTTAGCTTTATATATTAGTATATTATATTATATATTAGTATATTATAGATAATATATCTATATTTTAGACAGCTAGGGCCTATTTTAATTACTACTGGATAAAAAAATAAGATATGAAATACAACTTGATATGATGCACACAGCGCGGAGGGGATAAGGTCAGACAGTTCAAGTGTACGCTCCTTGAAATAAACAGATGGACAACGTTGCTCCAGTGCTGTAAACATCAGTTAAGCCGCTACGTGTTTTGGTCAGGAATATTTGGATCATTATGGCTTTTCACAGTCGATGGAGCTTCGAAATAATGAGTAAAGCGGATTCTAATACTTTTAAATGTCTGCGTGCGACACAGAATTACGGAAAATGAAGCTTATAAATTTACAAAAAAACGTAAAATTTACTTACTGGCTTATGTTTCGGTGTTAATGTGTGAGTTTTTTTAATTGGTCTAGAGAGAACTTAGTTTTATAGATTAGAATTGATCATTTCATGGATTTTAAAACACGCGGATTATACAAAAATAATTACATTTGTAGTATGACATTCTGCGCAGAAACACCTTGTACAAATTATTGCGTTTATATTTTGCCTGAACACTGTTCTAAATAGATGAATAATGTAAATACGTTAATATAGAATAGCTGGTTATCATCATCTTCATGCTCTTATCCCACTCTAAGTGGAGTCGGCACAACATGTTATAAACATGTCATATGATTTGGCTACGTATTTTAAGACCGGCCGCCTGACTGACGTCAACTTATCTTAGTGGTATTTTATGACACCTCGATAAGAAAGAGGTTGGCCTATTATACTTAACCGGACACCACACGGTCAGTCAACTTAACTTAGTCGCCTTTTACGACGACTCGGTAAGAAATGAGGGTGGTACTATTCTATTTATACGGATACCACACGGCATAGAATAGCTAGTTATGTTAGTAATATTACCCTGATATCGCATTATCATGCATGGCGTTGACAATTTTTGTTCACGAACGAATGTGTGGGCACGCACGACTCGACTTGGCAAATCTGCTGACGCGGGCCACACCCATGGGGGGATATTTATCGTCGTGCCGTGATAACTGTGCGAATGTTAAATAACGTATAAAAAGGCTTTTATTATTCTGTTCTATCTGTTCTGTAATACTCACCAGTTAAAGTATTGTTTCGATATTTGCTATGAATATAAAAGCGTGAAAAGTCTTAATGCGTATTGCTAAGGATGACAATTTACTTCCTCAATTCGACTCTACATATCAGCCTAAGTAATGAGTTACCTTACATTTAGAAGCTACTAACCTAAGGGTTTATTTCGTATTGTTTTCGTATTTCGTTATTTATACGCCATCGCATCTAATTGTTAACAATTGGTGGCGAGGTTTCGCTTTCTGAGTAGTCATTAGTTACTACCTCAACACTATTTGTTGAATACTCTGTGGTAATTTTATATCTAAGTAATGATAGTGTTTCTGTGACACTCCATTTCCTATATCTCTGTAAGCAATGTTGCATATTATAGCTTTTTCGAAATTATACGTAATACTAAAAATATCAGTGACTTTCTATTATCTCTCCGCCATCATTAGTGCTTATATACCGGGCTGATTTATAGGATAGAAAACTGTTATGTATCAGTTACCAACCTGGACAAATATTTTTGAAATCTTCTACGATCAAAAACAAACAAACTGTACAAAACTCCCCAAACCCTGGTCCTCTGAATTAGACACTTCACTTTTCACTAAGAACTTTATTCGGGATCTATATAACTATATATATATAACTGTATGCGGTTGAATAGGATTGAATAGGGTTGAATGGCGCTAGTGGAAAATACGTTCGACTATATACTTTTACAAAATACTCTCTTTAGCGCGTCACAAAGTACCACTAGCGCCATCTATCGACATTAGCGAACATTACAAATAATTTATATTCGTTTAAACATACCGCCCACCAAAAACATGTTTAACATCGTTTTTCATTATAAGCCCGCCCACCATAGCGTTAGGGGGTTGCAAATTACAATTTTATAGAAACAATTTAACACTTAATTGAGCTAACTAGAACTAGGTATAATCACTTAACTTAGTATATTTCAGTACACTGCAATATAAACAAAAACTTAACTACAGATTGGTAATAAACACAATTTTGATACAGGTCTCTTAACTAAGGAACCATTACACTTTATCGTGACAACTCGCGTTAACATATCGGAACCTGGATGTTTCTCGACAACTTTGCCCAAAAACCATCGCGCTGGCGGCAAGTTATCTTCTTTAACTAAGACAACATCGCCTATACCGGGCTCGGGTATGCGGCTTGCCCACTTGTATCGCTGCAAGCAATTATTCAAATAATCGTTCGACCAACGACGCCAAAAACCCTGCACCATTCTTTGTGTGAGTTGCCAACGCTTCAAATTAGTAATGTTGGAAGTTTCATAGTTACGTTCGGGTACGATAACTAGTGGTTCTCCCACTAAAAAGTGACCGGGAGTTAGGGGCGACGTTTCCTCACTATCGCTTGGCAAATAAGATAACGGCCGGGAATTGAGGCATGCCTCGACTTGCGCCAGAAAAGTGGCCAATTCTTCATAAGTCAGAGTGGAGTCCCCAATGACACGTTTCAAATGGAATTTGGTGGACTTCACACCTGACTCCCATGACCCACCGAAGCTTGGCGAGTGGGGAGGTATGAAGTGCCAAGTTACTGAGTGGTTACCAAACCACTCCTGAATTTCCTTTGAGACTGTAGACTTTTCTGCAGCGACAAGTCTATGGATCTCTTTGGATGCCCCAACGAAATTGGTCCCGTTATCACTCCAGACGTCACTGCAGTAACCTCTTCGTGCCACGAAACGTTTGAAGCTTGCTATGAATCCATCTGCAGTTAAATCGCTAACAACTTCTAGATGTATGGCTTTAGTGACCATACACACGAATATACAAATATATCCTTTGTAGGATTTGTTACCACGACCCTTCGAAACACGTACGTTAATTGGCCCTGCAAAATCGACACCGGAATGGAGAAAAGGTCGAGAAGGTTTCACCCTGCTGACTGGTAATTGTCCCATCAATTGGTTATATGCAGATGCTTTGTACCGTGTGCATACAACACACTTACGCACAAAGGATTTTACTAAGTTTTTTGCAGAACAAATCCAATATCTTGTACGTAAGTAATTCAGCATTAAAGATGGACCTCCATGTAATGTTTTCCGGTGAGCTTCGTCAACAATCAAGCTGGTGAGGTGATTCTTAGCAGGTAAGATGATTGGATGTTTAATTGCTTCTTCTATTTCTGCATTTTGAATTCTGCCACCTACACGTAAAATTCCATTTGTGTCCAGAAATGGGCACAATGCTTTTAAATTGCTTTTCTTATTTACCATTCCAGTTTTGTTTATATCATTAATTTCTTGTTCATATTCATCATTTTGACACATTTTTATACATGTATCTAATGCTTCTCCGATTTCTTCAGATGTAAGGTAAGTATCAAATTTTCTGTTTTCTAATTTATTTCTTTTTATTTTCAGGAATCTTCTGCAGAATGCAACGACTCGTATCAACTTCTGGAGTGTGGAGTATTTAATCCAAATTCTATCTTCCGAGGATCGAACACATGCGGTATGACTTTTTATTGTACGTTGTTCAATATCAGTACAAATTGACTTTGGCCTGGAATATTCTATTTTCAAATTTTGCAGCCACGCTGGTCCCTGCTTCCACATCAAACTTTGTGAAAGCTCCGATGGTGTAACTCCACGTGAAGCAATGTCTGCGGGGTTGTGAGCTGACTGTACGTGAGCCCATTGTGTATTCTCCATCTTAGATAAAATCTCAGAGGTCCTATTCCCGATAAACGTAGTCCACTTGCTCGGATGGCTGCTAAGCCATGCTAACACCACCGTTGAATCTGTCCAACCATGGACATTTGACCGACTGATTGACAAAATATTGGCAACTTCAAACATTAACTTTGCCAAAAGATGAGCACCCATCAATTCAAGGCGAGGTATGGAGACTTGCATTGTTGGAGCAACTTTAGTCTTTGCTGTTACAAGATTGACGCTAATATTTCCATTAGCGTGAACCGTTCTTAGATAGATCACGGCCGCATACGCCGCAGTCGACGCATCGCAAAACCCGTGAAGCTCTACAAATGAGTCATCTTTTCGTCTCTGAACCCATCGTGGAATGCTAAAGTCACTAATGCCCTGCAATTCCTGACGGTAAGTCAACCATTCTTGCATTAACTCTGATGGTAACTCCTCATCCCAATCTATGCCTGCCAACCATAACTTTTGTATCATGACCTTAGCTGGTATGACACATGGGGCCACCCATCCCAGAGGATCAAACAGCCGAGAGATATCGGAAATCACTTTTCTTTTAGTGATTGGTTCCTCGTGAATGGGGAGCCTTACGGCATAGTGAAAAGAATCAGTGTTTCGATCCCAGGACAAACCTAATATTTTTATAACTTCATCCATCTTTATTTCTACCTCTCCATCTATATTTTCATTTTCCTTATTTCCTATTTCCTTAGCTAATTCCTTGCTGTTCGTAACCCATTTCTGTAATTCAAATCCACCCTTCATAAGTAATTCCTTCAATTCCTTGTATATTCTTACCCCTTCCATAACTGTCTCACAACCTGTCATAAGGTCGTCTACATAAAAATCTTTTTTAACTATTTCAGATACTTCGGGGTAGTTGCAGCCATCATCATCAGCGAGCCGTTGTAGGGTCTTCACTGCCAGGTAAGGAGCCGACGCTGTCCCGAAGGTAACCCTCAATAATCTATAATTTTTTATTTCAGATGCGGGGTCGTCGCGCCATACCAGTCGTTGAAAATTAGTATCTTCTGCTGCTACAAGGATTTGACGATACATTTTTATTATATCTGCGCTAAGGCAGATCGAATGCATACGCCAACGCATTATAATGTGACGTAGGTCTTGCTGAATAGTGGGTCCTACCATCAGTGTACTATTGAGAGAAACTCCACTGGAATCCTTACACGAAGCGTCGAACACAACTCTGATCTTGGTCGTGGTCTTGTCATCCCTGATCACAGCATGATGTGGTAAGTATACCGTTCCTGGTTTATTGACATCAGCACTATTGGAAAGACACTCCATGTGACCAAGATCAAGGTATTCCTGGATAACCTCTGTATATTTTGCTTTGATTTCGGGATTCTTTTTGAAACGAGTTTCAAGAAGATGAAATCTTTTCAACGCAATATTTTTGGAGTCCTTACTGCACTGAGGTTGACGGTCACGAAAAGGAAGTTTAACTATATATCGCCCGCTTGAGTCTCTGGTTGTAGTTTTATTATAAAACTCTTCACAAAGATGTTCTTCGTGTGACAAAATCCTTTTGTCATGAAACATATCGGACTCGATTTCCCAAAATCTTTTGAGCAAATCGTTGTCTTGCATTTGAGAATGCATGCTAACAATAATGTTATGACCACACACTGGATTGGATTGATTACCATCATCATATGATTGATGTGTTGGACCAGAAAGTATCCATCCTAAGGCTGTATTCTGAGCAGTGGGTAAACCATTAGGACCCTTAATCAATCCTTCCCGAATAATTTGACCATACACATCTGCCCCAAGTAATATATCAACCTTGGTTGGTGTATGAAATTCAGGGTCTGCCAAAACTATATTTGACAGACTTGGCCAATCAAAGGAAGATATTTTTTCAGCGGGCAAAAGTGTTGTGATTGTGCTAAGCACGAACGCATTCACCTGTAAAGTGAATGTTGAATCCTGACGGGATGTAATGTTCATTGTCACAAGATATTTAGAGGCCAGTGTACCATTGGTACTACCTAATCCGGAGATAGTACTTCGAGTTGGTACCTTTTTGAGTCCAAGTAATTGCGCTGCTGATTCCGTCACAAATGACGCCTGAGACCCTTGGTCGAGCAGCGCTCTCATTACTTGTACGTCACCAAGTCTTGTTTTTACTTTAACAAGCGCGGTGGCCAATAAAATCTGATTTGAAGTAACTCTTTTTGACATATGAACAGCTACATTTTGTGAATTAGTATTCGAACTAACCTTAGCTTCGGCTGACGGATCAACTGGAGCTATGTTTGAGGTAGGTTTTGGGGGGTGCAACAAAGAATGGTGTTTTCGTTTACAAATGCGGCACTTTAAATTAATTTTACAAAACGCGATTGAATGGTTAGAACCAAGACAATTAAAACAACGACCGGTGGTTTGAACAAAGTTGTGGCGAGATTCAAAACTCTCTTTAGCGAATAATTTACAATTACTTAATTTGTGGCATGTTGAATCTGATACAATACCTTTACTACAGAAAGGACAAGAAAGCTTACTATTACTATTCGGAACATTGTTTGTATTAACAACATGTAGTGCTCGTGGTAAACTCGATATACCCTTGGGAACTCTGGGGGATTTCGTGTCCAAAAATTCTAAAGACCTAAATCTCCCATGCAAAAAATCTTTAAATTCTTCAAATTTTGGCAATTCATCGATTGTACTAATTAACGACTCCCATTTAAGCCGACTACCAGTATCTAACTTTGCACTTATAAGATGAATCACTATAACATCCCAAGTTTCGACCTCTATTCCTAGGTTCTTCAAACCGTTTAAGCAATCTACAGTGGTATCTAAAAGTTCTTTAATGGACTTCGCGGACTCTGTTGCAGTTGGACAATTTAACATTCGGTTTAATAAACTTGTAGCTAAATATTTTTTATTAGAATATCTATTTAGTAAGGTGGCCCATGCTTGATCATAATTATCTGCAGTCACTGAAACATGCTTTAACAATTGTGCCGCCTCACCATCTAAATACCCTTTTAAATATTGCATCTTTTGGACTGAGTCTAATGATGCATTGTTATGTATTACAGAAGTATACAAATCTTTAAAAGTAGTCCACTCCGAATAGTTACCTGTAAACTTCGGTATTGAAATGGTAGGTAATTGAATATTACTCTTACATTTATTTGAACTTGTTAAAGGAACCTCACAGGAAATATTCAGTTTGGACAAAACATCTTTTAATTCAGTAATATAAACAATATAGTTTTCCTCTGTAATTGAAAAGATATCCTCAGAAAAATATTTAACATTCAAAAAATCTGTTTCAGAAGCTAATTGTACTATTTTATGATGATTTGCAAAAAATGCCTTCCACATCTGTTCCACAGACTCTAATCTACTTTTAACATAATTTTCCGTTAATCTATCTTTTGGAGATTTTCTAAAATTAGTGTGGGCTTTTTCAATTAAATTTTTAGAATTCATTTGTAATCTGATTAATGACTCCATTTTTAATATCAACAAAAATAATTAACAGAAATTATATCAACAATAACTGTATATATAATACAATAAATATCCACAAGTTAAAGTTAACTTAATGTTGCAAGCTATTTAAAATTATTCTCAAGTCCACGGAAAGAAATCATAAAATTTACAAGTGTTTGAAACGATCGATAATATTTTACAAGTCCAAAGCAAACTTAAAGAAAATTTCTTAAGTCCACAGAATTAAATTTTAAAATTTTACAAGTGTTTGAAACGATTAAATATTTTACAAGTCCAAAGCAAATTTAAAGAAATTTTCTAAGTCCACATAATAAAATTTAAAAATTTTACAAGTGTTTGAAACCAAATTAACTTATAAAAAATCGGGCATAGGTTCCCCGTCTGAACGTTTTTCGCACACTTATTCTAAGTCCTTAACTAAACTTTAAAATTTACTAAGTCCAAATTATACTAGAATTGTCTATGTTCCAAATCTTAAACTTTTCTTTTCTTTTAATTTATAATTTACTTTTAATTTAAATCTTTTGATTACTTTTGAATTTAACACTTTTAAAAGTAAACAAATGTACTCACGATTTCACTGCCACTAACTTTACCACTTTTTGGTCGTCTCACGTTTCTGCCGGCGGCTGTCACCGCCAAGCTGCTTACTGTCGCGTTGCCACCACCTGGCTGCTGCTGCTCAGGCACCTCTAGAGTGCTACTGCTGCTCAGGCACCCCCAGGATGCTACTGCTGCTCCCGGCTGCTGCTGCTTCCGCCGCCACCAGGCTTGCGGGCTCCACTCTTCACCGGTTTTTAACCGGCGCGCACTTTAATGGCGATCCACCACTAATTTCTGTGCGCGTTGCTGATAACCGTCGGTTACTATCCGACTCGTAAAGGACCATGTACAAAACTCCCCAAACCCTGGTCCTCTGAATTAGACACTTCACTTTTCACTAAGAACTTTATTCGGGATCTATATAACTATATATATATAACTGTATGCGGTTGAATAGGATTGAATAGGGTTGAATGGCGCTAGTGGAAAATACGTTCGACTATATACTTTTACAAAATACGCGTCACAAAGTACCACTAGCGCCATCTATCGACATTAGCGAACATTACAAATAATTTATATTCGTTTAAACACAAACAAAACCCATTTTTATGTTTTCAAGAGCTTAATATGTAAGGGCTAGTTCTAGAAAGTAATGGTTTTATAAATAATTTCCAAATGCAAGCCTGCCCGGGCTTCATAATATTTTCATTCAAGTCAAAATCTTATTCAAATATTTCCAGCCGCGATTAAATAGAATGAATATTCAAACGAGTATTATAAGTCCAAACTATGAATATGAAAGGGGGCATGAAATCTCGAGTCCTTGAGTGAAAGAATTACCTTAGAAACGTGGAGTGTGCGAACTAGGCTTAGAGTTTTAGTCAAGCCACGAACTGTTCCCACGATGTCAACGTCGCAGTGGTTAAGTAGATTTACTGTAATTGCGAGTCAGTTTTTTCTCATAAGTAGTATATTACCTCTTAACAAGCTTGAATATATGGCCGTTGATAGCCGCAAACCGACTTTCGTTAGGATATAAAGTTTCTGATTTATGATCTTTATATTTTTTAATGTATTGACATACTTTATAGAATTAGGCGTTACTTTGCGGAGATCCATAATACAAAAGTAATAATAAAATTATTTTGCTATAATCGGCGATGAAGTAAAATAGAAAATATATATGATGCTAAATGTAGAGTGGGCAATCGGTTATCATACCTGATACATGCAGGAGTCGTAAAAAACACATGCACAAACCTCCACCATCGCCACCATGCCAATAAAGATCATCGAGAGAGTCTCAGTTAAAATGCTGTTTGGTAGCATGAGATTAACTTAAGTATGGTTATGGACGAATAAAGCATTCTATGTTTGACACTGAATCAGGATTCTATTATAGCAAAATAATTTCATCACAAATTATTTTGTAAAGAATACAATTTAGTGGAATATCGTACAAGAAATTAATTAATTTTAGGCAATACTTAAAATATTAGGTTCTGAGCTTTGGTTTCGATCGATTTAATTATATTAGCTTCTAACATAAACTGTTTGTAAGAGAAGACATTCGAGGTATTTCGGAATGGAAAATTAATGATAAAATTATTTCGCTACAATTTCATTGTAATATTTGAAGATAATAATCTATACCACGGACTGAAGCAAAATATTTTTCATCATTCCTTTTAAAGCTACCTTAGCGGTTATTTCATTATAAATCAACCGAATAATACGAAGGAGAAATAATTTAGAAGTAAACAGATTGAATTACTGGATTATTCTAAATATTGAATTATTATTTATTAAATTTATCTCATGTGTTACCTGGAAGAAAAGGTCTTAGATAAACCAGCATACTTCTGCCTTGCCTGACGTCAGCTAACCTTATTCGCCTTTTGCGACACCTCGGTAACAAAGCGGGTGGTCTATTCCACTCAGCAAGATACCACACTGCGGGTTGACTTACCTCAGTCGCCTTTTACGACACTTTGGGGAGGTGAATGAAGGTGGTCTATTCTCTACTCTACTTTAATCTCTTTCTAATGTAATCCATGCTAATATTGCCAATGCGGAAATCTGATTGTCTTTAACGCTTTCATGTCTAATCCACTGTAGCAATATTGATGAAATTTGAGAAATTTAAAGACGATATAGGCGATTATACCGGACTAAAATATAGGGAAAAAAATCTTTATAGAATGAATGCACGAAAGAAGTCACGATTACGGCTTGTATTTGAATAATTTCTAGTAAAAATGAACTAAATTAGCAGACCACGAGAGGGTAGCCTTAAACATAAAGAGAAGTCGAACGTCTGTTTTATTGGGACAATCCGGCCGGCATCTGACTGAGGATCCGAATTACTTTGATGGAGGTTCACTGGAAACCGTAACTGATGTGGTTGGGAAAAATTCGGCTCCGTAATCATTTTAACTCTTAGATAAAAAAAAGAAAGAAAATCGAGTCTTTTGAAATAAATACGCCCGGCGTGGAGGCTTTAATTAGTTTTATAAATTTGCTATGTTATAGACAAAAAAGGAACTGGCATAAGCTTGCGGCTCCTGCTTCAAAAAGTACTTAAATAAAGATTTTGGATTTAGACTACAATAAAATTCATCAATTAATTTAAGCTTTATTATTGCAATAGTTAGAATCTATTACAAAAAGACTGATTAATATATAAAATTAGGCGTTAATTTGCGAAATTACATAGTACAAAAGTAGAAATATATATATATAAACCACGGTTGTTAAAATCTATGTAATGTGTACGGGCTGCTGCTACCCTGTACGCTCTTTGGTTGATAGAATGATAATTTGATAGTAATTGATAGATTGCGGCTAATTGATATTTTTATTATATTAATGCTAATGTGATATGATATATGATTTTGATATTAATTTGATACGTTGAGCACGCGCGGCCGCTAACGTCGTACTGATTTATAATTGCTTTGATATTAAAAATATATGGCGTAAATGCCGATGTTGCAAATGTACGTGCTAGCCCGTACATACTCCCCGGCCAAATGATAGGAAAGCTGATGAGGTGACTTAAAACTACTACAAGATGATAGGCATTTTGTTAAACTAGTACACACAAAAAAAAACAAAAATAATGATAAACGAAATACAAAGTAATAATAAAATCTTAATTAAATGAGGTATCATTGATAGTCATCACTGATTGAGACACTTATGATTTGCTTTTACTTTTAGCACTTTTACACTGCACTACACTTTGGCTCTGTAGCCCTGCACTATACACTTTATTCACGCACTGTTGAACACTGCGGTCGTGAGTCACCAGAAGATGACTCGAGCGCCGCATGCGCCTGATCCCGATCAGGCCGTCGACCGCTACTGCTGCAAGCACTGCTCATGGATTACCATCTGCTCTTCATGATGCTTGATAGTTTTTGGATACCAAGTGAACTTTCCAAATTCTTCAAAGTTAGTACTGGCAGACGAGTTAGAGAACGATATGTTTATCTGGTGATAATTTGATGATCTTTGATAGTATTATTTGATATGCGTTTACATTTCTTCTTAATTGATAGCTTTTTTACGAATACGAAAAGGACAATCAGCTGATAGGATAATGCACCTTGCTGCATTGTAAGCAATTCGCACGACTCAATACAATAGCGGTAACATGATAGTACTTGGAAGAAACATTAATTTTAACAGAAATAAACACGCAGTTTGTCGATCTGTTTTAACAAACTTTAAGTTTAGCAGTTTTTATGCCGATTTATATTCTCTAAAACCTTATTTTTATTCTAAAATCTTGCTTGTATAATCTCAAATAGTTTCTTAAGTGACAAATTGTTTTGTCCTAATGATATAAAATGGTATCATAATTTTATTTGATGTATGCACTTTTATAATTTTCTGACTGTATTATTGTAATTGTTTGGGAGTAGGTATTACATTTTGTAATATGTAATATAATCTTTTGCTGATAAAGGTATTCGTATTTCAATGAATGAAGCTTTTGTGATAATTATTACAGTATTTTTTATATCTTTTTAGCGGATTCTTCGGACGGAGAATTTTCGGGATTGACAGGCAAAACCGACAATTTGATAATTGGCCTCTTCATATAGCCATTTTTGGTTTTTAAAGTTACGACTCGCACGTAGCCGTCTTTACCCGGAATTATGATAGGGTTTTTCATGTCGGGATCAAGGTTCACATGATGTAGCCTTTCGCCTACTCTAAGTAAATGATCTTCGTCAAGGTATGGATGTAATTCGCAAATCTTGCTTTTCGTGTTTATTTTATGTCGAGTTTGCAAGTCTGCGCATTTTTTGATAAAAGCAATTTGCTTGATATTCTTGATAATTAGCTTGATAATTGATAAAGTCGCTTTTTTCATCTCTTCCATTGATAAATAATAACCTAATTGTTTTTTCTTCTTGCACATGAACCTTCGCATCCAAGCTATTATTCTTATTGCTCTATTAAAACAACTATATTTTGATAGGATTGTTTCTATGATATTTTCGTATTGTATTATTGAATATACGCGTTTTGGTGATCGCATCTCTTGTTCTGTGGAAAATTTTGTTGGTCCACTTTCATCTTTAAATGTTGTGAGCCATGCTGGTCCTTGCCACCACAAACTGTGCTCCCGTAATTGTGATGCAGTCAACCCTCGACTTACGCAGTCCGCTGGATTTTCTTCTGATTTAACATACCGCCAGCAATCAGACGGCATGACATTAGTGATTGCGCGTACCCTGATGGCTACGAACGTTTTCGAACGGCTGGACTCGCCGTTAATCCACCCAAGCACCACCATATAGTCAATCCAGTCATACACTTTGATACTATAGCTGCTGAGGCATTGTTTCACCTTGTGCATTAGTTTTGATAGAAGTAGAACTCCGCTTAGCTCTAACCTTCGCAATGCCACAGCCTTACTTGTTGGTACCAGTCTTGTTTTACCGGCAACTAGCACTACCGAAGATCTATTGCCAATGTTGACGCGGCAATAAATAACACAGCCATATGCTTTCATTGATGCGTCACTAAACCCATGTAACTCGATGGTGTCACTCTCTTGGGTACGCAGCCACCTCGGTAATATGAGATCTTTCATACTGTTCATATCTTCCCTGATTTTTATCCACTCCTTGTAAATATTTTCTGGCAGCGCGTCATCCCAGTTGATATTTGCTGCCCACACTTGTTGAAACAAAAGTTTTAATTTTGTTGATAGGGGTGATAACCACCCAAGCGGGTCAAACAATTTTGATATATCTGATAAAAGAATTCTTTTAGTAATAGTAGTGGGCTTATCTTGTACCTCAAATCGTGATGTGAATGTAAAAAGATCTTTTTCGGGATTCCAGGCTAATCCTAGAGTCTTTGAGTGTTCTATTTGCTTAAAATTAAAATCTTCTTGATTTGCTTGTTCACATTCTATGTCAGGCAACAGCTCACTAAGGTTTGATTTCCATTTTCTGAGATGGAATCCACCTGACTTCAATAAATTGATAAGGTCTATTTGTAACCTCTTTGCCGTCTCTATGCTGTGACAGCCATGGACAAGGCCATCCATGTAGAATGAATTTTCTAAAACTTCGATGGCTTTGCTATTTTGATAGTTTGTGCTTTCGTCACTCGCAAGCTGCTTGAGCGTCATCATAGCTAGAAAAGGCGCGGCTTTCGTACCATACGTAACCGTTGTAAGCTGATACTGTTTGATTGGTTCCGAGGCAGAATCACGCCATATGATCTTAAGCAATTTTTGGTCTTCAGGATGGACCCAAATTTGCCTAAACATTTTTTCTATATCCGCTGTAAAAGCAAATTGATACTGTCTCCACTTTAAAATTAAAGATTGTAAATCTTGCTGTAAATTAGGACCACATTCCATCACATCATTCAAACTCATCCCTGTAGAGGTTTTGCTTAACGCATTAAATACCACTCTAAACTTGATAGGGTCATTAGACTGCACACAATGATGTGTATTAAAGTATTCAGGCTTCAGATTTCCATTAGCGGGAATCATATGACGGAGCGCGCGGTATTCATTGATAAATAATTTGTATTGTTCTGCTATGTTTGTATGTCTGTTCAACTTATTTTCTAATGACCTAAACTGTGCTATTGATTTTGATTCTCCCAGTTTCGTTTGAAAATCTGGAAGCATTGGTAATTGAACCCCATATCGTCCATCTTCGCGCCGCGTTGTTGTTGACTTATAGTATTCTACACACTGTTGATTTTCTGAACCATCATTTGATTCCTCACTGCTATCTTTAATCTCCCAGAATTTTTGAATCTCTTCCAAATTATTAATGATGACATTACATTGTAAAGTTTTTACGTTGCCTGTTAATATCCAGCCTAAACGAGTATTTTGAGCTATCGGGATATTGTCATCAGGTCTACAAATTCCCTCTAGCAAAATTGAGGAGTATATGTCTGCCCCCAGGAGTATATCCACGGGACGACTGATATAAAATTCAGGATCTGCTAATGTAATGTGTTCTAAATATGTCCACGAGGGCTTCGAAAAACTGTAATTCGGTAAATTTTTGATAAGAGATTTCATGATATATGCTTCTGTCTTAAATTCAAAATTGTTGCTTATAGACTGACATGTGATAGATACGACGCCCTTACAGTTACTTTCTTTGACCCCTACGCCTGATATCACCCCTCGGCATCTCAATCGAGGCTGACCGAGTATCTGAGCTGCACGTTCCGTGATCAGTGATGTTTGGGAACCTTGATCAATGAGAGCGCGCATATTAATGAACGATCCATCATACCTTTGAACCTTTAAAATTGCTGTGGCTAAAAGTATTTCAGGTGTGTCGTGTTGTAATGATACGTGGGAATTGCTGTTTAACTGCTGTGAAGACTCTGGTTGCGGACTCTTTGATATACGCGTCATATTATTTGTTGCATCTGGCTGCGAAAATGCTTGATGTAAAAGGGTATTATGGTTTTGTTGACATTCGATACATCTTTTTCCCGAAATGCATTGCTTACCGTTATGCGAATAGAGACAGTTTTCGCATATCTGTAATTGTGTTACAGTCCGGCGTTTTTGGTACGGTGTCATACTTAAAAACTTGCGACAGTAATACAGACAGTGGTCATTGCTCTTGCAAAGTCCGCATTTAAAGAATTTACAGAAATTGTTTTTGCTTTGTTGCGAAATATGGCTATTGTGCGCCGAAAATGCTTGCGTATTGAAATTCTTTTGATATTTGTTCCATTTATGAGGTGATTGATCTGTATTAAATTGCAATAATTTATTTGTATAATTTTCAGGTTTTTTCCGAGAAGCTTCCAAACTAGTAAATTTGTTTTCTAAAAATGATAAAAATTCTTGCAATTTAGGCAATTCCCTAGCCTGTTTGACTGATGCTATATATCCGTTGTACGTGTCGGCGTCTAGTTTTTGTGATAGGAGATACACGAGGAGTGGATCCCAAGATGATACGTCGACGCCGAGATTTTTAACTGCATTCAGCGTTTCTAAGGTGGTATCGTGAATGCGTTTGATATGATTTACGGATATTTGTTGAGTAACGGGAATATTTAATAATTGATCAATGTGCGAGCGAAATATAAGTGATTTATTGTTATATCTATGATTTAATATGTCCCAACTGATTGAGTAATTATCGGAGGTAATAGGCAGATGCTGAATTAACCTCTCCGCTTCCCCTTTCACTTTGGTTTTCAGAAACTGCATCTTTTGGGCACTAGACAAAGACGGATTGCTGTGTATTGTTTCAATAAATAGGTCTTTAAACGAGCTCCACTGATGATAGTTTCCGCTGAACGTCGGTATTTCTACCTGCGGAGTCGACTGCTCCCTATGTGATACTGAACAAAGTTTGCGATTGATAGACTTGATAATGTTATTGTATCTTCCCTCATATTCGAAAAAGGCAGACTCATAATCTGGATTCCTCCCCTCAAGCTCGCTGTCCAATTCCCAATGTAAAGTGTCTATAATGGACCAGCGAGATTGTATAGTACGTAATAAATGATCAAACTCCCATTTTTCTGATACTGTTTCTAGGTTTATATTTGATACCGTGTGCTCAAAGGCTTTAAAGTTAGTGCTTTGCTTACGTAACATTTCATCAGTTTTGCTACTTGTGCCCTGGGCTTTCGTATACGGTTGCTGCTGGGATGGTCCAGGTACACCCAGTGAAGTAGCAGGCTTAAGAACTGGTGTCGAGGGCCTATCGTCCCTTGACTGATAATTTGATATAACTGACCTGATAATTTCATACCTATCTTTGGTATGATCGAATTGTTTATTACTAAAATATGAATGACCTCTCGCGTATTCCATTCCACATAATGTTATATGGTTCGATTCAAACTCCTGCAGTACTTATCTAACGTGTCCAACCTCCGCCTGATATAGTCAGACGTCTTCCGGTCGGCACCATCTTTTTTAAAGTTAGTGTAGACGTTTTCGATGGCATTAAGTAGTTGCTGTTGGCTAGCCAATACGTCTTCCATGCTTGACATGTTGATAGAATAATAAAAAAGGAAAGATCTTACTTGTTAATATGTGCTTGTACGTGAGCCTGTTTCTCACCGCCTTCAAATGCTACTAAACCGTAAAACTTCCACTGCTGGTTGTGTCCTCACTTGTAATACACAGTAACAATTAGTCAATATATTACTATGGTCACACGCGAGGTCCTCTTAAACGATGTTACTTAACTCGAAGGACCACAAAGATACTATGGTCACACGCGAGGTCCTCTTAAACGATGTTACTTAACTCGAAGGACCACAAAGATGTACGGGCTGCTACTACCCTGTACGTTCTTTGGTTGATAGATTGATAGATTGATAAATTGATAGATTGATAGAGTGATAAATTGATATATTGCGGCACTTAATTGATAGTTTTTATTATATTAATGCTAATGTGATATGATATATGATTTTGATATTAATTTGATACGTTGAGCACGCGCGGCCGCTAACGTCGTACTGATTTATAATTGCTTTGATATTAAAAATATATGGCGTAAATGCCGATGTTGCAAATGTACGTGCTAGCCCGTACATAATGCTAAGACCGGGAAGAAAAAATCGTTCTCATACCTTATACATGCAAGATAGCCCACGTGTCACAAAACACCACATCTAAGTACACACGCACTACACACATTTACTACGATCTCAAAGATCGTTTCACACCGTAACAAAAGCAAAAACAAAGGCTTCACGACAAAATCGTAAAGTATGCTTTGGGGCGTGTTGCTGTAGTTTGCGGATACGCAGATAGATAGATACGGCGGGGGATTCCGTTTTATATGTATCGATTAACTGCAATGTTAAGAACACTCTCAACTGTTCTCTAATAAAAAGGTTTAATGGCTTTATAGAAAAGTCCTTACAGAATAATAACTACGCACTCTCGTTTGGAAACGATCCAAGTTGTAAGTATATAGATCAGTAAGTAGAAGAAAAAACTTAGTCTTAGTTGGGAATAATGGCAATGTAGAGTTGAGATAAATGACTGTTTCAGTGCGACGATCTCTTTGAACGTGTACAAGTACATCGTAACTACAGCTATTGATTCCTATCGGGAACGGAAATGGAGTGTCTGGAAACTTGGGGGTCGTTACAAAAAACAACTTTCAGATCTGAGCGTACTTGAGAGCTACAACTTACAAACTGTAATGTCAAATATAAACTTATATTACAGGTAGAATAGTACCACCCTCATTTCTTACCGAGGTGTCGTAAAAGACGACTAAGGTAAGTTGACCCACCGTGTTGTATCCGGTTTAGTAGGATAGACCACCCTCTTTCTTATCGAGCCTGCCTGACGTCAACTTGAAATGAGGGTGGTACTATTCTATTTAGCCGGATACCACACGGCGTAGACGTAGTCTTCTTATGTAATTTTAACGCAGTACACCTCGTGTATATTTTTTATCCAGTAATAAATAAAACAGTACAATACATAATTGAGGGTATTTTAACACTAAAGTCAACGGAACGAAATAGCGAGTATCACTAGTTATTTCATATACGAAAGTAATTAAAACTCCCGAATGTCCCGAATGTCATTGGAGCAGGTAGTGGCCGGCCATAACTTCATTGGGCCCCGTCGATATTTCACTGGTCCCGTGTACGCCATATCAGCGCTATTTTCGACTTTTTACTTATTAAATTTTTTGTCCTGATTCACTTATTTTTTTATATTACTTTTGACATTTTACATCCTTTTAACAAGCTTTATTAGTGTTGTGAAATTTTGATACAAACTGTATGTTTAAATAAAGTTCTTATTATTTAACAATATCCATATTAATATTATATATTAGAAAGTCTGTCTGTTACGCTCTCACGTCAAATTTGCTTAAGAAATATTGGTGAAATTTAGTAAAATTGTACCCTACATCCCAAGCTAACATATAGGATGATAAAGTTACAAAAAAAAACAAAAAGTAATGAAAATATTGTTTTACTATAACAGAAAATATAGGTAATACTTTGCGATTTTATTATGGAGTCGATTGTTGAGATTGTGGTGGTTCATGTGTGCAGTGCTTATGTATTATTGTGTTATTGGTGGCGGGTAGTGAATGAGTTTTTACAAAATCTGCAAGTATCAGGTATGAGAACGGATAATACACTGCATTTAGCATTACATTAATTTTCTTTTATCGCGGATTATAGCAAGATAATATTTTAATTTTTTTTTGTACTCAATTGAGTACAAAAAAAATAATAATGAATAAAAAATAATGATGTATACAAAATTAAAGTTAACGTAATAGAAATGTTTAACGATATTTTTTTCCTATTATAAAGTACATCACGTTGGAGATACTTTATTGTAGTCACAATATAACCTTAAGACTAATAAGCAACTTAATTTTAACCTAAACTTATAAATTAACTTTTATCTAAGAACAGGTCCAATGACTTATCTTACCTTACTTATCTGTAGGAGACACTACGTTCTTGTGTTCTGTTTCAGTAGCACTAATACTACACTACACTATCACTATACTACACTATCACTATACTACACTAACTCTAAAGGCTTTGTCCTTTTCAGTCTTCTCACTAGTCCCTTAATATCGAGTTTTACGATACAAAAAAAGATTTTTAACGCGGATTACATTTCAATTCAATAGTTGATTTGAATTATGTACATCGTGACTTTGAGAGGAATCCATAAGCATTCATTTTTCACCATTCGTACTTGTAAGATCACATTATAATACGTGCTCTGTAAGATTTAGAACCGCTCTTTAAATGTATCGAAATAACCCTGTACGAGAATGTAAATTACTTAAGTTCAACGAAACATACATTTTCGGGACAAACATTTTCTGTATCTAAATATATCCACTGAGTTCTGGTTATCAATACTAATATATAAAACTGAAGAGCTTCTTTGATTGTTTGAATGCGCGAAACTCAGGAACTTCCGGACAAATTTAAAAATTCCTTGAGTGTAATCTTGTCAATTTATCGCGGAAGCCTAAAGACTATAGACCTATAACACTAAACTATATAACGCTAATATAACTATAACGCTTTAATGTAATATAAGCTATAATATAAGCTAACTATATAACTATAACGCTAATACGAATAGGAGAGGAGCAGCAATTAAAAATATTGCGAAAACGACAAAATTTAAAGCTTTCCTTGCGTGTACCGTACGTAAAGTAAAGGATGAAAGTTATTCAAAAATTTCTCATAATTAAATCACGATATCTACTTTTATCAAAAAAATTTCAAAATTTCAATTCGGGAAAAATTTATGACACACTGATTTACATGCGGACATACAATAATCTTTATCAACACAATTTATTATGTGTTAGTGTCGAAACCAGCAAAATTAAATTCGTCATTTGCGCTAACTTTAGTTGTTTAAGAGTTGAAGTGTCAAAACATCGACTTCCCTATGTTCTACGTCCGGTACGGCAAATCTTACGAAGTATTTATAAAAAAAAACCATTTATGACGAGAGCCCATAGTATCCTGAACGGCATCATGCCAATTTTAATCACTATTTATTTTAATTTTGTCCCAAAATAAAAGCAATTGTATCAATTACCCGCCGCGCGTGCCGGACCCTTGCAGTAAACATTTAGTATTCCGAGGCCGCTCCGAGTTAATTGAATTAGCATTTTGTTGTACATAAATGAATTGTTACTTTATATTTAGTAATTGCGTTCGTTAGACCTTGGATTATTCTTTTGACAGAATACAAAAAAATAATCAATTATATCTATAATATGCGATTACAGAAAATCTATATACTTAATCTTAAAGTAGAGTGAGCTCTGTATGAATACCTTATGTATGCAAGATTTGTAAATCGCAGGCAGCACAAACCATTACCATCATCTCACCAAAAGATAGACACCACATAATTTTTTGTCGTAGAGTCTGCTTCTGATGCTTTCGTTACGGGGCGAAACGATTGTAAAGATCGTATTAGTGAATTTGTGTAGCGCCGAGATATTACGGTGGATTTCTGCTACATTTAAGTGGAAAAGAATTAAAGTTAAAAGGAAAATAAGAAAGAAGAAGTAGTTGGTACATGGAATGATCATTTTTACCGTCCCCAACCTGTATATTTATCTGCATGTACCTGTCGTTAAAGCTGTGATAGCTCAGCGGTGAGACCATGCCACTCTTTCGAGGAGTCACCAGTTCAAACCCCGGATAGGCACCAATGAGTTTCTATTAAAACTTATGTGTTTAATGATAATTGCAATGTCTAACACAAAAGTAATAATGCAAATTATTTTGCTATAATCCGTGATGAAGTAAAATAGAAAATATATATAATGCTAAATGTAGAGTGGACAATCGGTTATCATACCTGATACATGGAGGATTCGTAAAAAACACATGCACAAACCTCCACCACCGCCACCACAATACACAAGCACTATATACATTCACTATCACAAACTCAACAATCGTTTCGCCCCGCAACCGAAGCAACATCGGGAGATATACTCCACGACCAAAATCGCAAAGCCTTTGCGAATCCTGCATGTATCAGGTATGATAACCGATTATCCACTCTACATTTAGCATTATATATATTTTCTATTTTACTTCATCGCGGATTATAGCAAAATAATTTTTATTATTACTTTTGTATTATGGATATCCGCAAAGTAACGCCTAGTTCTATAAATTATGTATAACACACTTTTTCAGTGAAGGAAAACATCTTGAGGAAAGCTGCATATCTGAAGAGGAATCTGGGGATATGTGTAACCTTTCTCTCCAGTAACTGAGAGAGGAAGCCTATGCCTACCAGTGGGATAGTAACAGACTGTTACCTTACTTCTATTTTTTACCTTGCGTTTTGCAAATATGTTTTTGGCAATACGAATATATTGATATCTATGTATTTCTATTGTTGCTTATAAAAGTTTTAAACCATTATTTATTTTGTTTCTTTCCTCTTTATCCCAGTGCTATTGCGTGCTGCACGCAGCCAGTCGCCGTGTATTACTATTTAATGGATCCCTTACGTAGAGTTGATTCTGTGGCAGAACAAATATACATACGCGTAGCTCAATCCACGCGAGCGCGCGCGCCGCCCGGCTATTGAACTCGCTGCCGTCCGGTCACGGCCACCGCCCGGCCTAACGGTTTATTGAACTCGCCGCTGCCCGGTTGCGGCCGCCGCGGGCCGCCGCCCGTCAGTCATTCCCGCGCTCCCACGGCGAATGCACGTTTGTTGTAAATAACTTTAAACTTTTAAGTCGAAGTCGAAATAAATAAGTATACCATTCTCGTGGTTTATTATTTGTCCCTGAAGCTTCTAAAGATCTACGGACGATAATACTGCTACACTGGTGACCCAAGACAATGGACAAGGACGGAAAGTTTTTAAGCGCGAAGACAAAGGAAAGTGACACTGGAGACGTTTGTCGAGTGGGCGTTAGAATACCACCGTTTTGGCCAGATGATCCCGACCTGTGGTTTGCTCAGCTGGAAGGTCAATTCGCCCTTTCAAATATAACTAATGACGTTACAAAATTTTATTATACAGTGTCGCAATTAGAGCACACTTACGCTGCACAAGTGAAAGATGTTATTTGTACGCCGCCGTCGACTGGGAAGTTTGAGAAATTGAAAACTGAACTCATCAGAAGATTATGCGCATCGAAGGAGAATAAGTTGAAGCAACTGTTCCTGCATGAAGACATCGGAGATCGTAAGCCCAGTCAATTTCTTCGACATTTAAAAAATCTTGCAGGACCTTCTGTCTCAGATGATGTGTTAATGACCTTGTGGTCCGGGCGCTTACCACATACGTTACAGACCGTTATCGCTTCACAACCAAGCCTCTCGCTCGACGACTTAGCCGAATTAGCAGATAGGGTTCACGAGATAGCTCCCTGTACGCCATTTCAACAAGTAGCTAGTACAAGTACGACTTCACATCAGCAATCAACACCATCGTCATCGAACTTAGCGGAGCTTAACCTGCAGATATGCGAATTAACTAAGCAAGTGGCTAAACTTACCTCTTATGTATATAGACAGGAACATTCACGCCGAAGATCGAGGTCCCGAGGTGATAACCGCCGAAGCCGCAGCCGCAGCCGCTCGCACAACCGGCAGCCGCCTTCTGATCATCCACACTGCTGGTATCATTTTAACTTTGGTGCAAAGGCGAAGAAGTGTAACCAGCCTTGCCAGTTCAGCGCGGGAAACTCCACGGGCAGCCGGAAGTAGCGGCCAACGTCTGCCCAGCTCAAACAGGCCGTCTACTCATCACTGACCGGGTAACCAAATTGCAATTTTTAATCGACACTGGGTCCGATCTTTGCGTTTATCCACGGTCTTCAATTAAGACGCCCTGTTTTAAGACAAAATATAACTTGTGCGCAGCGAATGGTAGTACAATACATACTTACGGTCAAATTCAAATCCGATTAGACCTGGGGCTAAGACGTGACTTCCGCTGGAAATTTATTATCGCCGACGTTTCGAAACCGATAATAGGGGTAGATTTTTTGGGCCACTACGACCTTTTGGTTGATTGCAAACATCAGCGTCTCATCGATGGTAAGACTTCACTTTCAGTTTTAGTACCACCACAGAAATTGCCTGAAGACATAGCCTCTATCAAAACCGTTATAGGGGATACAGAGTACCACGACATTCTTCGTGAGTATCCAGAAGTCACTCGTCCAGCTGGTACGGTACGTAAAGTTACGCATAATACAATGCACCATATAAGAACCACTCCAGGTCCCCCGGTTGCCAGTAGGCCTCGACGTCTGGATCCAGGTAGACTGAAAGCTGCAAACAAAGAGTTCGATGAGATGCTTGACAACGGAATTGCAAGACGTTCGGAAAGCCCATGGTCGTCTCCACTACACCTCGTGAAGAAGAAAGATGATGGTTGGAGACCCTGTGGAGATTATAGGGCACTGAATGCAAGGACGATTCCTGACAGATATCCTGTCCGACACATACAGGATTTTTCGCATCAGTTGACAGGTTGTACTATCTTCTCTACTATAGACTTAATAAAGGCATATAACCAGATCCCGATTTGTCCTGACGATATCATGAAGACTGCTATCACTACGCCCTTTGGGTTGTATGAATTCCCAGTAATGACGTTCGGCCTACGAAATGCAGCCCAGACGTTCCAGAGATTCATAGATGAAGTTTTACATGGTCTTGAGGATTTCACATACGGATATATAGATGATATACTCATATTCTCACATTCTAAGGAGTCTCACTGTAAACATCTGCGACAGGTTCTTACTCGGCTAAAGAAGTATGGTATTTTAATTAACAATTCCAAGTGTGTCCTAGGCCAATCCGAAGTAACATTCTTAGGATACAAAGTTTCTGAAGAAGGTACCAGGCCGCTAGAATCCAAAGTAAAAGCTATAAATGACTATCCACCGCCAAAGACCATCAAGGAATTAAGAAGATTTCTTGGTATGATAAATTTTTACCGCCGATTCATACCAAATGCTGCTACCAAGCAGGCACCGCTGAACGCTCTTCTAGTAGGCGCAAAGGTAAAAGGTTCACAGCCAATAGAGATGACACCGGAGTTACTACAGGCTTTTAAAAGTTGTAAGGATTCACTCTCTAATTACACTCTTTTAGTTCATCCTCAGCCAGATGCGGCATTGTCAATAGCAACGGACGCTTCGGATGTGGCTATAGGTGCCGTGCTACAACAAGAGAAGAACGGACAAATGAAGCCATTAGCCTTCTTCTCTCGTAAGTTAAGCTCATCGCAAAGAAAGTATAGCCCTTATGACCGCGAATTGCTGGCTATATACGAGGCAATAAAATACTTCCGTTTTATGGTCGAAGCTCGTAACTTCTTCATTTGTACAGACCACAAACCTCTCACTTACGCGTTTCAAGCAGCAAAAGAAAAATGCTCTCCAAGGCAATACAGATATCTTGATTTCATATCACAATTTACAACAGATATAAGATACATTCCTGGTAAAGAAAATGTCATCGCTGATACCCTGTCAAGAATCGAAGAAATAAGCAAAGGTATAAATTTTCATGACCTTGCTCGGTCTCAGGAGACAGATCAAGAATTACAAAATTTATTGCAAGGTGGCTCGTCGCTTAAGTTGCGGAAGATCATAATTCCGGACACAGACATCAAGGTCTATTGTGATGTCTCAAGCCAAACACCGCGACCGTACATTACTCCAGAATTTCGGAAACAAGTTTTCATGACGTTGCACAACTTGAGCCATCCCGGAAAATCAGCTACAGTGCGACTGGTGACACAGAGATTCGTATGGCCAGGGATCCGCAAAAATTGTAGAGAGTGGTCACGCGAATGCCTTAAGTGTCAAGGCAGTAAGATAACACGCCATACCTCAGCTCCACTTTCCCCTTTCCTGAGCCCTACGTCGAGATTCTCTCACGTCCATCTCGACATCGTCGGACCTTTACCGATTTCGTGTGATTTCAGGTACTGTCTCACGGCAATTGACAGATTCACCCGTTGGCCTGAGGCGTTCCCCATCAAGGACATCACAGCAGACACCTGCGCGTCAGCCTTCGTGTCCGGGTGGATTGCCAGGTTCGGTTGTCCGCTTAAACTTACAACCGACCGTGGCCGCCAATTCGAATCGCATCTCTTTAAGTCCATCGCTTCATTGGTTGGTGCACAACACTTTCGCACCACCGCTTATCACCCTGCTGCCAATGGTATCATCGAGCGACTTCATCGGCAGCTGAAGGCGTCCATCATGTGCCACTCAACCACCCAATGGACTGAAGTTCTTCCACTGGTGCTTCTGGGTATTCGAAGCGCATGGAAGGCTGACATAGAAGCATCGTCTGCAGAACTGGTTTATGGGGAGCCACTGCGATTACCTGGGCAATTCTTCACGTCTACGAAAGACACCCAGACAACGGACGTCACTGACTTCGCAGCTCGTCTCCGCAGTCACATGGCCAACATAACACCGAAACCTGCATCCTGGCACCGGAAGAGTCCGTTCTACATACCCAATAGCTTGTCAGATACGTCACACGTATTTCTTCGACAAGACTTCGTAAGGCGCCCATTGGAACCGCCCTATGCTGGACCGTATAGAGTACTGGAGCGCCATCCAAAGTTTTTTAAAATAAGCATTAAAAACAAAGAGGTCACGGTAAGCATAGACCGTTTAAAACCGGCTTACGTAACGCAAGAAGAGGACGACTCCATATCGTCATCACCACCTAAAGAGAAAACCACAAGATCTGGTAGACGGGTGCATTTCCCTGACTACTACCGCCCGCAGTAGCGGTCTCAGCGGGGGAGTACTGTGGCAGAACAAATATACATACGCGTAGCTCAATCCACGCGAGCGCGCGCGCCGCCCGGCTATTGAACTCGCTGCCGTCCGGTCACGGCCACCGCCCGGCCTAACGGTTTATTGAACTCGCCGCTGCCCGGTTGCGGCCGCCGCGGGCCGCCGCCCGTCAGTCATTCCCGCGCTCCCACGGCGAATGCACGTTTGTTGTAAATAACTTTAAACTTTTAAGTCGAAGTCGAAATAAATAAGTATACCATTCTCGTGGTTTATTATTTGTCCCTGAAGCTTCTAAAGATCTACGGACGATAATACTGCTACAATTCTATTACGTGCTGCTTACATGTTTATAGTTTATTATTTTTATTACATCACAGAGTGTAATCCTTCTTTATGATATAGGGCTTTGGATTATATATTAATCTTTACTATATTATTAAGATATATCAAGATCGTCTTGACTTGAAGTTCTTTGGAGAGACCTCCGTCCATCAGTGGACTCCCGATGCATCGTCCAGCGGAGGGAGGGGCCACTTCCAGAGAGGCCCCGACCCAGAGGTGGCGCACTCTGGGCTACAGAGTTGCTGCTGGTGGGGATGGGGGGCAATGTCTTCATGGGTACCCCGCCATCAGCAGCGTAGTGGAGCACACAGGTTATTTTAGTCGGTGCGAGTCCGACATAACCGTCGCCTGTCTCCGTCAGACGGCGGTTTTTTCCTGTCTATTAAAAAAAAGTGGACGTCTATTGGCTGAAGAGAGAGAGCGTGAGAGACAGAGAGAGATTATTAAAAACAATTTATTCATTTTTCGAGTATGATGTATTTCTGTATGTATTTAAAAGTATTTACCAGTTGTCTCTCACCCATAACACAATTATTAAGTTACTTACTTTGGGAACGGACGACCGTGTGGGTAAGTTTCTTATATTTGTATATACATATATCTATTTACTAAATGGCTGTCTGTATATCTGTTATATTAATCCATACTATTATTATAAATGCGTACGTTTACCGTCTGATACTCCCTCACAGCTAATAGGCAAAAATTTTAATGAAATTTAGTTCAATTGTAGTTTGTATTAAAAATATAATTTTATTTCTGCAAATAGGAAAACACATAATAGTATATCACTAATGGTACTTTAACACTTAATTTGAAGCGAACGAAGTTCATAGGAATGTTTACAGGTTTTCTAGAAAATTTTTGGTAGGTCGATTCACCAGCCATTATGTATAGATTAAATAAATTTTGTCTTAAACCTCAGGAGGTATTGTTATCTACATAAATTAGATTCAAGCGGTTTAAAGAAGCAATTTGGCAAGTACGTTATATTATATTAGATTTAAGATAATTTATAGAAGTGAATGACTTTTCGAAATTCCATAGTTAAAAATAACGATAGACTATCTTATCTGTCGACGGTTAAATCAATTTTATTTTACATTGTGGTAGTGATCATTTGATGTGCCGGTAAAGTGTGGTGGTGGTGTTTTTAATGTATGTATGGTTATACAATAATGAAATTTTCACTAAGCATTACATATATTAAAAAAATACGTATTATAACGAACTTCTTCTATCATTATTTTTGTTCGGTAAAAGATGTTAGTCAATTATAGGCTATATCTCTTAGGGTCCTTTTTTGTATTTCCTTCGGCCTTCAGTTATTTAATCCGAGCTCGAGGACAAAAGTCTCTCAACGATATTACGATAATAACTGGAGGGTAAAGTTTCAATATTTGATATGACAAAATAACTAAAAGGTATAGGAAAATAAATTGGTTGCGATGTTCTTACTGGCAAGTATTACAATGTATTTTACCATTACAGTAGTCGTGAATACAACTAGAAAGCTTTATATACCTACATATAAGCTTTATAGAATATGATAACAGTAAAAAATTAATTAATAGTGCAAATGTTAATATGATCTCATGGACGTAACAAAGATCCTTTTTCGTGTATTTTGCTGAATCTATACAAGTTTTAAAATGCAAAATTCTGTCTGTCTGTTAAGCTTTTACGGTTATTACGTTGTAGCAATAGTGTTGAAATTTGGTAAAATTGAAGCTTATATACCATAAATGTCATTTATGTTATCATATAAGATAAAAAAACCGGTGTTCTTTTGGGAAAGAAAAAAGACATTATTTTATTGAGGGCATTTAAACACATAAGTTGGAATAAACAAAATTACCTATACCACTAGTATTATGTAAATCGTTTTCGCACTGTGTAGAATGATCGAAAAGCTAATAATTTACACCCGTTAGGGGATAAATGTCACCACAACATAATGCAAATTGATGAAAAGCCCCCGAACATATTTCAGAAATCCCTAATGATATATTTTCCAATTTTCCTCGTACGGGCCACTTTTATGATCCCGTAGATCTTCATGAACGACAGTTGTTTGTCTGTAGCAGATCCTTCTATCACGCGGAAAGAGTGTGATACATCGATTTGAATATTCGGAATACAACAAAAACAAGTGAAATTAAAAAAGATTTAACAAAAATTTAATCCCTCCTAGGAATTTCCTCGCCTTGAACCAATCCTGGCAGGGGCATCAGATCATGCTTATCATAACCATGCGTTGTCATCAAGACTGGATGAGTATCTAACGTTTCAGCTCAATCGGACACCGGGGAGTGGATTCAATTTAACTCCACCTTAACATATATACTTGGCAAGTTACATAAATGCTTTTAATAATGACAATTTAATATTTTCTATTACAGACCTCTGTAAATAATGCCTAATTTTATACCTGGTTACATTTTGTCATTTCTATATTGTGTAAAATCAAAGAGTAGTATCATTTACACATACTTATGAAGCTTATTGTAAGCACGTTTTGTCGGTGCGCACCGACCGACAGAGATCATTTCATATAAGTACTGCAAGTAAATTTCCCACATACCTTGAACTAGGGTTGTAGGGAGTGATCTAGGATCTTACCCTATATCAAAACTTAACTTATCTGCTCGTTTTGCATTCTGCTAACAAACGAGGGCAAAATTGAACTTCTGCCCATTTGATTTCTTGTTCGGAAGTTAGTCGCTAAAAGCAAAACACTGTTAAAATTTAAATACTTTAGTAAGACAAATGGTGTACTAAAATCGCTTAGACGAAGGAGACTGTCACCTATCTGCATCTTGTATTAGATGCAGCAATCTTCGACGTAATTATAAAAAAATGCCTTTACAAAAACGTAAGAAAATTTATGCCTTTTTATCACTACGCAGTTAAACTTGAAACAAAATATTTCCTTTTATTCTGATTGCCGGCTTACGTGTTAATCTTTTAAAATACAAACGTTTCATTGGCAGAACAATTAATTTATTCTTGGTAATGAATGTATCGCGCACACAATACGGCGACCGACGGACAATTGTAGTTTATAGATATAAATATATGGGACATAATATAAATATGGGATATTATAGGGTATGTATAGAATATGAACTGTGATATCTGCTTTTAAAACAATCGTTTTGATATGGCTCAAAAGATCTTTGAAATGATATCTACTGAAGAATGAAAAGTAACAGAATATCTTAATTAACAGAAAATACCAATCTGTTCGTCCTTCCTTCTATCTGTGTGGTATACTTTCACAATATCGCTGGATCATTATTGATGAATTTGGTACAATTGAAGTATATGTATCTGTCATAAATGATAAAAAAATCAGAAGTTCAATATTAATTTGTTCATTCAAGTAGACGTGAACAAAGTCGGTGATATAGCTCGTAATACATATAACTAACAGAAAAATCTTCGTTAATTTACAAAAAATATTTTCTAAATCCTAATGTTACCCTTAGAACCGAAAGAAAGCCCAATTTTCTATTTCAGAACGAGCTCAGGTTAAACGCCACAAAAGAATACTCGTATTTTATAACGTCTTCGGAATAAACGCCTGCGGGAACGCCCCTTGTAATATTCTGAGTATATAATAATTACTTTTTTATATACTATTGTTAGGAATCCAGATCTATAAGCTATAATAGGCTATGTAAGACAACGGCTGACGTCATTCGCTCTCTGTTAACGTGCGGCGGTGACATCTTTTGTATTTCGTGTTATTAAAATCTAACCTCAAATAATTGCTTTATATGATAAGAGTAACCACTGAGTTTCTTGCCAGTTCAAGTCTCAAGTGGTTTAGTGTTCCGGACTGTTGGTAGAATCATTCTGACGTTGGATTTTGTAGTGTAAAGTTTTGTTCTACAGTTTGTTGATGCACACAAATGGTCACGTCCTTGTGCAAAACGCTAAAAGGAAAGTTGTCGCCAAAGACTTTCGCTTTGTATTTTATAGCAACACAGTCTTGAAACAAGAGTATCTCGCCCTTTTGACTGAAATGGTGGCAACACTGTGTCGTGTTGTTTCCGGTAGAGTCTTCCTGTTGCTAAAATGTGTCAGTGGCATTAATTCCGTGTTCTTTATTCAAGAGAAGTGTTTGTCGGAGCGGGAATTGTGGTGTACTATTATATCGTGTTATTGAAGAAAGTGTGTGCTAACAGGAGCCGCAAGCTTATATTGATTTCTGCTTTGTCTATTACGTACCCCATTAATCATTTTCCAACGTATAACTATAAATATATCGCAAAGTTAATGTAAGAACAACAAATGTAACTCTCGTTGAGAGCAATGTAAGATTGCCAATTAAGATTTAATTATCGCAATAACTGAAACCAACGCATGCCTTTAATTTAGAAATGGCAGTCACATAAAACCCGAACAAATATATTTTACGGCCCAAATTTTCCACTTCGCAGGCTTGCAAAGGCATAACTTTTCAAACACATTGCAATAAAGTCGTTCCGCAAATAATTTGTTGTACTATACAGATTATATGACTGTTTTGATTTTATATTCAACATACCAATCTTAAACATTTTCTACTTAATATTGGTAATGAATTTTCGGTGAAGGAAAACATCGTGAGGAAACCTGCATATCTCTAGAGAATCCTAGGGATATGTGTAACCTACCAACCCGCATTGTCGCAGCGTGGTAGGTCTTAGCTCTAACCCTTCTCTCCAAAAATGGGGAGTGGAGGCCTATGCCCAGCAGTGGGATAGTAACAGGCTGTTACTACTACTACTATTGGTAATGGGTTCGGAATGTAGTCCATCATAAAAACAAATACCTCAAGCTCCAACCCTTCTATCCCAAAGGGAAGAGGTTACCTACACCTAGCAGTGGGATATTAACATGCCATAAAATATAACACATAATGAAATAGTTATTGGGAAATTAAAATATGTACAACCCATACTCATATTATAAATGCAAAAATCTGTCTTTCAATGCTGGAGTATGAAATTTGGTGATATTAAAGCTTATGCCAAGCTAATTTTTTTCTCAATATTGAAAAAAAATATGGTACATGATGAAGAGTATTTGAATGCCAAATTTGGCAACAAAGCCGAGGGTAAAGCGTCTATATCGTATCGTACCACTCAAATTTTTCTGCTGGTCTCTATTAGTCTATCTTAGAGATTTCTAAAATATCAGAAACAGTTTCTGTAGAAGCCCCTGATCGTCGGACGATGTCGAAATCCAGCATGTTTGTGTCACCATCTACGATATAAATTTAACAACCGTCGCCGTAGCCATAGTATAATACCTCGCCAAGAGAAACTCATTATAATACTTTCATACTTCCCCGAGCACGTTGAATAAAAGGTGTACAAAAATATCAAGCACACAAAAGCAGGCATAAGTCTGGCGAAAGATTATCCACCTGCAGACTCCAGCCAAGCTTAAATGTAGCAGCAATTTTAAAGTAACAATTTTCGACGAGGCCGCGAAAGCACAAAATTGTCGCTTCTAGGAATTTAATAAAATGCTCTTCTTAAATTCTAGTTTCCTCTAAGACTTTATTCTGAAACATACACTATAACATCAACTCATCGCAGGTACATTTGTTGTAGTTATTTATTAAACAACACATCAAACAAGACAATATTATTACTATTCATATAAAATAAATAACACAGTACTTACGGTTTCAACAAGTTTTTTATTGCCAATAAAGCATGCGTGAGTACAATTTTTATGTATCATCTTTCAACTACGGAATCATTACTAATAACTTTTAAATGTGTATATGTATTATATATTAGGTGTATCCATGACGTCGAACGCGTTGACTTCATACAGAAATTCATATTGATCTATACCACCAGTCGACAGAAAGGTTTAAATTAAGTGTAAGATATAAGCTTATACGTAAAACATATATCATTATTAAAGATTATTTGGATCAATGCCTGGATTTTAAAATCCTTTCAGCTTCATACAAGACTGCGGTTTAATAAAGTAAAATACAAAATGTTTAAAAGATTAACCGCCGAGTTTCTTACTGGTTCTTCTCGGTAAGAGCAACAGTCCGCACCAGTTGTAGCCTTATTCTCATATTGATAATTGACGATTCAAATGTGATTGAAAGAGTTTATTTGCGTAAAGATTATTTTGATTTTATTTGAAAATTATGGGCAAAACATTTAGTAGCATTTTGTCTGCGCTATTTAATGCCTGGCATAAGGCAGAAACTTGCATAAGTCTAAAACATGATTTTTCCTGATTTTAATGGTTTAACACGAGTATATATTTTAATAATAATTTAAAGAAAATATAAGAACAAAAGTGATCGGATTATTTTGTACATTCAATTGCGTACCAAAAAATCTTTCCATCTTTTTTTATATAACTCACGAGCCGCGAGCCTATTTCGGGTTTCACAAATTGCCAATTATCTTGTAAAGATGTATATATTTTCGCACAAAGATCCATTATAAATATACTGCGAAGTTAAAGTAGAAATGGGTATTTCTTTAAATTATTCTAAAACACGAAAAAGTGAGAATGAATGAACTCAAATTAGGCAAATACATTAGGGCTTATAAAATATTTTTTGGTTGTGTTTTATTCAAAGCGATCTTTTTGGGTATATTATATGATACGGATGATATTAATTTACCTACTCGTTAAATTTAGAGATTAAGGGATAATAAGCGGAGTACAAAGTACGAAAAACTGATGCTTTTGAAGACTATTAGAAAAAACTCTGTATCCAAAAACGCAGCATTGGTTGGCTTATCTTGTAGGTTAAGATTAGGCCTTGGAAAGGGCACTGGAAAGTAATTTCTTCAAATTCACAATCAAATGTCCGTTGGTGATGGTCCATGGGGTGGTAAAGAAAAGGTTTAATTTAAATTTCGCCTTTCCTCTACTGCCTTTTTTATCACAGACATACTATTCTTTCTTTTCAGATTGAGTGCAAATTTTATAACTTCTCTAAAGGACAGCTAAGTAAGATTTTATAAAGCTAAATTTATAATTTTGCGTATGTTTGGACTTTTTATAATTGAAATAATTAGCAGTATTAAAAATGCAATATCGTTTAGGGGTGACGTGTGACCCCAAGCAAGGGGTCACGGGTTTGAACTTCATGCAGACCAAAATGAATAGAGTTATGGGCTAATTGTTATTTAAAATTTATCACCCCCTATTCGGCAAGAAAAAACATCGTGAGAAAACCTGCATATCTCAAGAAATTGTGGGGCGTCTAAGATCCAACATTCTGTACAAAAAAAAATAAGAGGACATGCTTTTCCGAGCAGTGGGATAGTATCTAGTATTTTTCTTGGATATATAACTATTGTCATGTCATCACATCTACCCGAATATTGTATATACGTATCTTATCGTTTGGAAGTATTTAATGAAGCCCACATTGGTACGAATATGGCCATAAAACGTGATATTAAATTCGTGAATATTCAAATGAGGCGAACATTTCCCATTCTTCGGTTCCCCCGAGACGGGCGAATATAATTAATCTGACGAGTAACATATTGCCCAAATGGAGCCTCAGTTACAGTTTCAATTACAGACATAGACTGAGACAAAATTAGACATAGTGTTTTCTAATAACTTAGGCTGCCACTTTAGACGTATATTTTACGTCTACGATCACGATAAATTCACCACATTCAGTACTTTCTATTGCAGTCTTTTGTACTAATCGCCCCAGCTTTTGAAAAGTGCTTAGATATCGACTATTGAAGAGTTGGGTGGTATCGTAAGTGCTCTGTTGAAGTGCATCTTAAGGTAATTATGTAAACAGCACTAGTAAATAGTAATACCCGTGACTTCTTTCACGTCAACTTCAGCGTTACATTAACCATAATTATGTACTAATTTTTTTTTCCTATTCCTTTAGAAAAAAACTAGAGTTTATTCCCCATATGCTAGGCCGATATATAAGGTTCATATGCTAGGCCGATATATAAGGTTCAATGGCACAAAATTTCATTAATATTTCTATAACGCATTAGCTGTAAAAGCGTAACCACCAGACAGACAGACTTTCGCATGTATAATATTAGTATAGATTTTACAACAATAAAGATATTATTTTTCTGTAGTCTACAGTTACAGAAAATCTATCTTAACCTAAATATAGAGCGTACTTTATGGATGTAGGATTCGTGAAATGCATGCATTATACGATCACACACTACCAATACATCGCCTGATGATGCTTTAGTTATGGAGCGAAATGTTTGTTGAAATTGTAGTATTGAACGGGTGCACTACAAGTATTACTGTATGTATATAGTATGAAAACGGATAAAACTTTAAGAGTTACTTAGATTTTATTGTTTCCAGATTATACAAAAATTATTCACTTTTTTTTGGATTATGGAACTTCGCAAAGTAACGCCTAATTTTTATAAATTATTTAAGACACATTTATATTTCGTTCGTGCGATAATTTTGATTTAAAGAGATGTTGTTTTATATAGACATGTTATTTCAAAGTCAGCACGTGCTGTATTTAATATCTACCGCGATGTCTATAATTAACCAAGGCGTATAATAAAGCTCCCTTCGGGCGCGCAGTCGTTACGTCTTTAAAGGGATGTAATTAAAATTTACGAGGCGTCGTAAGCTGTTTGAAAACTCTGATAATTTGTGTCTAATATAACTGTTAGAGGCACAATAAAGTATTATTTATGAATAATAACATTTTTCATAATTTGTTTTTATTAATTTCTGGTTTATATTCTGGTAGTATATTCTTATATTTTGTTTTTTTTTTGCTTTAATGAATTGCCGATTTTAATGTTGTTTTAGGGCACTGAAATATATTAGAAATGAGTAATAAAATTGGTATCGGGAACTTATATAGCGTAAATATTTAGTTCTTTTTTGTGCAATACAATCTATTCTATTCAACTATCGAAAGACAATCAATTAATTTGTGGCAATCTTTTATCATACAAACAACTTATTGTTTTAAGATAAACCATTATTAAATACGAAGAAAAACCGTTTCTCTTTAATTCGCATTTTAATTGTATTTTACTTATTTATGTTCTATTTTATTGTTATTGTGCGATAAAGTTAGTCTTCGCTTCCTTTCTTGTAGGAAGGCTAGCGAAGAATTTTCGATTTTATCCAAAGGACTTGTAAGTTCCCTAGCTTAACTTAATCCGGCTAGTTCGGTGATAACGTGAGAAACTCTCCGGAAGCCAGGAAGGGCCGGCAATGAATATTAACGAGGACACTGGGATGTCGCAGGAACAAATAGGGTACAACGAAAATATCGAGAGCTCATTTGGAAAGTTATCCAATTTGTTATTTTCTACTTTATTTAGACACAACACGTACCCACATTTTCACCGTCCATTTAAGTGTTAAGAATTTCTTTAATCCTGCACCTGAAGGGGAAATGGAAAGTTCTATAATATATAAGACTGACGTATAAGCTTCAGTTGTGGCAAAAGTCTGCATCTTGATACAAGCAAGGGAGAACTTCATCTACACCGGCGAAGACACTGTGTGTGTGTGTTGTGTGATCTTGTCTGATGCTGTTATAGCATCGTCGGGGTCATTTAGGGCGCTCTTAGGGCGCCTGTGGAATCTGGTGGGGAAGTTAAAGACCTTATGGACCTTACGGAGTTGGACGTGGCCACTATAAGCGGATTTGGAGAGATGGACGCTTTCTTGAAGTAAGTCTTCGAGAATCGACTGAAAAGATCGGCTATCGTAAGAAGGGGCCTCTTCAGTGACGCTGCGAAAGCCACAAGCGCTTACGGCATTAGTGCACAGGTGGGGCACGATCTCTCCCTGCCCACTGTGGTTCGCGCCATGGTGGAATGGCAACGATGGCCTCCTTCTGTGAGGACGTTATCTCGCGGAAGGAGCGGCGGGGCAGATCCGGGAAGTCAAGTCCTTGGATCCAATCCGCTGCAGGCGAGCCGAGCGCAGGCGACTCGCTCAAGTCCGTCGCGTGCCGCCCTAAGGGGGACCTTTCCGGGCGTTCCGAACGGGGTTTAATCGGACGCCCACCCTATAAGGTCCCCGAGGCGTTCGATGCATCTGGTGCTCCCGATGCATCGTCCAGCGGAGGGAGGGGTCACTTTCAGAGAGGCCTCGACCCAGAGGTGGCGCACTCTGGGCTACAGAGTTGCTACTGGCGGGGATGGGGGGCAATGTCTTCATGGGTACCCTATCCCCGCCACCTGCAGCGTAGTGGAGCACACAGGTTATTTTAGTCGGTGCGAGTCCGACATAACCGTCGCCTGTCCCCGTCGGGCGGCGGTACCCATAAGGGTTAAAAAAATAAATAAATAAGTGAATTCGTAAATTAATCTTCCATCCAGAAAATAGTCGTCCCAACCAAATCATAGATTAGCCCAATCTGTTAGTACATTACATTAATATTGACCGTTCAAAGAGTAATTTCGAACACGTGATTTAATATTCCGCACCGGCAGTAGTTAGATGGAATAAACCAATTTCCCGGTCTTCCCGCAGGCCTCGATTTTGGTTAACATCCAATCATTTTAAAATGGTACCGAAGCGGACCGCAGCGCTAATGTGATTGCTACAGTATGTACACATGAAGAGCGTATAACTTAATCACATGCATATACCTCGCTTTGTACACTTGCTCATAGTTTTTGGCAAACAGTTTAGGTTGACGTAAACGAAGTAAAAAAAGAGCTGTGATAGCCCAGCGGTAACCGTGCGACTCTTTCGAGGAGGTCACGGGTTCAAACCCCGAGCAGACACCAATGAGTTTTTCTATTAAAACTTATTTGTTTAATTGATAATTGCAATTTATCACACACTTTTCGGTGAAGAAAAACATCGTGAGGAAACCTGCATATCTTTAGAGAATTCTGGAGATATGTGTAACCTACCAATCCGCATTGGAGCAGCGTGGTAGGTCTTAGTTCCAATCCTTCTCTTCAAAACCGGAGAGAAGAGGCCTATTCCCAACAGTGGAATAGTAACAGGCCGCTATTTTACTATTTTTTTAAACGAAGTGGAATTTTCACCTCCTTTATATTAAACATAAATCGCTTGGCCAGCGTGCTAGAAAAGAGTTTGCGAATAAAATGAATACCAATCTCTTCAAAGTAAGTTAAGTAATGTAATACCCGGATAAGTGCTATTAAGCCCGTTGAGAGAAGTTTAAGAACTATTTATCCCGGAAACAAGACTGTGAGCGCGTTAGTTCCGAGTTTTAAGTTCGCTTTAAGTATTTATTTGACGAAGTAATGGTTGAAGGATGGTGTTACATGCCAAAGACAAAAAAAACCAAAGAAATATTTTGCTATAATCCGTGATGTAATGCTAAAAGTACAGTGTACTTACCATTATCATTCCTTATCACATACTATATGACAATATGCAGATGCTGATTATACTTTGGTTACGGGCTAAAGGGGGCAAAACGAACGTAGAGATTGTGTAGTGTAACGTAGTGAGTATGTAGGTAGTTGTAGGAATTGTGTGGTGTGTTGTTGGTGGCGTGTTGAGATACGCGGGTTGACCATTCCTGCATGAATAAGGTATGTGAACGTTGTCTGCTTTCTACACTTAAGAGATTACATAGATTCTCTTAACAAACGCGGATTATAGCAAAATAATTGTATTATAACTTCTGTACTAAGGTATTAAAGTAACGTCTGTTTCTTTAAATTAACTACAGAGTACATCATAATTTCCTACCCTTATCCCACTCTAAGTGGGGAGCAGTACAACATGATAAAACAATGTTTTCATATAATTTGGCTACGTAATTTAGTACCGGCCTGACGTTAACTTACCTTAGTTGCCTTTGGCAACCTCTTTGACACCTGGGTAAGAAAGAGGATGGTCTATTCTACTCAGACGGATACTACACAGCCACTGAACTACTTTCACAATTATAATATTAGTAATGTTTACAAAATACTGCCGAGTCTATTGGTTTATCTTAATTCAAGTATCTTTTCGACTAACGGTAGCTTCGTTATAATTTGATGATTCAAAAGTACTCGTAGAAGTCTATTTGAGAAAATAATACATAAAGTTTCAATTTAACAAGTATTTGTCGTACTTCCATGTTCCAACGATCTTGTACTTGGTAAAAACGAAATGCTAATTGAATGAGTTTGTGATTGAAATTGTATTTTCTGTGAATTCAAATATAGTTCAGAATATTCTTTATTCAAGTAAAATAAACAAGTAAGTGACTTTTGAATGGGCAAATCTCATTCTGGTTCGGAAAATTTCCCCTAACGAGAAGAGTCAGTAAGTTGCGGAGGTCCGTAATACAGAACTAATGAGAATATTATTTTGCTATAATCCGCGATAAAAGAAAATATATGTAACTAGCGGCCTGCCCCTGCTTCGCACGGGTATAAAATATATATCCCATGTCAGTCAGTGTCAAAAAAATGATTAAAATCGATCCAGTAGTTTTGATTTATTCATTACTGCCCGTGGCCCGCAAGCGTTAAATTTGGAGAAAAACAATATAATAACAATAATAAATGGTGCTATCTTTGGAATATCTAAATTCATATAGTACATTTTTACTTATTTAGATTTACATTTTCCCTATGTATTTTATTTTTACAATTAATTACAGAATGTCTTTAAACAAACTCTTGAAAGAGCGACATCGCTGCTAAAGTCGAAGTGTTATAGGGCGAAGCGCGGCGTCCTCACGGCATTTTAAATCTGTAATATCTCCGAAAATGTTCACTTAAATTACATGCTGTAAACGGCCATATTGATCTATATTAAATCAACTATTTATTTAATGTATTCAATTGGATAAGGATTAATGCTGTATTGTATAAGAATTGCTTCAAAAATAAGGCATTATTTTTCGTAAAAAGCGATAGACATATACCATCCCGGACTTTTCTGTAAACCTTTTCAATGTGTACAAATACTTAGTACATTATTTTGATAAATCTCGTAGGGTTTAGCCTGCGTTTGCAATGTAAGCGGAACAAAAATTAATTATTTACAGAAACCTCAAAAATTACAGTATTTCTCTACTCCGTATTGAATTTTATTATACGTACAAACCTTCCTCTGGAATCACTCTATCTATTAAAAAAACCGCATCAAAATCTGTTGCGTAGTATTAAAGTTTTATGCATACATAGGGTAATATGGACTTTGTTTTATAATATGTAGTGATTGTTATTTTCCTCGCTAGAGAGCTCCGATCATAAATGCGTCCGATCGCTGCTAAATTCAAATGGTTAAAAGACGAACCGCGTTTTTTTTTTTCGAATTTGACTAATGCTGTTAGCCCTAATGGCTTTGACAGCGTCACCGATAAGGCGGGCGAGCGCGGAAGCATCGGCGAGATTCACCGCGACCTCCGACGCGCTATTTATAGGCTCGCGGCGCGGCCCCTGCATTTTAAATCTGTAATATCTTCGAAACTGTTTATTTAAATTACATGCTGTAAAGGGTCATATTGATCAATATTAAATAAACAATATATCTAAGGTTCTTAGTTGGATAAGGATTAATGCTGTATTGTATAAAAATTTTCGTAAAAACTAATGACAAAAACTGCTATTGTGGGTTATCCATAAGAGATAGACATATACTATCGCGGACTTTTAACCTCAAAAATTACAGTATTTCTCTACTCCGTATTGAATTTTATTATACGTACAAACCTTCCTCTGGAATCACTCTATCTATTAAAAAAAACCGCATCAAAATCGGTTGCGTAGTTTTAAAGTTTTATGCGTACATACGGAAATATGGACTTTGTTTTATAATATGTAGTGATGCTGAATGTAGAGTGTACTATTCGTTACATGCAGAATTTGTAAAAACTTATGCACTACCCGACACCGATAATACAAACAATACACAAGCATTGCGCACATTCACCACCGCAATTTCAACAATTATTTCGCCCTGTAACCGAAGCATCGTCAAGAGATAGACTCCACGATAAAATCGCAAAGCATTGCAAAGCAAAATATCAAAATAATATTCTCATTAGTTTTATATCTATACTTATTATAAATCAAAGTCCCTTGTCTGTTTGTTTGTGATCTATTTTCTCAATTATATACTGAACAGATTTTTTAACTATTTTTACTAAAAGATCTTCCGGAAGGTTTAAGTTAATACTTTACTGTTTTATGAAATTGAAATATGAAAATCTTTGTGACGGGGCCACAGCTAGTATATAATGATTAATATTTCGTTATTCGCTATCTGTGCAAAGTCAGTCTTACTAAATCTGCGAATTATTATGATTAGTGTGTAGTATATAACTATAGTGTAGTATAATAAGTTTCTGTATCAGCCCCCTTCCATTTAATATTTGTTTTATTACATTATTTGTAACTAATGCATAGAAACCGGCTATACTCACATACTATACTAAGAGTATACCCTGTTTCTATATATTAGTTATCAATACCACACACAATAGTTTAAATTTGAAGTCGATCATACAGACAGACAGCTTTTGGGGTCTTTGTTTTGTAATAGTGAATTTAATTTAAAATATTTTCAAGACTTTAGCTTTAATAAAGTCTAGACAGTTGTTATTAATTGTAAAAGGAGATCAGTTTAATATTAACAAATATTATTAGTACATTTTAAGTACGAGATTTATATTTTTGAAACATTATAGAGGCTGTACTTCGGCGACACGTGTGACCTATATAAATTGGCTCGATCACACTTTGGCTGTTAATTTTAAGTGCTCGTAAAATAAATACACAGTTTTACTATGATTTTTCTATTGCCAGCTCTCTTATACTTAACAAGTAAGTTTAAGAATTTGCAACCTAATTACTTTTCTGCACATATTCATATACCGATTTAATTTATTAACCTACAGTTTGTCGGCCGACTGGAAGCGCAGGATAATACAGGACGTTTTGGCAATTTAGTTAATTTCTATATACCTACTATAAAATACGAAAAAAAATTAAATAAAATACGACAAAAAATCCTATAATCACTTCAATTTTTAGCACAAAAGTAATAATAAAATTTTGCTATAATCCGCGATGATGTAGAATAGAAAATACAAATAATGTTAAATGTAGATTTGACAATCCGTTTTCATACCTGATACATGCAGGATTTGTGAAAACACATGCACAAACCTCCACACACGTTCAATACCATAAACTCAACAATCGTTTCGCCCCGCAACCGACGCATCATCAGGAGATAGACTCCTCGACAAAATCGCAAAGCCTTTGCGATAGCATTATATATATTTTCTATTTTACTTCATCGCGGATTATAGTAAATAATTTTATTATTACTTTTGTATTAAGGATCTTCGCAAAGTAACGCCTATACATCATTTCAATTCTTAGCCTTTCGTTAATCTGTATCTGACGAATTTATTGCTAGCTCTTCACAGTAGAAGCAATCTCGAATCTATTTGGTTAACGAGTCATCCCTTAAATTTATTTAGTTAAATTAATTTTCTTTGATAAAGGAGTTCTAAACACAATGGGAAAAAATACTTAAATCCATTAAGCAATTTATGAGGCGAAACAATCTTTTATACTCTTTTGAGACTTTAATTTAACTGTTTAGATTAAGTGGAATTAAATCCCTTTGAGACTAGAATTCTTTTTTTAAAGTAATTGTACAAATCTAATAATTTATCATTGTTAGAGATCCTGTGAAGCAGTCAGGGGAGCCAAGGATCTTATGCCATACTATTCGGTCCTACTCTATTGGGAATTTAAAACTTAATTAATGTTTTTAAGTTGCTCTTAAAACAGAGAATTTAAATAAAATAAAATCGGTGGCATATTTACACGTAAAGTTACATTACCTATATCATCATCATTCGCTTATCCTTATCTCACTCTAAATGAGGTTGGCATATGTTTTAAACATGTTGTTACATGTTTTGGCTAGTTATTTTAAGACCGCCCGTTGCCTGACGTCAACTTACCTTAATCGCCTTTATGACACCCCGGTACGAAATGATGGTGGTCTATTCAACTCAACAGGATACCACACGGCATGACAACATAAATATGAGTAATAACTCAAATATGACTTATATTAAAATTCAAATTATTCTTTATTCAAGTTGGCTTTCACAAGCCTTTTTGAATCGTCAAATTTTAATAATGAAATGTACATTTTATAATGAAATGAAATATAATGTAAAGTAAGCAAAATCGGCATATTTAAAGGAAAAAAGAAAATGCATAATGCGCTATGCTTTTAGCGCTTTATAGAATCTCTTTGATCGCAGATAAAAAAAAACTCAACTTCGTATCAGGAACTTTCGCAAGTGTCGCAGTCCTACAAAATAAATAAACCCCAGAAGTCCGTATCTTGGCTCATCCGTTCCCTCGCACAATCACCAAACACACTTGACTTTAGAATCACGTACAAGAGTCTCTTGTTCCTACTTGAATTAATAGAACTTTCGCTCCACTGGCCTTCGACGTCGCTACCTGTTTCTAGTGAAACGCACTTTGTATATTTTAAGACACTTTGCTTCACTGAACATTGTATTTGATGGATATATTTTATTTCATTTACGAAGGACTACTAGCTTTTGCCCCTGATTTATTTCGCGTGGAATATTGTCGCGTGATAGGTTGGTAATTTGGGCTTTTCAATGTCATCCTTTTTCACAGAATAGAATTTACAGAATTTCTATAGCTTACATCTTACCCTGATATATAAGGAATAATTTTGCCAAAATTCACAGATATTGGTCCACCGGATTCGCTTTAAAAGAGTAACAAACATACATCCATACTCACTAACTTTCACATTTGTAAGACCACCCTCAGTACTTACCGCGGTGTCTTAAAGGCGAATAAGGTGAGATGACGTCAAGTAGGCGGCCGGTCGTGAAATACCTAACCAAATCATTTGACAGCATGTTGTGCCGACCCCACTTAGAGTGGGATAAAGGCAGGAGGATGATTAATATTTATGTTGTCATCCGTCAGTCGCTAAATTCTTGTCAGTCCATTTATTGGAATAAGCATGCATATGCGTTTTGAAATGTTATTTTTAGTATTGCATAACAATATATAATTAGTCAATTGACAGTATAAGTAAAATATATATTAAATTTGTTTTATAATCGTATATGTTTAGAGATGCTTTTGAACCATCAAAGGTTTGTGATTGTTTGAACGCGCTAATCTCAGAAACTACTCTACCGATTTGACAAATTCTTTCAGTGTAAGATAGTCCATTCATCGAGGAAGGCCATAGACTATATAACATTACGCTAAGATGAATAGGAAAAGAGCGGCAATCATAAATATTACGAAAATTGCAAAATTTAAAACTTTAAGTAAAAAATGAGTTATTAAAAAAATCATGTATTTACGAAATTGTTCCCCTCTCGAAAATTCTTGATAAAAGTCCCCGACAGCATATGTCTAGCTTTTAAGGTTATCCCACTTTAACCATTTTTATGGTTACCAAATACTATATTACGGTTTTAATCTTTCCAGCGTTGGCAATTGCTTGTTGATTATAAAGCAGTAGTTACTCGTAAGTAAATACCACTTTCTCTCCACATTTTAAATTACTTGCAATATATTATTATGTAGTTTTCTTTCAGACGTCAATAATCTCTTTATATTCGGTAACAACTGTTTCCATGTAAGGCTCAAACGGCCTTATAACTTATTCCGATATCACCTGCCCTTTCGCATGTCGTCTCGTCAAATATTCACAACTATCAGCTTTGGGGACCTTTTTATATTTTATCTCCCCGTTCAATACCATCGATACGGCATTGTACGCTTCACCGTCCTGTTTACTCAAACATCGGCGTTTTATCTATCAATTATTCAATGTATAATACATTAAAATGCATGAAACATATATAATACTAGCAATCACTAGCGGCTTTAACCGCGTGGAGCCATAAAAATGTTTAAAGTAGGTTACCCTTAAAAGCTAGACATATGCTGACGCGGACTTTTATTTAGAACTTTTAGAGGGGAGCAATTTTGTAATACATGATTTTTGAATAACTATCACCGTTTACTCAGCGCACGCAAGGAAAGCTTTAAATTTAGGCATTTTCATACTATTCTTTATTGCTGCTCCTCTCCTATTATGTAGCCTATAGTCTTCCTCGATAAATAGACTAGCTTACACCGAAATAATTTTTCAAATCGGTTCTGTAGTTCCTGAGATTAGTATGTTCAAACAATCAAACAAACAAACTCTTCATCTTTATATACAAGTATTATTATAGACAAATCACTTTCTTTGCGTTAACTAAGGTGACGAAATAATGAAGGAAATATGCAGTTCTAGCCTTACCCGCAACTTGCTCCAGCGCCTTAGTAATGAAAGCCTAACAGACAGACAGACTTTCGCATTTATAATATTAGTATAGGTATTTAAGTTACACGATCAGATGTTACTTAATGTAACCTAAAATACATAAGTAATCATAAAATAATATTTTTTTTGCAGTCAACGATAAGGCAAATTTTTTGCAATTTATCGCGGATTATAGAAAAATAATTGTATTTTTACGTTTGTATCTCCGCAATTTTTCTGTAATTAAACTTCATCCTAAATCGACTTTAACTATTTCTTAAATGTTCATAATTCCTTTGCCAAGAATTTGAATCTAACTTTTGAAAGATAACATTTCCTTCAGTGTATATAAGCGTGGGAGGCAATAAAGTTTTGTTTATGTAACATAAACAAAATTCACTTACTTAAAATCAAAAAACGTAAGCCATAACTCATATATTGGAAAACTTTATGAATAACTCAAAAAGTTCCAATAAAAGGGAACAATAACTACGGGAGAATTCTATTAAAGCTGAAGTTGGAGTTATGAATAAATTGCGAGCATTCGGCCCCGACACGGCGTCCGAATGAATGTGGCCCGACGAGATGAATGTGATGCGCTGAGATATACACGAAATAACGTTTAAAAAGATACAAATCGAGTTTAAAATGCTTTTAACTCGAAATTTCATGTCCCTATTGTTAACTGTTGAGGAGTTCTCTTGTCTGGAGTCAATCCTGGCAGCAGAATCAGGTCATGCTTATTCTAAACATGCATTGTCATCAGGATTAAACACGTATAAAAATTTAAGCTCAATTTAAAAATACTGTTAAAATGCGGCTGATACGGGAAGCTTACTATACTATTGACGATTACTTGGATGAAAAGAATGCATAGATATTCTCTTGCAAAAGATAGTAATGACTGAACTGTAACTAGTTAAAGATTTCTATTTTCAAAAGAGCAACTGCTGAAATTCTATCTGACTTTTCTCGGAAGGAACAGCTTTCCGAAGCAGCAGTAGAGTCGACGATTCAAATGCACTTGTTTAAAGTTTACTTGAATAAAGAATATTTTGAATTTCAATATATACTTGTATGAATATACTATTTAAACTTTTTACTAGACAAAATAAGTGAAAAAGAAACATATACTACACTTAACTATTGTGAAATAAAAAAAGAAAGTTATGTAGGAAATAAATTTCTTAGAGACTAAGTAATTGTCTGAAATAATGTCCATTACATTGAAGGTGAATTTCAATTGTTTCAACTTCAAACATTCAGTTACCAAGTTAATCCCCCACTTGTTTGTATTACGACGTATCATTAGGCCTAATGGCTGAGTCGTTTAACATCTCCTTTCAAGTCACTTCGCACTGAGATTCCGAGAGCTGGCTATTTAGCGAGTAATGAGCATTTTCGAAAACAGAAATCTTCGAACAGTGGGTGTTAAAAGTGATGACATGTGGATCCAGAACTTGTTCTTCGACAATAGGCCTGATAAAAAAGCTCAGCGCTTTGCGGGTGACGTAGCGAGCTTTAGTTGGGGTATCTCTAGGAAGATACGTGTTCCTCCTAAGAAATACATAAAAATAAAGAATATAAATTATCGAAATATAGTGTGAAAATTTAGCTGAAGTGGCGATTAACGGACCACGTAGCAATTCTGCTAAGTAACGCTTAATTCTAAATACTAGTATGGGTGTGTATTTGTGTGGGTGTGTATGCATTTCTTTATTTGTCATTTCACTAGTGAACCATATAGAAAAGAGACCTATCTCTTTTCTTCTCTTCTAGGTGTAATAAAACTCCCTTTAATTTACATCTTTTATTAGAATACTTATTGACAATTACTGTTGTTCGCTGGTACGATACAAAATCCACCATCTTAACACTTTTTCTTCTTTGGCCATTCTCTTTTTTTAAAATACCAACATACAGAACTTCGTTTTGAGACCACAAATTATAATCATAAACAATAACCATGTTTACCAACATTTAAGGCCTAACATAGGTTTAACTAAAATGTTCTTTTGCCCCTTGAATTCATCATCTCACTTTTTCATCAATAAATCACTTCATTTCTGCGTCACCAATCGATCCCCTTGGGATTCTAATGTGTTCCGTCTTCGAACTTTATATTTGCTTTTATTATTTACTCACTTTAAAATATAAGTCACTTGAGGCTTCCTATACCTTATACACGTATAAGGTAGAGAAAGCCTCAAGTAATTTATATGTTTTAAATAAGATTAAATATATGGGACACTTGCACACACGGCTGTTTGTCCCTAATGTAAATAACTTAATACTTGTTTAGCGAACTGGGGTTCCGCGGAGACTATCGAAGAGTATGTTTAGCAGTATGTAAATAAAACCAGCAAGTTGCAAGCCTTCTCAGATGCATCATAATAAACTATAGCCTTGGTGTGATGTTTTATTCTCCCGTAGAATATATATCTGTCGCTATACCAAACTTCTCTGATTATAGATAATAAGCATTGGTATGTCGTTTCATTTACTCCTTTTCCTATTTCCTGGTAATGGTATTTCAGGTACAAGGTATATGGTATTTGCTTTAATAGGTAAACAAAGGTAACGTATTTGTAGCTCCGTCAGGCAGCT